>JAOTAY010000189.1:13802558-13819666 GCA_025629805.1 Erythroxylum baracoense
TCTATTTATTAGGTGGAGGCCCCAGGTTAAACTCGGGGTCAAAATGGTCCAAAAAAATCACTCAAATTTTGAGTTTTTGTGTCAGTACGACACAGGGCACCATCGTGACCCTGCCTGCCACGATCATGGCCAGCACTTTTTCCTTCCTATCACGATCGTGGCTCCTGGTGCACGAACGTGACCTGTGTCTTTTAGCCCGAACCTCTTTAAATCTTCACCGTTCTTTCCTGTTTACCCTGCAACACTAGCACACACATGAAGGTACCTTAAAAATATACATTTTAAGCTCAAAGATTCAAACTAACCCATAAAAACACTTAAATACAAAAACTAACCTAATTAAACCCTAAATGCATACTCAACACTCAATTTAACACCAAATGAATAACTAATTAAACCCTAAAACATCATACAAAACACTATTATCAACATCCCCACACTTAAACATTTACTTGTCCTCAAGCAAACAAAACAACAACACCTAACAAAAACAAACACACCATGCAATAATATGACAATGGCTCTAATTTTCATAAACTAAAATTAATCTTGGACACACTCATTCGAATTATGTCAAATTATTAACATGCAAAATATGTGTCTAGGGGCTTTGAACTAAATATACAACTGACTCAAGACTAAGTGTTAACTTATTTACCCTTTTCAATCGTGCATACACATTAATAATTTTTCGGTCCCTCAGACTCAGTAACTGTTCCTAGGTATAGTTCTATGAAACTTCAAGCCTATTACAAGTCTGGTTGGTTTTTATTTAAACACACACTTTTTATTTTTATTTATGTATTATTATTATTATTATTATTATTATTATTATAACCCAGGACTTAGCTTTTTACTCGGAGGGAAACATTTGTAATGAATGTCGATCCGGTTACTCGACTAAGTCATTTATTAACAGCTTGGTTGAAACGTCATTATAGCATTTTTACATGAAGGCACACATTTGTGATGCGTGTCGATCTAGTTACCTAGCTACATCACGTTTTCAACTGGCTACTAGCTCTATTCATAACCCGAAGGACAGCAGAGTAGTGATTATTAAACACTTATTAAACCATTGTTTTTATTACCTACCTTGTTACTTTTAGCTATTCCTTTTTATGAAAAATACTAGTTGAGCCACTTAACCTAAAAGACCTCAAATTATGAATGAATGTGGCAATCTATAGGGTGCTAAATTTACACTAAGTCCTAATCAAGCTGTATATTTATCCAAAGGCCTCCTAATTCACAAATTTCGTACGCTAATGATTGTTCACAACCTAATAGATCATGTCCAAAATTTAAAAAACATTCACTCAATTTAAGCCATTGACACATTGACACACTTCATACTATGTAACCTAATACTATCATACAGTATGCAAAATTCACATACAAAAGAAAAAAACACAGAATTCCTCCCCACACTTAAACAACACATTGTCCTTAATGTGAGAAGGAAAAATGCATGGCACATACATAGACGAAATGTGAAAACAAAAATTAAACTAACAAAGAATAGATAAACTTAACAATAAAAATAAAAATAAAAATAACAGAAAATAAAAAACACAAAACAAAATGGAATTGGAGAAAAAAATTTTAGGTTAGATTTGGATCCTAAGGAGATGGAGGTGGTGATGGTATGGGAGGTGGTAATTGAACACCCTGAGCTTCAAAATATAGATGGAGTCAGTGGATCTCTCGGCTCTGGCGTCTTTATGTACGAACCACTTCATTTAATGTTCTGTTGGTTTTGGATATTGTATCCAAAAATCTTGTCTAACATCGGTCCTCTTCTTACTCTTCTTTTGATTCCTCGCTCGTTGATGCTTCCTGTGCCTGCCTAGGTGGCACGAAGCTTGAGCTTGCCTGAACTATCCTAGTCCGCACATGTGTCTTTTCATTTATTTCCCACAGACTCATGTTGGTGGAATAAATGATTTCTGCCCAAAATAGATGATGGTGGCCAAAGAACTCTATCAGATGCACTGTTAACCTCCTCCGATCCACACCAAAATGCTCTGTGATGGTAAAAACCAAGTACCCCATTCCAAGATGGTTGCTTCGCTTTTGCGGAACTGCAGCAAGAGCATTCAGCACATGTGTAGATATGCATACCAGGATACTATGGTCCATGCAACACTATATGAACAGTTCCTTAGTTGAACACTTGCTGGTCTCTAATTTGTCAAAGACTAGTTGGCATATAAATTTATGCTGCATCAAGTGTTCATGGGACCTAATAACATTGTTGTGGGCATTTTGGCGTAAAAACGCTCAATGTCAGTTAAGTCATGTCAGTAGGGAGGGACGGAAATCATCATGTTGATCAACAATGGTGGATTTGGGGAATCCACATATGTCACATATGATTTCTACTGTTAATTCATAAGCTCACCCTCTCAATCTAAACCATAATTCCTTAATGTTCTTGAGGTCAAAGGTTAAAGATGTGAAGAATTCTAGGGTAAGCTCTTTATAAACAAGAAATTGGAATCTAATGAATTGACCCCACTGGATCCTCTCTGCTAAGTTTTCTATCCACTTACATAAGTCTATTCTATCCAATGTATCAAAATCAAAATATTTGGGCATAAAAAATTACCTAGAACGAAGGGAACAGAAACGAATACCTTCTTCCTCGATGTAAATTGGAAATGAAGCTCCAAAGTTCACTGCTCAGTTTTGTTTCCCCCTTCCAGCAACTTGTTATGCTCTATGAGGCTCCCGTTGGGTGGTTAGCTTGATACGAGGCATGGTTGAGTTAAATTTGGAAAAATTTAAACATTGCAAAAAATTCTAGAGAGAAGTGAGAATGTTTGAATGCTTGAATTCTAGAGAGATAAAATGAAAATGAAAGTGAAGGTGAAAGTTAAGTAAGAATTGAATAAATAGGTGGTAAAAATGGTAAAATAGTAAAATTGTCACTTAAAATTCACGTCCTCCCCTTTTTATACATAGTTGCAGACCACGATCGTGGCATAGAGTACCACAGAAGGACATCCCAATCGCAGGCCATAATCATGACTTACCTATATCCTTACACCAAGACCTTCTTCTTTTAATTGCCACGATCGTGGCATAGCGTACCATAGAAGGAAATCCTAATCGCAAGCCACGATCGTGACCTGCCTATATCCTGACACTAAGAACTTCTTTTTCCAATTCTTTCCTTCTCTCAGTTCATAGTTCTTCTTCACTTCTCCTAATATGCTTGTGCACTCTTCCCTATGATTTCGAAATCTTATGTATCTTTTTGCTTTTATTGAACCAAAACAAGAATGAACCTAACTACGAAATTCAACTAATTTAACAAAATTAAACAATAAACTAATTTTTCCATAGGTTGTCTCCCATGTAGCGCTTCTTTTAACGTCGGTAGCCGAATGCTCCTTTTAAAGCTCACGGTGGTTGGAATGACTGATTTGATTGTAACGTAGTTATTATTCTCAAAGTCTGAATATTTGCTACCATATTGCCACTACCACCTTCATTGGAATTTCTTTCCCTCGCCTTCTCCTTAGCGAGAGCTTCTTTCGGAAGGCATTTGTAGGATCCTCAATTTCTTCCCATTCTCCTCGAGGTTTGGGTTTGTTGCGATCCACGGGAGTTAAAGGAGCTCCATACTCTCTAACAGTCACCTTGAAGGTCAGTTGCTCCTTCCCTACTCGTAAAGTTAGTTCGCCCCCATCCACATCAATAATTGAACGCGCGGTGGCTAAAAATTGTCATCCAAGAATCATCGGAGTATCCTCATCTTCATTGATATCCAAACTATAGAAATCTGTGGGAAAGATAAAATTACGAACCTTAACGGGCCGAACCTTAACTGGCACTTTTTGTATGATTCCCATTGGTCTAAGTGAATTCCTATCGACCGTCTTAACCAAAAACTTTATGGGCACTAACTCTCGTAACCCCAATTTAAGACTAAGAGTTTAGGGCATCGCATTTTTACTTGCGCCTAAGTTTACAAATGCCCTATCTATGATGATTTTGTTGATACTGCAGGGGATGAAAAAGTCCCCTGTATCATCTTTCTTCACTATGTTGGGGGTGTCTTCCAGTATTCGCTCCTTCCCTTTCTTTGTGAAGGACTCTTTTAATTTCAGTTTGGATTGTATTCGTTCTATCACTTCCTGGACTTTGTTTGGCTCGATTTTTTGTAACGTTCCTGCTCCCCTCCTATCATATAATTCCTTCTGAGCAAAAAATTGGTATGGGAATACTCGTCGAGTTACTTGTACCGATTTGCTCACAGTCTCACTTAGAAGGTCGTCTTTAACTACTTGACCTTCTCCTTTGTATACCTTTTCTAGCTCCTCGTCTTGATTTTGGATTATAACCATGATACGCTCCTTCGGGTTCAACTCGATGTTGCTTGGAAGAGTTCTAGCATTTTAAGTTGACATTGCTTCCGCGAGCTGCCCCAGTTGGACTTCTAAATTGTGGATAGACGAAGCATGATTCTTTGTGACGTGCTTAAATTTACTCTCGAGCCTCCTATGTGCTTCCTCCATTCCTTCTATCTTATCCAAAATTTTATCCAATTTTGAATCTATTGAGCTTGTTTTGTCCCGTTGGAAGCTCAATTGTCCTTGGGGTCTGAACTGCCCTCCATTGTTGTTATTCTACTAGGAGAAGTTTGGGTGATTCTTCCACCTAGGATTATATGAGTTGGAGTAGGGATTATTATCCCCTCCACGTCCAAATTGAGCTCCCACGTAATTAACTTGCTCCAAGTTGTCTTCTCTCATCAAAAAGCATTCCATCGTATTATGATCCAACTTTCTGTCATCTGATCGACAGGGACAACTCCCTTATGCTCCCTAAAGTTAGTAGGTTGCCTACTACGTTCACTAACCCATAAACAACTATTGCTAGCCATCTCCTCTATTAAGTCCTCTACTTCATCGATCGTCTTTCTCATTAATGATCCTCCCGACGCCAGATTGAAGGTGCCTCTAGTTTGTGGGTTTACTCTGTTATAAAATGTCTGTAGTAGGAACTTCTTGGGTAAATTATGGTGTGGGCATCTCCTCTACAGGTCCTTATAACGCTCCCATTCTTCATAAATAGACTCCCTATCACTTTGTTGGAAATTTGTAACTTCCTTAATAATTTTGGTGGTTTTTGTCAGTGGGAAGTATTTATCTAAGAAGGCACGCACTAGTTGGTCCCATGTCGTAATGTTAGCGAGGCTCAGTGAGTGATACCAAGCCTTCGCTCTATCCTTAAGTATAAAGGGAAACAGCCTAATTCTAACTGAGTCTTCCGACATCTGGTGATACCAGAAAGTATCACAAATCTCGAGAAAACTCACGATGTGAGCGTTCGAGTCTTCATTTGCCAGTCCATAGAATTAGACGTTCTGTTGAAGCATGTTTAGGAGGGCTGGCTTGATTTTAAAGGAGATCGCTTAAACAGATGGTCTATCCACTCCTTGGTTCGCAGGATTGAACCCTGGCCTCATAAAATCCAAGAGGGTCCTTTGTTGTTGCCTGCCAAGGTTGACTTTTTGATCCATTTTTTTTGGAATTCCTCGGCCATTTGTGCTTTCTCTATCTCTTCTTCATCTTCTCGTCGAGCTTTCCTAAGAGTTTGTTCTAAACGTGTTATGTCTAAATCTAAAGTCTCTGCTGTACCGCTCGAGCCTCTCGTGACTCTTGTGTTCATGCAAGAGCATGATTCCTAAGTAAAACTAAGGAAAAACAAAATCAAAATTTAAAAACTATCCTAACGTCTTAAAATATAGAACTAATTGCCATCCCTGGCAACGATGTCAAAAACTTGTTTGCCTGAGGTTACATATGCTAAGTTTTACTATTTATAACCTCGGTAAATTTTACAAGCGCACGGGTTATTCGTGTAGTACCTAAGTTGTTGATCCCACGAGGAAGGGAGCTAGTCCTAAAACCTAACGGTAGCTAAGTTTGCAATTCCTAAATTAACAACTACTACAGAAATTAAGATTAATCAAGAATTAATTATAAGAAATTAAAACACCAACATAATGAACAAAAGCCAACTCACATAAATAATCCAAATTTCAACCTAGAAGTGACCAATTGAGAGAAAGGGGGAATTTTTTGAAATTAAAGAAAATCTATCCAATTATGAAATTTCTGACTTAACGAGCCTAAACGATCCTAGGGTGAATTACGCTCTCTCGAGTTATAATTCTTATCCCTAATTAATAATCCCTAATTCAAATTATGGAAATTACGATCTCTCATTCGCAATTGGTCCAAAACCTAAATTAGTTCTAATATTGTCTATTAACCTACCAGGAATCTATGCTCGATCTCTTGTTACACGACTCTACCGGTTTAATTCAACTCTCTACCTATCGATTTACCTAACTCTCGTTAACCTAAATCGATGATTTTCATCATCTCACCCTCTCAGTTTATCGCCAAGTTATGAAGAATCGAATCGAATCACAGTTAAATTAAATAATAACATAATCAAATAAATTTTATCAATCTCAAGAATAAAAACCCGAAGGTAAGTTTAGACAGAAAAATCAACACTCAACAACAATATTTCTAATCAATCTCCAAATTTCATACATTAATGAAGTCGAAATAAAAACTAGAAAATACTGTCGGAATAGATCTCGGAGGTCACGACTGCGAGAAACTACCTGTTTTGGGAAGTACATCGCATCAAGCATGTCTCCGTGCCTCTCTTCCTTCGTCTCCTTCCTCGATTGCCTGATCTCTATCTAAGTCTCTCTGGAATTTTTGGCAGGATCTCTTTTTTGTGTACAACTCTCTTAGCTCTCTAATGTCTCCTGGTGGCTGTCACATCATATTCTATTTATTTTGTGGAGGCCCCAGGTCAAACTCGGGGTAGAAACGGCCCAAAAAATTACTCAAAATTTAAGTTTTCGTGTCAGCTCGACGCAGGGCATGATTGTGGCCCTGCCTACCACGATCATGGCTAGCATTTTTTCCTTCCTATCATGATCGTGGCCTGAAGTGCACGATTGTGGCCTGACTTGACTCTCTCTATCACCATCATGGGTCCTGGTGCACGATCGTGGCCTGTCTCTTTTAGCCCAAAACTCTTTAAATCTTCACTGTTCCTCCCTGTTTACCCTGTAACACTAGCACACTCATCAAGGTACCTTAAAAATATACATTTTAAGTTTAAAGATTCAAACTAACCCATAAAAATACTTAAACACAAAAACTAACCTAATTAAACCCTAAATGTATACTCAACACTGAATTTAACACAAAATGCATAATAAATTAAACCCTAAAACATCATACAAAACACTACTATCAAATTCCCTTTGCTTTAGCAGATGCAGCCAAAGAGTGGTTGTATGACTTGCCGTCTAGCTTGGTCAATACATAGGAGCAAACGTAACAAACATTTCTAGAGAAGTACTTCCCTGCCTCAAGAGCCGCGAACATTAGGAAGGAGATTTGTGACATTCGACAAGACACAGGGGAGTCTTTGTGTGAGTATTGGGAACATTTTAAGAAGCTCTGTAATAGCTGTCCAAACCATCAGATAAGTGACTGGTTATTAACCCAATATTTCTATGAAGGTTTGCTTCCTTTGGATAGCAATATGATAGATGCTATGAGTGGTGGAGCCTTAGTAGATAGGACGTTGGAGGATGCTAGGAACTTGATAGCAACAATGGCAATGAACTCCCAACATTGGGAAAATCGTAACAATGTTTCCTCCTGTACAAAACAGGTGAAGGATGTCTCTAATTCTAAGTTGGAGAAGCAAGTCGCAAATTTGACTTCATTGGTACAACAAGCAGTGATAGGAAAGGGGCCTAACAAGGTATGTGGTATTTGTGCATTAGCTGACCATCCTAGATGCTTACCTTTCCTTGCAGGATGAACAGCACGTTAACATAGTTGGAGGCTTCCAAGGACAACAATGGAGGTATGACCTTTTTTCTACCACGTACAATCTAGGGTGGAATGACCATCCCAACTTTAGGTATGGAAACCCAAAGCAAGGAAGCAATTCTAATGCACGCCAACCCAATTATCAGCAGTAGTAACAAGGATTCCATGCACCACCAGGTTTCTATCAGAGTCAACCATAGTTTTAGCGAAGGCCACTACCTCCACAACCACCACAACAACAAGTTGGAGGTATGTCCTTAAAGGAAATTGTTAAGATCTTAACATCTAACACTGTTCAATTTCGACAAGAAGCAAGAGTGGTTTAAAGAATTTGGAAAATTAGGCTAGTCAGTTAGCTTATGCCGTAGGAAAGATACAGGCCCAAAGTTCCACAAGGTTACCTAGTCAACCTGAAAGGAACCCAAGAGAGACGCTTGTGCCATTACCTTGAGCAGTGGCAAGGAGGTACAAGGACCAAGGAAGGGGAAGGAGAAAGAAGAAGAGGAAGAAACTGAGATAATAAAGAAGAAGGAAGATCATTGTCCTCAGTTAAGTACTTCACACCCTGTTTTTAATGATTCACCTCCTGTTCCATTTCCAAGTAGGTTAGCAAAGAATAAGCAACAGGAGAAGGAAAAGGAAATATTAGAGGTCTTTCGCAAGGTGGAAGTTAATATCCCTTTTTTGGAAGCAATTAAGCAAGTTCCACGATATACTAAAATTTTAAAGGAGTTGTGCACCAATAAGCGGAAGTTAAAGGGAGATGAGAAGATTAGTGTGGAGCACATTGTGTCAAAATTCTTATCAAGAAAGTTATCCCTAAGTTCAAGGATCCAAGTATTTTTACCATTCCTTGTAAGATCGATAACATGAGGTATGAGAGGTGTATATTAGATTTAGGAGCTTCGATCAATGTTATGCCTTTATCTATTTTTAAAGCTCTTAATCTCGGTTCATTAAAGGGTACCCATGTTATCATTAAATTGGCTGACAGATCTAACACATACTTTGAGGGGGTTATTGTGGATGTTTTGGTCCAAGTTAAAGAGCTTGTTTTCCCTGCAGATTTTTATGTATTAGATATATAGGTTGAGGGCTCTTCGAGCCTTTCAACAATTTTGTTAGGTAGGCCATTTTTGAAGACATCTTAGATAAAAATCGATGTACACAGCAGGGTGTTAACTATGGAGTTTGATGGCAAGGTCATTCATTTCAATATCTTTAATGTCATGCACTATCCATCAGATTGTGAGTCGATCGCCAAAGTAGGTATTCTTGACTCTTTGGTGGAGCATTGGTCTCTTCTTTTTATAGGTGACCCTTTAGAGGTAGCCTTGAGTACCCAGCTGGAGCAAAAGATGTCCAGTTATTGGCAAAGCAAGTTCGAGTTTGGAAAGGACCCAAAGGAAGCAATTTGGGCATTTAAGACAAGTCCTTTTGGTAGGTATTTCATTCACTTTTTAGAATTACCCGTTAGTACTAATCGATTGTTACCTTCGATTGGGCACGCACCAGAAGTGAAGTTGAAGCCCTTACTAGCTCACCGTAGGTACGCTTATCTGGGTACTGAAAACACACTCCCATTATCATAGCAAATGATCATACAAAGGTGCAAGAAGAAAAGCTCATTAGAGTGTTGCGAGAGTATGGGATGGCATTGTGATGGACGGTTGCAGATATTAAAGATATTAGTCCTTCTTTATACATGCACAGGATTTTTTTTGAGGAAGGAGCTACCCCAGTTAGTCAAGTGCAAAGACATCTCAACCCACCGATGATGGAGGTGGTGAAGAAGGAAGTGATGAAGTTACTGGATGTAGGTGTCATATACCCCATCTCTGATAGGAAGTGGGTAGGTCCTTTGCAGGTAGTCCCAAGAAGTCAGGCATTACAATTATGGAGAGTGAGAGAGGAGAGATGGTTCTGACTCAGGTACAAATTAGATGGCTAGTTTGAGTGGATTATCACAAGCTCAACTTGATGAGTAGAAAGGACCACTTTCCCCTACCCTTTATTAATTAGATGTTAGAATGTCTTGCTGGTCGTGCTTACAATTATTTTCTTGATGGTCATTCAGGTTTATATTCAGGTTGCTATTGCTCCAAAGGACTAGTAGAAGATGACTTTTACGTACCTGTATGGCACCTTTGCCTACAGAAAGATGCCTTTTGGATTATGCAACACCCCCTTTACCTTTCAAAGGTGCATGGTAAGTATCTTTTCTGAGTATTTTGAGAAAGTCATTGAAGTTTTCATGGATGAATTTACCGTGCATGGGGATTCATTTGAACAATGCTTGGATCACCTCATTTTGGTACTTAAACGATGTCTTGAAACTAACGTTGTTCTTAATTCTGAAAAGTGGCATTTTATGGTTCAACAAGGGATAGTTTTAGGACATATGGTTTCTGTTAAGCGTATTGAGGTTGATATAGCCAAGATAGACCTTGTGTGTTCTTTACCTTACCCCACTTCTATGCAGAAAGTTTGATCTTTTCTTGGCCATGTAGGGTTTTATCGCAGGTTCATTTAGGACTTTTCCAAGGTTTTACATCCATTTTGTAGGTTGCTTTAGAAGGATAAAGAATTTATTTTTGATGAGTAGTGTAAGAAGGCATTTGATGCTCTAAAGTAGAAGTTGGTTACTACACTTATCTTACAATGTCCAAATTGGAGTCTGCCATTTGAGCTCATACGTGACACCTTCAACCATGTCATTAGAGCAGTTTTGGATCAGAGAGTAGGGCGGACCCCTCATGTTATTTATTATTCCTCGAAAACCTTGAATGACTACATCACTATAGAAAAAGAGCTTTTTGCAGTAGTTTTTTCTTTGGATAAGTTTAGGTCTTATTTATTGGGTACTAAGATTATTGTTTATTCTGATCATACAACTTTGAATTACCTACTGGAAAAGAAGGAGGCAAAGCTGAGGCTAATCCATTAGATACCCCTACCTTAGGAGTTTGATGTGGAGATAAAGGATAAGAGAGGCTCGAAGAACAGAGTAGCAGATCATTTGAGCCGCTTAACGGAGCATGGTGCTGACATGAATCTTATCAGTGATGATTTTCCATACGAGCAGCTACATGTAGTATACTCGACAGCTACCTAATAGGCTGATATGGTGAATTTCTTGGTTTCTTATAAATTCCCTATAGATTTTACCAAGGCATAGAAGGAGAGGGTAAAGAGCCAAGCAAAGTTTTATATATGGGATGACCCTTACCAGTGGCAATTTTGTGCAGATCAAGTCATCAGATGATGTGTACTTGATAGTGAATTTCTTTCTATTTTGACATTTTGTCACTCTTATCCATGTGGAGGTCATTTTCGCCCAAAGCGAACAGCTTGCAAGGTTATATAGTGTGGGTTTTACTGGCCATCTCCATTTTAAGATGCATATGATTTTTGTAAGATTTGTGACAACTATCAGCGCACAGGTACGTTAGGTTCCTGTGGGGAAATGCCTCAAACCCTATATTAATTTGTGAGATTTTTTATATTTGGGGTATGGATTTCATGGGTCCCTTTCCCTCCTCGTTTGGATTTCAATATATTCTGCTTATAGTTGATTATGTGTCGAACTAGGTAGAAGCAAAAGCCACCTAAACTGATGATTCTTGAGTAGTTGAAGATTTCTTAAAAACTAACATTTTCTTAAAGATTGGAGTCCCACGAGCCATCATCAGTAACAAGGGGATTCACTTTTTCAACCAGATAATCGAGGCCCTCCTGAAGAAATATCAAGTGATGCATCAAGTCTTAACTGCTTATCACCCTCAAATGAGTGGTCAGGCTGAGGTATCCAACCGAGAGATGAAGTCCATCCTAGAGAAGATGGTTAATGCCAACAGGAAGGATTGGAGTCTACACCTTAACAATGCCTTATGGCCATATAGGACTGCATATAAGACTGCAATAGTGATGTCACCATTCAGGCTTGTTTTTGGGAAGCCATGCCACCTTCTAGTGGTGCTACAACATAAGGCATATTGGGCAATCAAGAAGTGTAACATGGAGTTATAATTTGTTAGTGCCCACAGATGATTACAGTTACAAGCGCTCGAAGAGTTGCGATATGAAGCACTTGAGAATGCCCGAATTTATAAGGAAAAGACTAAGGCATTCCATGATCATAAGATCTTTAGGAAGACATTTGTGATGGGACAAAAAATACTTTTATATCATTCATGCCTCAAGCTCTTTCCAAGTAAGTTACGCTCCGATGGATAGGTCCCTTTGAGGTTACACAGGTATATCCCCATAAAGCAGTGGAAATCAGAAGTGCTAAGACGGGGAAAGAGTTTAAAGTCAATGGACATCGTCTCAAGCCTTACTTTGAGGGATTTCAGATTCACAATATGGAGGTGATGGAGCTTGAAGCTCCAATATACATTAGTTAATATCGGTTGACAGGGTTCGAGCTTATGACTATAACCAAGAGCTTGTTAGGAGGCACCCCAACCTTATCCTTTCATTTTTGTTCTTTGATGTTTTAGTTTGCTTTCATTTGAGTACCTTAGTTATTTTTTTGTCTATTTTGTTTTTAGGAATGCAAGACCAGAGCTATGAATTCCGCTTTCAAGTCGTTGAGCCTTCTCTAATCCATGGGAGTCCATCTGTTCTCATCCCCTTGTATTTTTATTGATTTTAGGACATTGGGGACAATGTTCCATTTAAGAGTGAGGGTGGGGCCAGGTTTAAAATTTTTTCATTTTTGCACTTGAACTGTGATGAATGTTGAACTAATGCCATTCTGTCATAGTAGTTAGACTGAGAATTGAGTTGTGTGCTTGAATTTGAATTAGATAGCTTGAGTGGAAGGTGAATCATATAGATTGATTGAAGTAGTTAGTTTCATAAACTCAGTCAATAATTTGATATTTGAGTGATTATGTAATGTATGAAAGTTTGATGGATTTTCATATAAGCACATATGAGGTTTTAAGCCTATATGACTGCATTTCATAGTCATTATGTTTCTTTGTTGTGTGTGATGTTCCCCTAATAAGATTAGCTTCAGAACTTGTATTCGATTATGAGATGCTTTGAGAGGCACTTTTACTTTTACTTTTGTTTTTATTGATTTGTGTTGCTATTATTTCCTTATTGTTCTGGTGTTATCCCAAAAAAAAGAGAAAGAAAAAGAAAATGAAGAAAAAAAGAGAAAAAGAAAAAGAAAAAGAAAAGCATCTTTGTTTTTGGTATTATTGATTAAAAGTGTCTTTGTTTCTGCTATTGAAGGAAACGTACTAGCATTAGTTAGTGATGAGTAGTTGTAGTCCATTATATTTATTTACTTATCTCAGAATTAGTATTGGGGTGTCCTTCTTACTTAGTACTTTGTAAATGCTTGTGAGTAACCCTTTTACCCTTTTTGCCTTACCTTGACCCAAACCCTATTGCAACTAGTAAAAGCGTTTTTGATCTATGATGGCATGTATTATATGTAGAGGAAATGGGTGTATTTGCAAGCCTATGGTAGTATAACCTCCTAGAGGGGGTTTTAAGTGAAACATCAACCCTCACATACTTGAGTGATTTGAGCGAACACCGTGAGGAAAGTCCATCTTAGTTTTATGCTTATCTTTGATCAATAGTGTCCACCTTTGACTTTGTTTATATGTACTGATGAAAATATTATGATATGTGTAGTAGCTTGATGTTTGAGTTTGCTAAAGTTTGAAGGATTGCATGCATTTGATTTTCTTTGAAAACGAATTTATGGAAAAATTTAGTTGTTTTAAAATTGCTTGAGGACAATCAATAGTTCAAATGTGGGGGTATTTGATATGAATGGATTTTACTATATTTTTATATGTTATTTCATTTGAATTCATTCCGATTTTTGTGATTAATTGCTCATTTTGTGTTCCTATTGATTTTACATGTAGATTTAATGATGGAATACAAATATAAGATTAAAACATGAAGTTTTGAAGCCATTAGAAGTTAGGAAGGTTGTCTATAATGCAGCCAACAAAGTGAAAAAAATGACTTGGAGAAGCATCAAAGAAGTTGTCCATTATGTTTAATAGAGAGCCAAAAACTTGTCCAAAACGATAGCCCTTAGAGCTTCCTTGCACACCAAACGACAGCAACTTTGGAGGTCCTCCTTACTTCAAAACGCAGCTTAATTGGCTTTTAAAAATCCAGCAATACAGCATCACCATCAGCATTTGAGGAGAGGAGTTTCACGTATGAAACGTAGTAGCTAGAGGATGTTTGGCAAAGAAGAAACATCATCGTTTGACCTGCAAAATGTAGATGTAGTGAGAAACAACAACAAGGGTGTGTAATGTGTTAGGTTTTAAGGGGTGTAAATAGTACCAGTGGACCAGAAAATAAATAACAAAATCATAAGAACAATAAACCAAAAGAGGGGAGGCAAGGAGCAGTGAAACGACTAAAAGATCATGGCAGAAGCATAGATCAACACGTAGTACAGGAAAACAAAATAGGGTGAAATGTAGTGCAGGAGTCCACGCCAAGCAGTAGTCCACACATGGGAGCAACATAGCAGTTGGAAAGGAGGCTTTAAATTGTAGCATTTGATGGAGCTTTCATCCATGCCAAAACGACGCAGTGCAGGAGGATAGCACCAAAGTACGGAAAGACAGTAGGAGAAGTGGAAAACACCAGCTGCTAAGATGGATGAAACAGAGACATTTGGCCAAGACATTTGTAGGGTTTTTGTGTGAACAGTAAGGTGGCCACTAACATTAATTTTCACATCAGGTGAACAGTGAGAGGGAGTAGTGTAGCACCCTAATCCCGCAAGACCCGAACCCGACATCAATGGATGATATCTGAGTCCGTGCCCCACAAGGGTGGAGTGCTATAACACTTAATTAGTCAAGTCTCAATACAAAGTTTTTTTTACAATGCACACTTTTGCAAAAAATCAATAATTAATTCGGACCCGTTTCAATCATAAACTTTTTCATTCACAGCCATACAATCATTAGAATTACAATGCCATTTAGGCCCATTACTAAAACAAAAGACTTATAGCCATAACTCATTACACTTCAAAATCATTTACTAACATTTCCAATTTAAAAATTGATTCCAAATAGAATTATTTACATACTCATGATACAATCATTACTGAAAACACAATCTGTTATAAATGAATGAAATAAGAATGCAGACGCGAACTGATCCCAACCTCTATCTTTCACTTGTATACTGTAGGTATACTCCCGTTTGCCTAACGGGGTATTCTTCTGATCCTGAAAAATAATTGCAAATTTTGGGTGAGTTTTGTGAACTCAATGAGATAACCATCATCGATGGTTCATTCAATTCATGCATCACATTATTTCACATAACATATAATCACATTCACAACATTTCACATTTCACATTCAATACAACTAAATCAATCATATCATGCATATGACATGCACATGAGACTCACTTTCTATTTGTTATTTTGTTGTGACCGAGTGCCTAAACTGTCCCTTATCTACTTGAGGGATACAGGGCTCATTAATAACTGTCCCTTATCCGTTTGGAGATACAGGGCTCATTATACATAGTGAGCCTTAGGCTCTGAATAGCTTTTGAGCTCGAGGCTCATTTTCACTTTTCACTTTCTGAGCTTTAAGCTCTTTTCACTTTCGGTAACTACTACGGTCACAACTGCATTATATTTCATGCATTCATGAGATGGAATGCATCACTCACATTTGCATGATCTCATTCAATCACTTTCCCATATCATCGGACCTTAGTCCGACATTCAACATTAAAGTTAAGAATCACACTTTCATTCATATGCAAATGCACTTTTAGAACACATTTAGCAATCAACTATGTACACTTAGTTCATCCAATTCACAATCAATGAGCACTTCAATATTTCACTCATACAACACATTCATCTGACCTTCTGTCTGGAAGCCAACACAATCAGTCACATTCACACAATCATTCAGAAATCAATCAATACCACAAAGTCAAACAAAACAAACAGAGAGTTAAACAAAAACAAACAGTGGATTGAGACCACTAGGTCTACTCACAAATTGCTCCCAAAGCTAATGCCTAAAAATTCTGGCAACGTCTGGAGGTTGACGTTCCAATTGCTCCTCTATATCAAACACCATACATATATATCACAATTTGTAAAATTATGAGTGTTTAATAATGCACATGTATGGGATGAATTATGTACAATGCATGTTCATAACAACCCCGGGTATCTTCCCATCAATTTCATTCACAAAATCATTTTCATATAAAGACTCATCTAAGTATAATTTATACTTACATTTATAACTCACTAAGACCATTAGAATCTTAATTCATTTCTTATTGTCTGACTTCAGATTTTTTTTCCAAGTCACACTTTTGAGTCTATTGTTCACATTCAATTTGAAAGTGACATTGATGTAATTTGGTCATACTATCTTCTAGAAAAGTGTTTCTCTATGTCTTATCTTTCCATTGATACCAAAATCACTCAATTTGGTTCAGAAATTTGGAAGATATACCTCCAACCTTATCAGATTGTTCACAATCAAAAACAGTGTACTACGTACAACTTTCATCCAGAAATTCAATATCTTAGAGAAGGACTCAAAATTATACTTCTTGAGACATTTGTAAGCCTATATCTCTAGTTTACTCCAAATTAAAAAGCGTCTCATTTGCAGCCCTGGCCCTGGGCAGGGGCGAGCTGGGCCCCTGCCCAGGGCCCACTTTTTTTCCTTAGTTGTTTTGTTCTGTTATCATGTTTTGTTCTACCCAGGGCCCACTTTTTTTCCTTAGTTGTTCTCTGCCGCCG
This sequence comes from Erythroxylum baracoense, assembly GCA_025629805.1. Taxonomy (NCBI): domain Eukaryota; kingdom Viridiplantae; phylum Streptophyta; class Magnoliopsida; order Malpighiales; family Erythroxylaceae; genus Erythroxylum; species Erythroxylum baracoense. The sequence goes on from JAOTAY010000189.1 coordinate 13,819,245, forward strand.
CAATTCACATGTGCACCTCTCTCCATCAGTCCATTGGAGATTTTGTTTCACGTATACCTCACGTCCAGACGTCCTCACCTATAACGATATAATATAACCTCACAAAACTTCAAACTTCTCTCCAACGTTTATGCTATAACCTCACAACTCACAAGTTCCTTACTTTCTTTGATACTTTCCAGCTTTCACTGCTACACGTAACACATATTTTTGGGTCTACACTACACAATAGTATACGGAGGTTTTAAGGTATTTACCAACAGTTGTTTCAATTTTATATGTTCATATATATATATATGAAAATTGGTTGTAACGCTATATAATATTGCTCAAGTAGTGAAAAAAATTTGTGACGTGCTTCGTGATTTCTAATAGTATCATCGGCTATTGCACAATTGAGTTGTTAAATTCAAATTTTACTA
>JAOTAY010000189.1:13819766-13841609 GCA_025629805.1 Erythroxylum baracoense
CTCAACATTCAACACAACCTATTCTCAACACCTATTTCAATTCTATACATGAATAAAATTGAAATAACCAAAAAATATGTCAGGAACGAAATTGCAGAGGCAGCGACAGCAAGAAACCACCTGTTTCAGGAAGTATGTCACGTCAAGCTTCTTCTCCGTGTTTCTCTTCCTTTGTCTCCTTCCTCAATCTCTCGATTTCTCTCTAGGTTTTTCCAGAATTGGCTAATGTGAAAGCTGTCTTTTTCAGACTCTCCAAGGCTGCTGAATCTATCTCACAATGATGTATTTATACTTTGGACACTCTAAGTTAAAGTTGGGGTCGAATTGGATCGAAAAATCTCGTGAAACTTAAGTTTTTGCTTTAGCCTGCCATGATCGTGGCTAGCGCCTAAACCTTTATGTCACGATCGTGGCCCAATGTGCACAATCGTGGCCTGAATGGAAGTTCTCTGTCACGATGTGCCCTAAAGTACACGATCGTGGCCTGGCTGCTTTGGCTCGTTCCTTTCTGTCCACGATCGTGGGCTATGTCTTTAGCCCGAGACTCTTCACAACTTCTCTGTTCTTTGCCGGTTAGCCTGAAACACTAACAAACATATCAAGGTACCTAAAAAATATAACAATTAAGCTCAAATACTCATACTAACCTATAAAAATAATTAAAAACATAAACTAACACAATTAAACCATAAATACACACTCAAATTCACACTAAATGCATAACAAATTAAACCCTAAAACACAATGCACATGACAACTATCAACATCCCCACACTTAAACGTTTGCTTGTCCTTAAGCAAACAAAACAACAATCATATATAACAAACGCATCAAACATGAAGCACACAATGCAAAAATGAGACAATGGCTGCAACTTCATGAAATAAATTTAATCTTGAACACAATTTGACAAGTTATATCTTATCATTAGCTTGTAAAATCTGGGTCTAAGGGCTTTAAACTAAATATACAAGTTAATTGGGATCTAAGTGCTAATTCAATTACCCTGTCAATTATACACACACATTAATAATTCTTTGGTCCTTCAGACTCTGTAAATATTCCTAATTACAATTTCATTAAAATTCAAGCTTATTACATGTCTAGTAGGTTTTTATTAAGAACACACTCTTTTTTATCATTTAATTTTAAACCACAGACTTAGTTTTTTACTCGGAGGCAAACATTGGTGATGAACGTCGATCCAGTTACTTGACTAAGTCATTTATTAACAGCTTGGTTAAAACATCATTATAGCCTTTTGACGCGAAGACATATATTTGTGATGTGTGTCGATCTAGTTACTCAGCTATTATCACGTTTTCAACTGGCTACTAGCTCTATTCATAACCTGAAGGTCAGTGGAATAGTAATTTATTAACAAAGCATACAATTTTTTATGTCTACCTTGTTATTTTTAACTATTCGTTTTCATGAAAAATACTAGTTAAGCTACTTAAGTTAAAGGGTCTCAAATTATGAATGAATGTGACAACCTAGAGGGTCCTAAATTTACACGAAGTCTTAATTAAGCTATATATTTATCCAAAGAACCTTAATTCACTAATTTTGCGAGCTAATGATCATTTAAAACCTACTAGACTGTGTTCAAAATTAAATAAATTTCACTCATCTAAGCCATTGACACATTCAAATAATTCACACAATGCAGCCTAATAACTATCATACGGTATGCAAAATCACTTTTAAAAGGAAAAAACACAAAATCCCTCCCTATACATGAACAACACATTGTCCTCGATGTGAGATGGAGGCACACACAAGCACATAAAATAAAATAACAGACATAATTAAAAAACAGAAACAAATAAAACAATATAAAAATAAAATAGAACTGAAGGCAAATTTGGAAAAAAATTGGGTTAGGTATAAATCTTAAGGAGATGGAGGTGGTAATGGTGTCGGAGGTAGCAATTAAACGCCTTGAAACTCGAAATATCAATGGATCTGTCGGATATCTTGGCTTTGGCTTTGTTATGTGCATGCCATCTCTGCAAGTGTCTTGTTAGTGTCAGTGATTGCATCCAAAGCCTTCTTCCAACCTTGTTCTTCTTCCTCTTCTTCCTCGGAGTCTTCATTGGTGGATACCTCTTGTGCCTGTTGAGGTGGTGCTAAGCTTGAACTCGCCTGACTTGCCCTGATCTGAACATATTTCTTTTGGCTGATGTCCCTCAATGTCATGTTTGTGGAATGGATGATCTCAGCCCGAAATAAATGATGATGGATGAGTAAGTCAGGGAGGTGAATTGTTAAACCCCTCTATTCCACACCAAAATGTTCTGCAGTGGCAGACATTGTGTATCCCTTAAGATGGTTGTTCCACTTGCACGAAGTTACAGCAATGGCATTCACCACATGCGTGGATGTGTAGACTGGAATACTGTGGTCTATGCACCGCAACATAAAGAGTTCCTTGGTAGAACACTTGTTCGTTTCGGTCTTGTCAAAGACCAGCTGACACATAAATTTGTGCAACAACACATTCTTTGCATGAAACTGTTCAATTCCAGTAAGCCCACTCCAGTATTGGGAAGGAAGAAAGTCATCATGTTGATCGATGATGAAGTATTCGGGGAATTTGCATATCTCGCGTAGAATTTTGACATTCAATTCATATGCTCGCCATCCCAAACTAAACCACAATTCTTTTATATTCTTGGGGTCAAAGGTCAAGGAAGTGAAAAATTCTAGTGTAATTCATATGCTCGCCCTCCCAATCTAAACCACAATTCTTTTGTATTCTTGAGGTCAAAGGTCAAGGAAGTCAAAAATTCCAGTGTAAGTGATATTTGCCAATTGCATGATGTTTTAGGGTTTAATTTGTTATGTATCTAGTGTGAATTTGAGTGTTAAGTATGCATTTAGGGTTTAATTATGTTAGTTTGAGTGTTTTTATGGGTTAGACTAAGTCTTTGAGCTTAAATGTTATATTTTTGAGGTACCGTAATGCGTTTGTTAGTGTTTCAAGGTAAACGGTAAAGAACGGAGAAGGTTCGAAGAGTTTTGGGCTAAAGACCTAACCGAAGATCGTGGGACAGAGAAGGACGAGCTAGCAGTAGCCAAGCCACGATCATGCATGATCGTGATAGAAAGCCTCTAAGTCAGGCCATGATTGTGAAAAAAAAGTTTAAGGCACTGGCCACGATCGTGGCATGCAGGGCCACGATCGTGGCCTGCATTGGGCTGACAAACAAACTTAAGTTTTGCAAGATTATTTAGACCATTTCGACCCCAATATTGATTTAAAGCCTCCAAAGTGTAAATAGAACATTACAAGTCAAAGGTAGCAACTGGAGAGTCTGGGAAAAGAGAGCAATCGCATAATCCAATTCTGAAAAAATTTAGAGAGAAATCCAGCGATTGAGGAAGGAGACAGAGGAAGAGAGACATGGAGAAGAGCTTGATGCGTCGTATTTTTCGAAACAGGTGATTTCCTGCTGTCGCCGCGTCCTCGACTCTGTTCCCGACATATTTTCCATTTATTTCAGTTTTATTCATGTATATAATTGATATTGGTGTTGAGAATATATTGTATTGAATGCTGAGTTTGTGTTTATACTCACCTTTCGATCTTGATTTTTGAGATTAATAAAATTTGGATTGATTAGGTTTTATTAATTTACTTGTGATTTAATTCCTATTCTTAATAACTTGGCAATGGACTGAGAGGGTGAGTTAAGTGAAAATAATCAAATTGTGCTAACGAGAGTTAGGTGAATTGATAGGTAAAGGATTAAATCAAACCGGTCGAGTCGTATAATGAAAGATCGAGCATAGATTCCTGACAAGTTAGTAGACAATTTTAGAACTAATTTAGGTTTTGGATCAATTATGAATCAAGAGATCGTAATTCCATAATTTAAATTAGGGATTATCAATTAGGATTGATAATTATAACTCGAGAGAGAGTAATTCACCCTAGGACGGTATAAACCTATTAAGTCGATAATTTCACAATTAATTCAGTTTTCGTTAATTTTGGATCAAAATCCCCTTTCTCTCACTCAGTAGTTTCTAGGTAGGGTTTGGATTAGTTTGTGTGATTTATTTTCTTAATTAGATTTCTACAACTCAATTCTTGAATTAATTGTTGATTGATTTATTTCTGTATTAGTTTATTTTGATTTGAATTATTACAATTAATAAGGAATTGAAATCAAATAAATTGAGCCCACTAGATCCTCTTAGCCAGGTTTTCTACCCGCCTACGTAATTCTAGCCTATCTAGTGTGTCAAAGTCAAAGTACTTGGAGGCAAAAATTTGTCTAGAACGAAGGGAACAAAAACGAGTACCTTCCTCCTTAGTGTAAATTAGAAAAGGGTGCTCCAAAATCCGCTGCTTTGTTTCTTCATACCTGTCCTGTAACTTGATGTCATCCATATGGCTCCCATTGGGCTGATTGTTTAATGCATGGCATGATTGGGTAGAAATTGGGAAGAATTTAGAGGTTGAAAAATTCTAGAAAGATGTAAGACTGTTTGGATGCTTAATTTCTTGAGAGATAAACTGAAAATGAGAGTGAAAGTGAAAGTAAAGTTAGAACTGAATATATAAGTGGTAACAAGAGTAAAATGGTAAAGTTGTTTGTAAGAAATTCATCGTCCACCTTTCTTCCTAGTCATAGGCTACGAATGTGGCATAGCATGCGGCTACCACCTAGTGCACGCTCCATCGCAGGCCATGGTCGTGTCCGACGGCTATACACTCACTTCAAATTCCTTCTTTTGTTCTTTTTTCCAATTTGTTTCAATTTCACTTCCTATCCCTTATCCACCTCTCTTTTCACGCTTGAACATCTTCCATGTAATTTTCGAAGTCCGATTCCTTTTCCAATTTTTATTCAAAAAAATTGAACCTAAATATAAAATTTCAAACGTTCTAACAAAATTAATCAAAGAACTACTTTTCTATAGGTTGCGTATCATGCAACGCTTCTTTCAACATTACTAGCTTGACGCTCTATCAAGCTTACAGTAGTTGGAATGAATGATTTAATGATAACATCTTCATTAATCTCAAAGTCTGCACTTTAGCTACCATAATACAGTTTCCACCGTCCTTACAATTTTCCTTTCCTTGCCTTCTCCTTCACTAGCGCTTCTTCCTGAAAGCATTACCAGGATCTTCTATGTCTTGCTATTCAACTCAAGATTCGGGTTCTTTGAGATCGACTGGAGGTGAAGGAGCTCCCTACTCTCTAGTGGATACCTTGAATGTCAATTTCTCCTTCCTTAGTCGCAGAGTTAATTCATCCCCATTAACATCAATAATTAAGCGTATAATGGTTAAGAACGGTCGTCCAAGAATTATCGGGGTGTCCCCATATTTGTGATGTCTAAAATATAGAATGGGAAAGATAAAATTATTAACCTTTACCAGCACATCTTGTATAATTTCCATCGGTCTGTGTGATGTTCTATCGACCGTTTGAACCAAAAACTTAGTGGGCACTAACTCTCTTAACCCCAATTTTAGACTAAGGGCATCATATTTATGCTCTCGCCTAAAGCCACGAATGCCATATCTATAATGATCCTGTTGATTCTACAGGGGATGAAAATGTCCCCTGGGTCTTTTTTCTTTGTGGCTATGTTGGGGTCATCTTCTAGTGGTTGCTCCTTAACCTTCTTCTTGACAGACTCTTGTAATTTGAGCTTTGTTTGTACTAGTTCTGTCACATCCTTGACCTTATTTTGCTCTATCACTTGTAATTTTTCCACTTCCCTTTTTACATATAACTCCCGTTGCTGTGCAATAGGGAATGGAAATACACGTCGAGTTACGTTGAGTGATTCGATCATAGGCTTAGTCGAAAGGTCTTCATTAACCACCTGACCTTCTCCTTCATCCTTTATCTTCTCCATCTCCTCATCCCGAGTCTTACTAATAACCGTAATATGTTCTTTCGGGTTAGATTTGGTGTTACCTCGAAGAGTTCTAGCATTTCGAGTTGACATTGCCTCCACTAACTACCCCATATGGACTTCTAAATTATGTATAGATGAGACATGATTCTTTGTTACTTGCTCGAATTTGCTCTCGAGCCTCCTATGTGATTTCTCCATACCTTCGATCTTATACAAAATTCTGTCCAACTTTGACTCCATCGAGATTACTTTATCTTGTTGAAGGCTCGATTGCAACTAAGGCCTGAACTGTCGTCCATTGTTATTTGACCAAGATAAGTTCAGGTGATTCTTCTACCTGGGATTGTAAGTGCTGGAGTAGGGATTGCTTCCCCCTCCTCGTCCAAATTATGCTCCCATATAGCTCACTTTCTCCTGATTATCTTCTCTCATCAAGTAGCAGTCCACATTATCATGGTTTGTCTGACTATAGAGCTCACATTTCACCTGGGCTGATGACGATGCTTTCATGTTGCTTAGTTGTCACATCAAATTGTCGATCTTCACTTACATCTCTGTCATCTGATCGACTGCGATGATTCCCTTTTGCTCTAAAAAGTTATTAGGCTACCTATCTCTCTCGCTCATCCATAAACAGTTGTTACGGTCCATCTCCTCATCAACTCCTCTACTTCATCGACCATGTCTCTAGTATGTGGGTTCACTCAATTATAAAAAGTCTGCAAAAGGAACTCCTTCGATAGGTTGTGGTGTGGGCACTTCCTTTGCAGATCCTTGTATCTCTCCCACGCTTCATAAATTAACTCCTCGTCACCTTGTTGGAAATTGGTTGTTTCTTTTATTGTCTTCGTGGTCTTTGTCAGCGAGAAATATGTCTAAAAAGGCACGCACAATCTGCTCCCACGTTGTGATGTTGACGGGGCTCAGTGAGTGATACTAAGCCTTTGTTCTATCTCTAAGTGTGAAAGGGAATAGCCTAATCCTAATAGTGTCCTCCGACATTTGGTGATACTGAGAAGTATCACAGATCTCGAGGAAGTTCATGATGTTCTCGATAGGATCCTCATTTGCCAATCCGTAGAATTGGACATTCTGCTAGACAATGTTCAGGAGGGCTGGCTTAATCTCGAATGAGGTCACTTGAACAAGTGGCCTAGCCACTCTTTGGTTCGATGGTTTGAAACTTGGCCCCATAAAGTCCATGAGGGTCCTCTGATGTCATCCTTGAGTTGCTTCCTGATCCATGTTTCTCTGAAATTCCTCAGCCATTTGTGATTTTCCTAACTCTTTGTCTTCCTCTCGCTGAGCTTTCCTAAGAGTTCATTCTAATCGTGTGATATCGAAATCTATTGTCTCTGCTGCACGACTCGAACCTCTCGTGACTCTTATGTTCATGTAAGACCACGCTTCTTAAAATGAACAAAAGAAACAAAAACAAAAATTAAAAACTACTAAAACGCCTTAAACTATAGAACTAATGTGCAATGATGCCAAAAACTTGATCGCAAGGTTACATACGCTAAGTTTTAATATTTATTAACCTTGGTAAATTTTGTAAGCGCATAGGTCATTCGCGTAGTATCTAAGGTATTGATCCCATAAGGAGGCTAAACTAGTCCTAAAATCTAAGATTGTACTAAACTACAATAATTTAAAATAAATAACTAATGCAGAAAATAAACTAATCAAATAATTAATTTTAAGAATTGAATTGTAGAAATCTAAACAAAATAGCAAGTCATACAAACCAATCCCCAAAACCAACCTAGAAACCATCAAGTTAGAGAAAGGGGGCTTTAATCCGAAATTAAAGAAAACCTAATCAGTTGTGCAATTATCGAATTAATGGATCTAGACGGTCCTAGGGTTAATGACTCTCTCTCAAGTTATAATTCTTAACCTTAATTGATAATCCCTAATTTAAATTATGGAATAGTGATCTCTCGATTCACAATTGACCTAAAACCTAAATTAGTTCTAAATTGTCTAATAACCTACCAGGAACCTATGCTAGATCTCTCATTATATGATTATACCGGTTTGATTCGATTCTTTACCTATCAAATCACTAACTCTCATTAGCCCAATTTGATTATTTTCACTTAGCTCACCCTCTCAATCTATTGCCAAGTTATTAAGAGCATAATTAAATCAATAAAAAACAATCAATCAAATTTTATTAATCTTAAAAATCAAAATCCCAAAGGTGAGTATAAATAACAACTCAACATTCAACACATCCTATTCTCATCACCTATTTCAATTCTATACAATTCAATGGAATTGTGAAGGCAGCGACAGTGAGAAACCATCTATTTCGGGAAGCACGTCGTGTTAAGCTTCTTCTCTGTGTTTCTCTTCCTTTGTCTCCTTCCTCAATCTCTCGATTTCTCTATAGATTTTTCTAGAATTGGCTAATGTGAAAGGTCTCTTTTCAGACTCTCCAAGGCTGCAACATCTGTCTTATAATAATGTATTTATACTTTGGACGCTCTAGGTTAAAGTCAGGGTCAAAACGGACTGAAAAATCTTACGAAGCTCGAGTTTTTGCTTTAGCCTGCCATGATCGTGGCCAGCGCTTAAACCTTTCTCTCACGATCGTGGCCCAATGTGCACAATTGTGGCTTGAAGTAAGCTATCTGTGATGACCGTGCCCCAAAGTGCACGATCGTGACCTAACTACTCTGGCTCGTCCCTTTCTGTCACGATTGTGGCTTGTTTGCTCTAGTTTGTCCATTTCTGTCACGACTGTGGCCTACTGTGCCACGATCGTGGGCTATGTCTTTAGCCTGAAACTTTTGGTAACTTCTCCGTTATTTGCCGTTTATCCTGAAACACTAACAAACATATCAAGGTACCTCAAAAATATAATAATTAAGCTCAAAGAATCATACTAACTCATAAATAAAATTAAACACATAAACTAACACAATTAAACCACAAATGCACACTCAACACTCAAATTCACACTAAATGCCTAACAAATTAAACCCTAAAATACGATGCAAATTACAACTATCATTTGGGGTATAAACTTTATGGGTCCTTTTCCCCTATCGTTTGGATTTCAATACATTTTGCTTATAATTGATTATGTGTAGAAATGGGTGGAAGCAAAAGCCACCTGAACTAACAATTCTTGAGTGGTTGTAGATTTCTTAAAATCTAACATTTTCTCCAGGTTTAGAGTCCTGCAAGCCATTATTAGTGACAAGGGGACTCACTTTTGTAACAGGACGATCAGGGTGCTCTTGAAGAAATATCAAGTGATGCATCGAGTCTCAACTACTTATCACCCTCAGACGAGTGGTTAAGCTGAGGTGTCGAACCAAGAGATCAAGTACATCATAGAGAAGACGGTGAATCCTAGTAAGAAGTATTAGATTTTACACCTTAATGACGCTTTATGGGCATACAGGACTACATACAAGACTTCAATAGGGATGTCACCATTCAAGCTTGTTTTTAAGAAGCCATGCCACCTTTTAGTGGAGATACAACATAAGGCTTATTAGGCAATCAAGAAGTGTAACATGGAGTTAGAAGCTGTTGGTTCCCACAGACGACTACAATTACAAGAGCTCGAAAAGTTGCCACATGAAGCATTCAAGAATGCCTCAGATTTATAAAGAAAAGACTAAGGCATTCCATGATCGCAACATCTTTGGGTAGACATTTCTGGTGGGACAAAGAGTACTTTTATATCATTAATGCCTCAAGCTCTTTCCAGGTAAGTAACACTCCTAATGGATAGGTCTTTTTGAGGTTACACAGGTATATCCCCATGGAGTAGTGGAAATTAGAAGTGCTAAGATGGGGAAAGAGTTTAAAGTCAATGGACATCGTCTTAATCCCTACTTCGAGGGATTTCAAATGCACAATATGGAGGTGATAGAGCTTGAAGCTCTAACATACATTGGTTGATATCGATTAATAGGGGTCGAACTTGTGACCTTAAACAAGTGCTTGTTAGGAGGCATCTTAACCTTTTCCTTTCATTTTAGTTCCTTGCGGTTTTAATTTTTTAATGTATTATTGCTTTCATTTGAGTACCTTATTTGCTTTTTGTCTTTTTTGTTTGTAGGAATGCAAGACTAGAGCTGTGAATTCTACTTTCACGTCACTGAGCCCTCTTTGAACTAGGGGAGTCCTTATGTTCTCATCCTCTTTCTTGTGTTTTTTAATTGATTTTAGGACATTGGGGACAATGTCCCATTTAAGTGTGGGGGTGGGGCCAGTTTTAAAATTTTACATTTTTGCACCTGAACTATGTCATTCTGTCATAGTAGTTGGACTGAGAATTGAGTTGTGTGTTTGAATTTGAATTAGGTAGATTGAGTGGAAGGTGAATCATATGGATTGATTGAAGTAGTTGCATGAACACAGTTAATAATTTGATACTTGAGTGATTAGGTAATGTATGAAATTTTGATGGATTTTCATTTAAGCACATACGAGGTTTTGAGCCTATATGATTGCACTTCATAATGATTATGTTTCTTTGTTATGTGTAGTGCTCCCCTAGGAAGATTACCTTCAGAACTTGAATTGAACCAGTTTGAAACTACGAGATGCGTGCTTTATAGAAATGATTAAGGCCTTCTTTGTTTTGAACCCTTAGCTTAAATGACAACTAAATCATTTTCCCCTTGTCAACCCCTTTGAACCTTTAACGTTGTTTACTTTTGAATTAATCACCTTACTTGGCCTTACCTTGTCACAAGTTTAATAAAGTAATGAGTGAGCATTTGATGTATAAGATTTAGGGACTTGTGTTTTGTATTTGATTATGAGATGTTTTGAGAGTCACTTTTACTCATGATTTATTGATTTTTTTTTTATTATTTCCTTATTATTTTAGTGTTATTCAAAAAAAGGGAAAGAAAAAGAAGAAAAAAGAAGAGAAAAAGAAAAAAGAAAAAAGAAAAAAGAAAAAAGAAAAAAGAAAAAAGAAAAAGCATTTTTGTTTATGTCATTATTGATTAAAAGCGTCTTTGTTTTTACTGTTGAAGGAAATGTAGTAGCATTAGTTAGGGATGAGTAGTTATAGTTTGTGGTATTTATGTTCATATCTCTGAATTTGTGTTTGGTTGTCCCTTCTTACTTGGCACTTTGTTAATAATTGTGAGTTATCCTTTGACCTTTTTGCCTTACCTTAACCCAAACCTCCTTCCAACCCTTAGTAAACGCCCTTTTTGATTTATGATAACATGTAATCTATGTGATAGAGAATTGGTGAATTTGCAAGCCTTTTATGGTAGTGTAGTATTTTAGAGGGAGTATTAAGTGAAACAACGACCTTAAACACTTGAGTAAAATGAGTGAACATCATGAGGAAAATCCATCTTAGTTTTATTTTGCCTTTGATCAATGGTGTCTACCTTTGACTTTGTTTATGTGCATTGTTGAAAAGATTATGATATATGTAGTAGCTCGATACTTGAGTTTGTCAAAGTTTGAAGGATTGTAGATACTTGATTTTCTTTGAAAACAAAGTGATAGAATATCTTAGTTATTTTTAAGTTGCTTAAGGACAAGCAATAGTTTAAGTGTAAGGGTACTTGATAGGATTGAATTATCTTATATTTTCTTATTCATTTCAATGTCTTTTCAATCCTATTGTTGTGCTTAAATAGTTAATTTGTGTTTACATATAGATTAAAGGATTGAACACAATTATAGGCGAAAAGGAAGAAGAATCACTCAATCATAACATCCATGCAATATAGTGATTTAATTGACAAAATATATAATGGACAGCACACGTTGGAGGCATAAGGAAGTAGAAATTCATCACATAAGTTCATGTTTTTGCATGCAAGAATGTGATTTAATGGTAGCAAAACAAAGGATGATAAACGATAGAGTTTAATGGATAAAGGAGCAGCTCACACTAAAGAAGCAAAGCAATAGCAACGTGAGGTTTTAATAAGTGACACTGTTCATGGACCACAATATTAATTTGTCACATTAGAAGAACATGAGCAACAGAAATGGCAACGTGTGCAGCAGTGTTCATGCAATTAATGTAACACGCAACCATGTTCCACACCAAGATGACGACGCACATTTGGGTAGGTAGTTTTTTAACAGAAAACGACAACAGAGAAGAGCGAGGATTAAGTGAGGCGTGAATAAAACGTGAATAGTGAATTGGACCAAATATTAGTTTGTCACATTAAGCATAGTACAAGGTAAGTGAATAGTAATATAGACCAAGAATTAAATAGAAAATGAGAATAAAAGGCGCTGTTGCATAGGGAGAGTTAAGACAAAGGCAGCAAATGCATGCACTGGTTTGCTTTTAACACAAACACAGTCATTCATGCTAAAAGAAGGAACATTAGCATGGGATAGGGCAAAAGAAAAAGACCACAACCTCAATGCATGAGCTGGGATATAAGGAGCAGAAAATAGCAGTACAGTGAGAATAAAATGCCAACAGAAGAAGGCAACAAAGTTGGGCCAACATACAAGCAACGTGTGTGTGTTTCATACACTCACACACATTGAACAGAAACGAAAAAACAGTAGCTGGAGGCATGAACCAAAATGCAGTGTAGGAGGATAAGATAGAAGGTGAAATGTAGATGTTAAATATGTAGTGCAAATGCGTTTTAACAAAAATGTACAGTAACAAGTTATGAATAGTAGAGGTGGACCAAAAAATAAACTGGATAAAGAGAATAGTAGTAGAAAAGAAAGGAAGAGAGAGCAGTAGCAGTAGTGTGGAGAAAGCAATAGCGGTAGCAAGGTGTAGAAAAATGGTGGTTATGGTTTCAATGTTTTTTGGCAAGGTGGTGGCCTGTAGCTATCTTTCTAGGAGAGGCTCTCAACTGTAGAGACAACTATAACGTTTTCTTCTTAGACATCCTTGTGTGTTTTTGCTCTTGGCGTGGTCTACTGTGAACTAGCATTTTCTTCATCTTGCATTGCCATTTTACTCCTTCCAGTCATCCATTAATTCCAATCATCCATTAATTTTATGTGTATGGATTGTCCCATTTGCTACGTTGTTTGTAAGAGTTGGTCCGGCTGTTGCATTTTGCTCCATTTATTGCTTGTCCTCCTGTTGGCTTCCATCTTTGTTTCACCATAATTCTAAGATGCTTTCCATTAAATTCACTTCATTAAATTCATGTTACTGCATGAAAAAACATGCAATTTCCATACACAACAATCGTGAGCTATATTGCTTCATCATCTTAATTTTCTTGTCTTTACTTGCTCCAATATTTCTCATTCTTACTCTATGAAGACAAGTAAAAATTAATCTTTGAAAAATGGCCCAAATGTTATGCTTTCGACTCATTTTAACTTCTTTGCTTCCTAATTGTGCCTAAAATCACATATGAGTCAAAAGTAATTACCTTAAGCAATTTCATGTCATTAATCACTAAGTATTATGGAATAAATTCATAATCAATTAAGCACCTATTAGTTCCCATCAAGGAAGGATTGGTTAACTCTGTTAAATGATGCATTATGGGCATACTGAATAGCTTGCAAGACTGTCATAGGGATGAGTCCTTATAGACTAGTTTTTTGGAAGGCTTATAATTTGCCCGTCGAGGTTAAGCATAAAGCACCGTGGGCAATCAAGATAGTGAACATGAACCTAAATGATGGGGGAAGGGAGCGTTTGCTTCAAATCTTAGAATTTGATAAGCTTCAGAGTGAGGCTTAAGAGAATTCAAGAATCTACAAGGAATGGACGAATCACCTTCATGATAAGGGTCTTGTAGGAAAATCTCTAATACTTAGAATGAAAGTTCTATTGTATAATTCTCGATTGTGTTTGTTTCCTGAAAAATTGAAACAAAGTTGGAATGGGCCATTTGAAATACTAAAGGTTTTCAAATATAAAGTCGTGGAACTAGAGAATCTAAGAAAGAAGGAAGCCTTTAAGGTAAATGGACACTGAGTGAAACCATGTTAGGAAAGAGAAATTGAAATGAAGATAGCACACTAAATCAATTTGAATGACCCACCTAAAGCTTGACAATTAAGTTGTCCAACTACAAGACGTTAAAGAAGCATTGAACGGGAGGCAACCGATATAATTCCTTTTTATCATTTTCAATTATTTATTATTAACTCTCTAATTAGTTAATGTGTTTGCATTTAATTATAAAAAGGAGAAACTCGCGCGTGTGAACTGCAAGAGTGTGTGGCCTGGTGTCATGCCTTCCTTCTTTAAAATACATCCGCTGCCTTAGTTTTTTTGACTCTTATTCTACAGTCGTCACCCTCTCAAGTGTCCTCACAATTAAGATTCATCTATCCAGCTATTTCAGAACCCACCTGGTTTGTAACTAACAACATCGCACCCCACCCCATGTGCCACTAATTAACAGCTAATGCATAACCGAAGATGCCCATTATATATAGCCTCCATCCATACAGCTGCACGCCTATGGTCTCCATCCCTACAAGGCACACAAGTGAGCACCACCACATAAACAATATGGGTCCAAGGGTGGGACGCCCCCAAGATTCTTCTTCTTAGTCACGCAATGAACCAATGCCAAATTTAATTATCCCGTGCCTCTATTTTCACATTAGAGAACACCAGCAAAGGTACGTAATTCTTAAGATTCGTCCAATTATTCCTAACTACTTTGTATATTCTAAAGTAATTGTTGAATTACAAATAATTGATCGCGTTCATGAATTATTGCAAAACATAGGTTGGGATAATTGTTTTAAATTTAGGAAGAATCATATGTAGAATTGACCTTAGAGTTTCTGAGCACTTTAGAAGTGGCCAATGAAACTACTGCTAAGGGTATTATGGGTAGTTTACACTTTCGATTAATGAATGCCCCTTATGTAATCACTTTGGATGTGCTTAACGTTATTTTTGGATTTCCCAATAGTGATTTATTTATATATCACAAAGATTTTAAGGCTAGAGAATTTTGGACCCAAGTAACCAATAGTAGGAAAGTGTTTTCCCCAAGTCAGCCCAAATCATCTACCTTAATGGATCCTGCCCTTTGCTTATCTACATTGGTCTTTAAATTTTATAATATTTGGGAGAGGAGATAGTAATGGGTCAATATCTAAAACTAAATTATTTATTTTGTGGTGTATGGTAAATGCCAAGACTTTTAATGCCAGGATTTGGTTAAGTACGTATTTAATTGAAGTAGCTAAGGCGAGTGTAGGTAAAATCGTAGTTGGCATTTGTGACTGCAATTACGAAACATCTAGGCTTACTCACAAGGAGGACACCGATGCAACTCGTCCCAAGTAACTCGAGTCTTGACTTGCACTCCTTGGTGTCTATGAAGGTTGTTAGGTGGCAAGGTGATCGCTATGTTTTTAATAATGAAGACAATAAAGAAGCTTCAAGCAGCAAGCAAGCTTGAGTTGCGAAAGCTAAAGTTGAACAAGAAGCTGATGTTCCGCAAACTAAAGCAATGCCTCTGTCTGCTCCAATTACTTTCGAGGATTACCAGTCAATGGTAACTCAATTAAGTGCATTCCAAGCCTAATTCATAGAACATGTAATCCAAACTAGAGATTGAACGGTAAGCAAATAAGCGGATCCGTAACATTGAGGCTAATGTGGTGGAGATGTGGAACATCATGGCAAATTTGAATGCTCGCTTCAGACAGTGGCCATCTCCACCTTAGTATCGTATTTCTATCCTTTCTTCCGTTAATAATAATAATAATAATAATAATAATAATAATGCAAACTGAAGCAATGCCTCCGTATGCTCCAATTACTTCCGAGGATTACCAGTCACTGGTAACTCAATTAAGTTCATTCCAAGCCTAATTAATGGAACACGCAATCCAAACTAGAGATTGAACGGTAAGCAAATGAGCGGATCCGTAACATTGAAGCTAATGTGGTGGAGATGTGGAACATCATGGAGAATTTGAATGCTAGCTTCGAATAGTGGCCACCCCCACCTTAGTATCGTATTTCTATCCTTTCTTCCATTAATAATAATAATAATAATAATAATAATAATAATGTATAATCTTAATATTATTATTACTTGTATTAATTTATAATATTTTTATTATTATCAATATTTTTCATATGATTTTCCTACATATTATTATTAATATTATTAGCATTATTATTATTATTATTATCATCTTTTTTATTTTTATTATCTTTATTATTATTATTATTATTATTATTCTTAGTATTAGTATTATTATTACTATTACTATTTTTAGTACTTTATTTTATTTTTTATTTCTTTTAAAATTAAAATTAAAATTAATCAATTATTTATTTATTTCTACTTCTTATGGGTCATTTGAAATAACCTCTCTAATAGCTAGGGGTAAGGCTACGTACACTGAACCTCCTCAAATCCCACCTTTAGTGAGATTTTTACTCGATTGTTTTTATTGTTGTTGTATTTAAAAAGTGGGCATGGAGACTTCATATGACCTTATTTCCTATATTCATAGTAAATGGTATTATACTAAATTGTTTCCATACTTATTCGGTCATACTTATTCCCTTAGAAGTTCTTTTTCTTGTTAAAATCCTCTCTTTAAGAACTTCTTGAAATTCCTTTTGATGACTACAATATCTTTATTAACATTATAACTAGATGAATTCTCTTCTTCTTAATTTGACTCCTCTTTAATTCCTTGAATTCTTCTTTTGTAGAGCCACTACCTCTTCTTGCTATTTAAGAGATAATTCTCTAACTTATATTTCGCACTCTTCCTTTTCTTTTGGAACTATTTTTACAATCTAAAATGGGCCATTTTTAGCAATCTCCTATAAACTAATAATTTTAGTCATAAGAAAAAAATTCTTCCTTATATTTCAATATAAATAGTTATTTCGATCAAAAGAGGTTACTTTACATATATTTTGGCATTATTGACTAAATGGTGAAAATGATGCACTTTGATGTATCATGATGATATCTTTAAAATTTTATTTTAAATTTGTAAAAAAGAGATGTATCAACAATGCTTGGTGGTCCTAAATAGAATCTAAGAGAGGGTAAAATGGTTGCTTGTGAATTTTAAATACACTTCACAAATATGTAAGTTAATGATTAAAGCAATATCTGAACCGGTCAATATATGGCATCATTAAACTAAAGGTAATTATCTAAGTAACAGTGAAGTATTCCGGGTATCTTCAAGTTAATAATCTTATAATTTTTGGTGTCCAGCTCACGTATCAAAAGAATGCGATTGCTTATAGGCAACTAATTTTTAGTTAAATGACGTGATGTCATGAAAACCCAATTTGAATACATAAAAACAATATAATGGCACAAGCATAATAAATAAAGTGTAGTTAAGAAGACAAATAACAAACTCAATTTTACAAGTAATTCAACTAACAATTTTATAAACACTCCCAAAATATTGTCGTTTGAGATTTCACTATCTTGTTTCTTTCATCTAGGTGAAGAGAAACCCTTTTACAAACTTTCTTTTCCCTATGTGAAGAAAAAAACCCTCCAAACTCTTCATTGATGGTAAAGAAGAACCAAAATCTTAATTATCCCAAATTCAATATAATCCAAATATTTCCTCATTTCTCTCTTTTTAATGATATAGAACTTAAATCCAAATTAAAATAATATGGTATATGATTCATCCAACCTTTTCCCAAATTATCTTTAAGATTAATTGTTATATGAGTGATGAATTTCCTTTTATAAATAGTCTATTAGAATTTCATTTTCTTTATTAAATTTTATTTAAGATATTATTATGTATATGCAATAAAAAATATCATTACATTTTAAATTAATTTATAAATTAATTATTGTAATGAATAAAAACATAATAATTTTTGACATCATATAATCATTACAAATACATCACTTCTAGTCATATCTGATAACAAACAAAGTTATTCATAATCGTAAGAAATAAGAAAGTTTTTTGTTAGTAAAAGTGTTTAAGTATGAAATTCATGTTTTTAATAATAGGATTTTCTCTTATTGAAACCTGTTTTTTAACACTTTATATTCATAAATAATGAATAATTTTCCATTCATATTATCCTTGGTTAAAAGGAAATTGAAATATAGATGTTAGATGACTAATGTTGTAGGTTTATTGGCTTAAGAAATCCAATAGGTTCTTCTACGACTATGACTAATGGTACTAATGGTTTAACAACATGATAACGTACATAATAATCTTTTTTACTCTAGTCTAATTGAGTTAAAAACTTTAGATCACTAATTTTCCTTTTTTTCACACAACTTTATGACAATAAGATCATTTAAAGAATTATTCTACATAATTTGACAATGATGGCATATTTATTAGCTAACTCCATAAATTTAATAATCATTACCTTCTTTGTTGTATAACTTTGGTTGAATTTTCATCCCTAATATTAAGAATATAGATAGCTTGAGTCATATTACATTTTAGAGAACAAAATTTAGAATGTGATTACATGTTCATAGGTTATGTAAGTTTTATTCATGTTAATGCGTGTTGAGCACACCAAAAAATAAAACCTAACTCTATGCAACTTAGTTTGTAGTAGTGGTGAGAAAGAATTTTATCTATAGAGAGTGTGTGTTTAAGTTTTGTTAGAAATAAACTAGTGTTTAGGATTTGGAAGGAGGGGTTTGGTTGAATTCAATTAACAAAATAAAGTAAAACTAAACTATTGAATACCAATCAAATTAAATAGTAAAAAATTGATAAAATTAATCAACAAGTTTTGAATCTAATTCGTGGTTTAATCTTAACCTTCATATGAATGAGCACAATCAATCATCATAGTATTCTTGTGCCTCTTTTTAAAACTATTAGTTGTAGATTAACAAGCTTTGTTAATCTCAATTTCCCTTAAGTTGTATATAATTAAAACAAGCTCTTTAATTAGGTCTAGTTATTAGAAAACCTAGAATAAGCTTTCTAGATTTAGGGTGACAATCACATTATGGAATAGTAAAAAAAATTAATCTAGGCAAAAACCATATAAGCTCATGTCACTTAACCTAATTTGATTACTTTTGACTCACTTTTTTGATTTATTGTCAACTATAAGCATACACAATTATCACAAACATCAGAATATGTATTGAAGTCAATAATAATCAAAGTCATAAAATAATTCAAAAATAAATCCTAATCTAAAATTTAGAATCTCATGAACATGTTTTACATCTTAGAATTCAGATTACACATCATGATCAATGAAATAAATAAAGGAAAAGAAGAAAAACCTTATCGGAGACTTGATCTGGAAAGCTAGAATTCCTAGATGTTCTTCTTGATCTCCCATATTGATATGATTTTTGGAGTTGGTGAATAAGTTTTTTTATGAATTTAATGTTCTTAAGTAGTGTATTAGGTTCTTGGGGGTGTAACAACCGTTTTTTTTACTTTGTTTGGCTCCAAAAATACCCCAAAACATTAAACTGATGAAAAAAGTCATGCCTGGAAACTCTCTGTCATAATTATGACATAAATGTCACTATTGTGGTCCTGGGAATTTTCTCTCTATCATGACCTGCTTCATTAAGCCTCCATCTTCTTCATTCTTTAATTCCTAACTTCCAACACTAAAAAAACACATTAAACACCTCTTGAAACATAAAATAAGATCCAATTATTGCTCTAAACCAAACAAACACTTAATTAGAATACATACAAACATTAACAATAACATAATTCTAATTCTACACACATAATAATCATCTAAGAAACACTTGAAAATGCATAAAAAATCTATAAAATATAGTATAATTTACACCTATCAACATACCCACACTTAAACCTTTGATTGTCCTTAAGCAAAACTTAAAACATAAACAAACAAAATTATGAAAACGTATATTTGCGCAATCATGAAACTATATACTACGTTAGAGTATTTCTCTAAAGGCAATCACCTTTAGCAGTTTTGTACAAACTTTATTTTGATTAATAAAGCGAAAGGAAATTTTCATTGATTTGATATTCATTTATATATGAATTGATATTGATCTTAAATCAAATTAATAAAGTCCATGATATAAAGCATAGTATGAAGGAAATCATGATGAGATCACGATAATGAGATTCCTATCACATTTAATTATGTTAGCATCTAAATAATCTCTAGTCATAGGATTAATAAAATAGGACATTATTAATCCAGACAAATTAGCACATGTTATACTCCTGGATTTGATCAAGTAGTGGATCTCACAAACTGTAAGCATGAGTTGTTTAGAGTTAACATATGGATGCTTACTAAGAGTAGTAAGTACATCAGATGACGCGCTACGAGATTATCATATGGATGATCTATTGAATGTCAATGATTAATATTGTTATAGCAATGGTGCAAATGTCCCTAGACTTGGGGTACTTAAGGATATCTTGGATACGAATCCTGTGCTTTGACATAATTCCTTGTTACCTCAAGATGAGGTCACTCTTAGGGTGGTGATTAGGTATAACTATTTGTATTCAAAGGTAATTGGGTAGCCAATAAAGGATTCACCACTTCTGTTAGAAGGAGATGATACCCACGACCTCTTGTCAGGGTCATTACTCGAGAGTCTCTGGCCAGGACAATTATGTGTCATGAAGAGAGTCTTCAATGACATATAGAGTAATGAGATCCCAATACAAGAACTAACATTACTTGGACTAGATATGATGTAGTCAGTCTAGTGAGAGTTGACACATAGCCCATACTCCAAATCAAGTGGGATATAGTATGATGAAAGGATGAATTACACGGTAATTGTCTATAAAAAGGTTTATAAGTTGGATAATTAACTATCGAATAGCTCGTATGTTAATCCACTTATATTCTGACAAAGTGGCATCTTGAAACTCTTCATGATTTCATTAAATTAAGAGTTAATTCAAGTGCATAAAATAACCAGGAACCTAAGGGTCACATGCATAAAAAGATTAAATGAAAAATATAGTATATATGGCTAAATTTAAGCAGGTCATGATCGTGACTCATAGGCCACGAATGTGGCTGAAGGCGAGCCTAGGCTTCTTACATACTTAATGAGAGCATAAGAGCTCTAGAAGAGTTATAGAGTGAGAGAGAGGTATCAAGAACCTTGTTCTTGCAATTTATGCAATTGTTGCATGAATCAAAGTGCATGCAACAAGTTTCTTGACCTATCTTCTATCATCTTGAGCATCTACTAGAACTCATCTAGTTTGGTGCTCAAATCACCCTTATAAATTATTTATTCATCTTCTTTGCGTGTTTTTGGTTGATCAAGGAAGGGTTTGGTGTTTGCAACAACCTAAACAAGTAGAAGAAACAAGAAAGGAGGAGAGACATAAGGTAAAAATTTTTATATTTCATGTTCTTTTACATATCCATGCATGCATGTTCGATTATATGGTTTTCGAGTTGTCATGGTGTCAAAATTTTGATTTCGACACTTCCGCTGCATTATCATGCATGTGATGAATGAAACCATGGCAAACCTAACAATGGTATCAGAAAAAGTTTATGCACGTAATAGATGATGTATTGACATGTGCAAAGTGTTTGCTGAGTTGTGACTGACATGTATGTTGATTTGGAATAATTCGTGTAAATTGTAAAGATTTTTTTCTATTTTTCTTTTGTATAAATGTTTATAAGATGTATATTATGTTTCTGTTAAAGGAAATTGCAATTGAATATTAATTGCTATTTTATTTTGAATTAATATCCAGACTGTTCATATGTTGATTTTTGGGAATTTCTGGAAAACTGAATGCATATGCTGATTTTGAAACTTTTGTATTAATTCTAGAATTTTTTTCATGATTTTCTTTCATAGAAATGTTTATAAGGTTTTATGTTATGTTTCTGTAAAAGGAAAATGTAACTAAATGTCATTTTCTATTTTATTACGAATTTAGTTTCAGCCTGATGCATGTATGAAGTTTTGAAAATTCTGGAAATGTGATGAACATGCATGCATGTAAATTCTATATTAATTTTTATAAAAATTGTTTTTATAAATTTT
>JAOTAY010000189.1:13852799-13868957 GCA_025629805.1 Erythroxylum baracoense
ATGCATTTATTTCACTAACTAGCGAAATAAAATTTTACTCACATTGTAATAAATAATTAATCTCCAAAAATGATTCTGTCATGATCCCAAAAATTATTCTAAGGCAAAAAATTCAAATCTCATGCTTATTCCATAAACTATTATGCTTAATTTAATGAAAAATTTCAGGGGCAACAATATGCCTCAATTAAGTATCACATCCATAAATCATTAGCTTTGTCTCTTTCAAAGTTTTAACATTTTATATCTAATATGAAATCTCATTGATTTACTTAATAAGAACTGTTGAAGACAAGTCATTATACTAGGCATAGCTATAGAAGAAATATTCATCATACAATATCTTATATTATATATTCCTATTTAGACAAATCCATACTATTATTGAATTTAGTTGGGGAGGTATTCATTAGAGAATCTAATTCTTTATAGATATATACAAAAAATTTGAACTTATCACATCAATTTATTCAAAATACTAAGCATTCTCAATCCTTAACTTCTACTTATATTTAAACAATTTGAACTTTTTCAAAATTTGTAAATCAATGTTTTATTTAATACATATGACTATATCATAAAGACATTAGCATCCAATTAAATACAAGTATCATCCTTTTATGAATTGTTATTTCATCCAATACGTCATATGTATAAATTTAACAACTTAATATCATCATCATCTCTTCACCAAAGGTTGATTTGGTTATTCTTCAAACCAATAAGTTTCACAAGTTGCACACGATTCATAATTAAAAGGATACATATACCTTAGTATGTACGATATGTGTCCTTAAGCGTATACAAATTAAATCTTTATTTTACTTTTAATTATTGCATATGGCAAATATGACGATCCCATGAAGAAAGTTTATTTACTAATTTAGTTTATTTATTATAATAATTTTAAAAGAGAAAATTACATCCAAATATTTTTGCTCATACGAAAGGAATTCTATAACAAAATATAAACATCATCAACGCGCATGTAATTTCCTCTTTAACCACATGAGTAAGATATAACATCAAAAATTAACAAACTCGTTTTAAAAATAAATATATGACACATTTTAAAAGTAAACATTCAATCAATATTGAAAAAACTAATAAATTATTTTATAACTTAATAAAAATTCAACATAGAACTCAATATAGCCAGTATTAATCATCAAGCATGGAATGTGAATTTTCCTTACTTCAACATAAAAAATTTACAACCTAATTTAATCAACACTTGAATTATTAATTTACCATTTAAATGCTAGCAAATTCCGCTATGTCATAAACGTAATCTTAAAACTTACAATAAAGGAAAACATGAAAACTAAAGAAAGTACAACTTCTAAATTACTTTTAAACTCAATCCAATTTGGTTAGATAGTTGACAACTTAGGGAATTTATAGGACAAGTCAAATCATAGATAAAACAAGAAGTATATATTTAAACATTTAATTTGCTTTCCTACACCTAAAACACATCTTAACAAAAATCTAGAACATTTTTCACAACTTGTTTAGAATATTTTTCACAACTTAGACAACATTTAGAAAAGTCATCATTCTTCTTCTAAATTCTTCATTTTGTTGTGAATCATTTTATTTTGTTTGATTTAAACTTCAATTCAAGCAATTTGCAAGAAGTTCAAAACCTATGAATTAATCCAAAATAAATGCAAATATATAAAAAAGGGTTTTTTTATGAATTTTGAATCAAAATAAATAAACAACTTCTAAATGTATTCTAACTTAATATAATATGTACAGGTGGACAAATAGTGTTTTAATTTCAATTTAGCCTTGCAGTTTGATAGACTTGGATCATTCAAGTTATTTAACAGGTTAAGAATACAAAAATAACCAGCTAGCCGCTACTTGTCTCACTTCAATTTCTAGAATTGAACTAGATCAATACCAACTCAAAACACATTATGAACTAAAAGATACATTCAATCGCTAATAATTTATTCGAAGAACAAATAAATTCCATCTCATATAACACATTATGAATTAATGATTTAAGTATCAAATTCACAGGATCAAGGATGCCTCTAATCATATAAAGAACAAGAATCATAAATCAAAGAATTCATACATTGTATAAGTATTATATCAACTCGATAAGAAGTCAATTAATTTATAAAATTAATAATCCAAATATTCAAAGTGCATCTCTAAACTAATTTTGACAATTAGAATCAACTAAGCTTAGGAAATCATAAACAAAGAGAGGAGAGGTTTCATAAATTCATTCAATTTCTGTTAACTTCATAGGCCTTGGAACAACTCTAAAGGTCTAGAATATCTTTCTCTACCAATCATGAACCAGCTTAATCATAGTGGTTTGTTTCTTTTTGAGTACTCCTACACCTTGTGCTAACTATTTGCTTCAATTTCCTTTGACAGATGAAAAATCCTCTATAAAATCTCACCTTTATGTGGACTGCTTTTTGTTTTTTTCTCCTAAGCTACTACATTTTTAAAGCCTCAAAAGTGACTCTTAGCCCCACACGTTACTGGATTATCTATGAGCCTCCAATTATCTTCTTCCATTTTAAATGAATTTGGTGCGGAAAGTGTTAAGTGGGGTGAGTCTCCTTCTCCTACCAACGTCGTTCTTGTTTTATTACTGTTAGGTTATTTTTCTGCTACTTTTTGGACTGTCTCCAGAGCTAATGCATCCTTTTGTTTCTTTTCCTCTAGCTGTTATGTTTTGGTAGCTTCTTTCTGTTATGTTTTGCTTCCTTTTGGTGATGCATGTTATCCAGCCTCTTTCTATTACACATTTTGGCTGTTGCGTTTTCTCTACTGAGCTACTTCTTTTTTCTTATCTTTTTTTTATGGCTGTTGCATTTCGCTTATTTTCCTTGTCTACTATGTTTTGGTCTTTTCATCTACATTTTGCTCTTTTCTTTGCTTCTTATTCTGGTGGGTTGTTTCTTTTTCTAGTGGGCTAATTGCTTAATTCTAGACTTTCTTATGGGTTGAACTTCATTTTGGGACAAATTTCCTTCTAAGTTCCTTTCTTTAAGTCCACCAAGCCTACAAGAAAATACTTAGTGCAATTTAACCCCTTTTATAAATAAAATATGGAACTAAATGACTTAGGATAATAATAGTAAAATGTAGTAATTTTTGCCTAAAAGTGCTATGCAAATAATTTAAAATTTATATAATAGGGGCGTAAAGTATGCTATAATTTCTACTTATCAATGTAACTTTGTGATTCTAATTATGTTGATTTAACCAATATGGAATAAAATGATAGTTTCAGTTATCTTTGTATTCTTGAACATAACCTATGTCTAAGAAGTTTGGTTCACTATGTTAGTATCAATTATACTAGATAAGGAAAATCTACTAACAACAAAATATAAATGTAAGAAAAGCAAACAGTAGGTTATATGTCATGATTAACAAATAAGATTAGGACTTTAATCATGTATTTGGTTACTCCCACTATTTTATTCAAAATATTAGCCCTCACTACTATTCAGAAAGATTAATCTAAGCTTTACAGTGAGCTAGGATCCCATTTATATCTAGTTAACCTTAATTCACTGAACAAATCAATGAAACTTAAATTAGGTAGATAACATACTTGTCAATTACATCTTATGTGACTTTTAGATTCGTTGGGTGACAACTCTTGCCAAAACATATCTTATTTATTATTCATAATCTTGCCTCTAAATTCATATAATCAGGAGTCACTCATTCAAATCATACAAATTTAGTTAAACAGGACCCATTAATTTAAAATAAAACATATTCAAATTAAAGGAGCCTTGAGTCACTCAGCAAGCTTTATAATAAATAGAATTATGATTTTGTTCTTAAATAATGGAAGGCAACAATCACATTTTGAACATGTATTTAATATTTTGACAAGGGATTTAATTTTTTTATCTCAGCAAACAAAAAATTACTTGTAATAATATCCCATACAAAACATGTAATTTTTAACCCAAAAATATAATTAATATGCATCTAGCATACATATCAAACATATAAATAAAGTATGCAACTTATGCACTCATAATCAAATTATATGCATAAAAAATCAAGCTTTGCTTGATTCTAATTATTGATTTTCATAATCTAAAATAAAATTTCCAACTCCTTAGATAATTTAATTAGATTAAACTCATTGATTCTTAAATGAATTAAATTCCTATTCCAAATAGAAATTTAATTGGATTTGAAATCAATTTTCAAATTCAGTTGGACATTATTCCCAATTATCATGATTTTTAAATTATACTTCTTACTTTCAAAATTTATAAGCAATATGTTATAATATAATTAGAAAATTGTTTTTGATCTAATTAGAAATATATTTTCCTGAATTATAAAAATATTTTCTAAGTATAAAAGGAAACTACTTTCAAAATTAAATAAAACACTTTAAATTTAGTTAAGAAAGTCAGTTATATTATTTATTTTTATTTAATTAGAAAATATTTCTTTAATAAATTAAAAAATTATTTTCAAAAAATCAAAGAAAGCTTAATTTTCTTAATTAATAAATGAAAACATTTTTCAAATTTTAATAAAAAACTACACATATTTGAATGTATATGATAAAGTCTATAGGGTAAATATAAATTTCCAATTACGATAAAATCACAATTATGAGATGTATATTGCATTTATGCCGTAAGTAGTTCTTAGTCATTTATTTTATTGAGACTGGACATTAATAGAGTGTAAAAAGACTAACACATGTTAAGTTTCTTCCTTATAAAGGAAGTTATCGATCTCATAATCTAAAGTAATTAAACAAACATGTGGATGTTTATTATATAATAAGTTTACCAAATTGATCTCATATAAGAATTTCATTTAAATCTTTACTTGTATGTTTATAGAAATTTTTATTGTGATAATTATATCAGTGATGCTTTGAATTGAGATCACCAAAGTATCTCATTTAGGGATTGTTATGTTTTGATATTAATTTTGAATTATTCTTGTAAGTTATATAAAGGACCATGAGAAAGCCACTTGTTAAACCAAAAGCTAGTTTGTTTTCCATCTCTAATAAGGTAGACAAACTCATTCCTCAACAAATCCCTGGTTCTTATAATAGATTTCAAAGTTGAAGTGGAAGATGATATGATCTTTGTAATCTATATGCTTCAGTTTTTTATTTAAATGTCATAAATCCATTTACACCGAAGAGATTATTTATCAGTCATTAACCTCTATGGCCTTTTGTAACATAATAATGTTCATCAACTTAAGAGAAATAATCCTAAGACCTCCTTTGTCTTTAGCCAAGCAAACTTCCTTCCACTGCATTTTAGCTCTTTTGAAAGCATCCTCATTCGCATTCCATATAAACTTGCTACAAACCATTATTACGGACTTGATGATCTTCATAAAAACAGATAAATGTGTAGCCTAAAAACATTGATTGAGTTAAGAATGGATACAAAAAGATGAGACATACTAGCAGTAAAAATTGTTTTGAAACTGCAAAAAGAGATTTTTCTATTGATACTGTCAACTAGAATACTAAAAGCTCCATAAGAAGGACAACTAGTTAAAATGGGAATGCCTAATAATCACATTAGAAGTATTTGTAACCTGAAGCTAGTGATAGAATTGGTAGTAGATTCTTTCCCTACTACATATTTGGATAAATAGAAACAACTTTTAAAGCAATTGGTTTCCAAACCAAATAGCTTGCTAAAGACTTTCAATTTTTTCATAAGAACAGATACAGAAGTCTAATCAGCTTTGGAGAGAAGAATAAGATCATCTAAGAAACAAAGATTAGTGATCTTTTGATGCTTACACTTAGAGTGAAACTTGAAGACCTTTGTTCGCTCCACAATTCTCTTCAGGGTTTTATTGAAGACTTCCATAACAAGAGTAAATATATAAGAATATATGGGATCTCCTTGTCTAATTCCCTTAGAGCTTTTAAAAGATTTACTAGGTTGACCATTCATCAAGATTTACTAGATCAGATACCGATGCCTTGGAAAAAACAGAAGAAGTTTACAATTGTGCTACTTAATTCGAGTCTCTAAAATTCCTACTAGAACTGCTTTATTTTGAGCTAAGAAGCACCTAACCAAAAGTTTTCTTACGAAGGAGATTAGCCCTTTTAATGTTCCAAGTTAGAATAATCATTATTTTGACTCCCCAATTGGGGCCCTTTTCTTCCTACTTGATCTTCTTATAATTATAGGTTCAGATTCCTCAGTCTGCTTTGTAATTCTACTTGGAGAGACTTGTTCAATTATATTTTTCTCATATGTTGCTGGAGATTCAATGAGTATTACATTTTTATTATTTTCTTCATTAGCACTATGAAGGATGTTATTGTTTACCACTATTTGAGAGTTGTCATGATCACTGACATTCATAGCTTGTGTTGTTGGACTATCCTTATTTATGCAGAGTTCTATGAGGTCCTGATACTCTCCAATCTTAAAGGTTTTTCTAGTTGGTTTCAAAATTTTCTTAGTAGTGACCTGTGATTTCCAAGAATATGAGACTCTTAATTGATCTTCATATGATTCTAAGCTTTCATCCAATCGAATGATAAGGTCTGATAAATCAGTTATAAAAGATCCTAAAACACATATTCTAGCAAATTGGATCCTCTTTACCTCAGTTATAGCTTGATACATGTAGATAGGCTTACTAATAAAGCTTGCAATGTGACTAAGTCTAGAGGTAGTCCAATACTCAAGTGGAACACCATGAGTACAAATACACAGCGGAAAATAATCCTGGTTGACGTCTTCTATCCTCATTCTAGGTCTCTAAATCTATGGAAATAGGGGTTTGTTGTGTACATGCCATGGTCTTGTTGTGGTTAAGCATATTCTTCATTGCATTTTTTTTATACAAAGCTTTTAGCTTGTTTAGTAGATAAACAACCGTGTTTGTATCATTATTCTAAAATTTCTTTGATAGCCCTTTGTCATAAAGTAAACACCTTTATGTCTCCCTAATTGTCCTATTTTTCTCACCACAACATTGTTTTGTTGTAGTATGTAAGGTGTTATTAGTTGATATTCTATTATTACATCTTGACATCACATGCATATTCTTCATTGTATTTGTTATTCTTATTCTCTTTTCGGATTGTTTATGTTATCTTGCATTTATGGATTGAGTATTGTGAAAGAATGATTTTGATGCTCTATTGGACTATTTTTCAGAGGAACCCATTGCTAGAAATTTAAAGATAATACGTAATAGTCGTGTTCGAATTCATTTGTAGCAACTATAGTACTATATCATTAGGGATAACGTAATCTAGGTTAAGTAATCCGAGCTTGTGAGATTATTACCTAGATTGGTTTGTTTTTCTCATTCGTAAGGTGGCTTTCCTATTAAACTTAGAGACCATCTCCTAGGTTATCTAATAAATAGGGTTAATTAACGAGCTCTTCTTAATTAACTATAACCTAAGGAAAAATAGAGATTAACAGAGCTTGTTGTTAATCTACGACCAATAGTTCAAAAAGAGGTATGAAGAAAACAATTCAATGAAATATGTTTAATTGAGTGTAGGCCAAGATAGAACCAAAGAACTAGATCCCTAACGAATTCATTACTCTCATCATTTTTTAATGTTTTCTTTAATTTTTTTATTAGTTTAGTTTCATTTTTTTTCTTAGTTCAAAACGAAACCAACCATCTATAACCTAAACACCGGTTATTTTCATTTGAAAAGTTAACTGAACACTGTCTATGGGATTAACCTAGACTCACCAGTGCTATAGTAGTATGTCTAGTTTATTTTGCATAACATTATGATGCGTTTACGTCAATTTTGGTGCCAATCGAGGAGTGTAGTGCTTTAGTTTTTGTTCTTGATTTAATTGGTGTTTTGTATATATTTGTTTGTAATTAGTTTCTTTTCAGTTATTTTTTAGATCTTTTCATTTTTTGTTTAGTATTTGCATGTTAACATTGTTTTAAAATTATATGGACGATAGTAATTTTTTCTTTAACTCACAGTCCCAATCTTATAATCATGTTTGTAGGAGTATTCCCAATCTTATAATCATATTTGGAGTGATCATACAAAGTTTAGTTATGATAGGATAACCAAAAAAATTAATTCCATGATAGTTTACAGGATGCACAACAATTCCCGTATAGACTAGAAGCTTCTTATTACAACTCAGATTTATCTCTAGAAGAACTAGTTAATGATGTCGTTGCTAACAATTTTCAATTTCAGTAGGAGGAAGTTTGAAGATAGGGAAGACACTGTATGTGAATGATCATCAATTGAGACCCTATCCTAAACAACCTCACGTGGAGGAAGCACATATGACACTAGAAGATCATAATTTTGTCATGTAAGGAAAGTATAGAGTGGAGCTAGAGACACTAAACAAAGGTACTTCTTGGGAGGCAACCCAAAGGAAGTTAATTTCTTTTCCTTTACATTTTTACATTTATTTCTTATATACATATGTGTTTGTAGTTATTTGTTTTTACTTGTTTTTATGTTTTCAATCAAAGAGAGAGAGGATAAAACAAACAAACATTTTCTTATTTTCTATTACTTCTAGAACTATATATTCATAATTAAAGAATGACTTGACTAGAAGAATCCATGGTAAATTTATCATGTACTTTTACTTTTTTGATTGGTTAATGTGCATTATCTTTAGAAGAGTAATGACTAGTGGTAGACAAAAGCCAGTGAGATTATGAACCTTTATAGACTAACGTATTTACATCATTCTCATTGTCGTTTGTGTATGTGTGACCTTTATAACATGTACATCCTGACTTTGCCTTGAATTTCTATTTAAGACCATATTCTTGTCATATGCATTAACATGAAAATGATTAGGCATTCTTTGATTTTCCAAACTATATTAGCTAAATAGCATACCCATTTTATGATTTGCCCTTTTGATAAGCCCCTTTGAGCTTTATTAGCCCTTCTTTATGTACTAACGACATTATATGCTTTCAAACTTAACCAAATGTGCTACCCAAGCTACTAAGCTAGTGAAGCATTTGTGATTATTAAGTTTTTAGATTTACAAAATTCTAAATGTGGGGGTATGCATATATGTGGGATGGTTATAATTGTTGGGATGCCAATTTATGTCTTATCATTAAAATTCCCATGTTGATGTAGTTTCTTCAATATTTATATTAAAAAATAAAAAATGTATGTTTAAATAAATGTATCAAGGAGGAAGTGCATATGTGTTAAAAAGTTGTTTATGATTAATGTCTCCTCCTAAAGTTGTATGGAATGAGTGACCTAAGTATAATGTGAATGAGGGACATGTAGTTCTTAAGGGTCGCTCCCTATGGTTACAAAGTCTTGTTTATGATTAATTTTTGTGAGTGATATATGCTTGATGTGGATTGTGGTGTGAGAGCTTAAATTTAAGCTAAAAAACATGGTTTTTTTCATTCATCATAATTGATGTACACAATTGTGAGTGAATGTTGGTTTTTGCACTTGATGTTACATTGTGTTTTTTTTTTCTTATTTCACTAGCTTTGATGGCTTTTACATTACACAATCCAAACATATCTCACCTTAGCCATTGCCAGCATTACAACCTTATAAAGTCCTTTGATTCATGATTATGCATGTGATTTGCAAAGTTGTGGAATGTCATGATAATAAATGGTAATTGAGTGTACCGATGAATATATCTTATTTAAACACATTTTGTCCAAGTTTACCATTAGATTGCTTAATTTCTAAAGGTTTTGAATATTGGTTGATCATGAGTAGAAGTGTTAGATGTTGCATTCTTGCTATGGTTTTTTTAAAGTCATTCATCTTTGCTTATGATTATGTATTCTTTGAAACATATAAGAAATAAGTAAATATTTTTGGGTCTATGATTTTAAATATGATGTTTTGCCCGAGGATGATCAAAAGCTAAGTGTGGCAGAAATTAATATGTGTTTAACTGATTATGCATTTATACCATAACACTTAGTGTTTAATAATATGAAATGCTTAAGACATTCACTTTAGTTCATATTTGTTTTTAGGCACAATTCGGAATCGAAAGAACTAAAATGAGTCAAAAGCACTATATTTGAGTCGTCTTCTTGAGATTCACACTCACTTGTCTTCATGGAACAAGAAGAAGAAGGATTAGAGCAAGGACAATGACAAGAACATGAAGAATATATGATGTAAAATGGCTCACGGCCATGCATGAATTTGTCCATGAAATATGTTCCATAGGTGCGACACTTAAGTCATGCCCATGCGAGGTGGCTCACGGTCATGAGACACCACTCACAGTCGTGACACCTAGTCACACTAGTGAGAAATGTCCAACTATCCCAAAATCCTACATTTTTTGTATAAAAGCATCATTTTGACGGCAGAAACTTATGTTTTGTTTGGGGAAAACATTCAAAGGGGTGGAAGGCTCGGTTTTGAAGAGAAGAAGGGGCATAGCTCTAATCCTTTGGAGAACCATGGAGAGCTAGCTTCTCGATGCTAGTTCAGAGGTGACATTGACGCCGACAAACCCAGTTAAGCATATTCTTCATTGTATTTGTTATTATTACTCTCTTTTTAGATTATTTTCGTTATCTTGCATTTATGGATTGGGTATTATGTAAAAATGATTTTGATGCTCTTTCGGATTGTTTTTCATGAGAACCCATTACTAAAACTTTAAATACGATATGTAATAGTCTTTTTGAATTCATTTGTAGCAACTAATGGTATTATATCAATAGGGATAATGTAACTTAGGTTAAATAATCCGAGCTTTTGAGATTATTGCTTAGATTGGTTTGTTTTTCTTATTTGTAAGGAAGCTGTCCAATTAAACTTAAAGAGCATCTCCTAGGTTATCCAATAGTTAGTGTTAATTAAAGAGCTCTTCTTACTTAATTATGACCTAAGGAAAAATTGGGATTAACAGAGATTATTGTTAATCTACGACCAATAATTCAAAGAGAGGTGTGAAGTCAACAATTCAATGAAATATCTTTAATTGAGTATAGACCGAGATACAACCAAAGAATCAGGTCCCTAACGAATTCATCACTTTTATCATTTTCAATGTTTTCTTTAATTTTTTAGTTCGTTTAGTTTCATTTTATTTTCTTATTTCAAAATCATAGTAAACCCCATAGTTAAACACTAATTATTTTTATTTCTCTCTTTGGGATCGACCTAGACTCACCATTGCTATAATAGTAGGTCTAGTTTATTTTATGTAGCATTACAACGTGCTTACATCAATAGGTATAGATTATAGTATGTTTTCTAGGTATTTGAGTGTGTTTTAAAGTGTTTTCTTAGATGAAAATCATGTGTTTAAGACGTAGATTTGTGTTATTATTATTGTATTTTGTGTTTTAATTGTTTGATTTATTCTAGACCAAGAATTTGATCTTAATGAAAATAAGAAAATTGAATGAAAGAGGAAGAATTTGAAGCACAAAAGATGCCACGATTGTGGCACCTCCACAATCGTGGCAGGCATGTCAGAGAACAAATTCTACCAAAATTTTGCTTTTCTAGCTCACGAGATGTTTTTATATTATTGAAGTTTTGGGGATATTTTTAGAACTAAATTAAGTGAAGAAACCTTAGAAGTCTCAAGAAGTATTTAAGGAAAAGAAAAACACCAGAAAAGGAAGCACATGATATTCAAAGAAGATCAAAGAGGAGACATCAAAAGCAACTCTAGAATTTTCCAGATTTCCATATCAAGACATCCACTGTTTTTCTTTCTTTTCCTTCATATACTTCATTGCCTTGGATGTTGATTTGGATTATTAGAATGTTGAACAAGATTATGAGTTTCTAAATTCATATTAGGGATTACTCTTGATCTATTTTATTAAACTTTATTCTCCATAAATTTAATACATCTATGAATGCTTTGTGATATTTGTTATACTTATACTTGGTGATAAATCGAGAGACTGAATCAAGTTATTTGTGTTAAGGTGTGAAACCAAAGTTAGTAACTTAATAGACTTGTAATATCAAATTAATAAAAAATTAAAGACAGATCTTAATTGTGAATTAATTATCCCTATGAATGCTTCAAATCTAATTGAATAGTTAGGAATAGTTTTGTGAATCGAGAGTTTGCAATTTTATCTTTAATGATTTCAATTAGGATTACTTGATTAGATATTAAAAGAGGATAATCAAAACCTTAGGAAATCTAAGATCAAGCATAATTCAATCAACATGATAAAGGAAAGACAACACAAAGATATAATAACTCCTAACTTTCCAGCTTTGATTAACTTTATTGTAATTGGTAGCTCAATTATTTAATTTTTTCATTTTATTAGTTATTTCAATTTCAATAATTTATTTTAAGTCAAGCAATCTTTTAGTACCTTAGACAAAGTTTTATTCAAGTTATTAGGTGTCTAATTAGTCCCTGTAAGAATGACACGTTTCGTACTACAAGTTACAATCCGTATAATTGCACTATCGAAAGTTTTTATATAAAACTTATCAACAATGAGTACTTAGAGGAATAAATAGAACAACCACAAGGTTTTGTTGTTTAAGGATAAGAAGAAAAGTTATATTGGTTGAAAAAGCTCTGTAAGGATTAAAAAAGGCGCCAAAGTTATGGTACAACAGAATTGATGCATACTTAGTGAACTTCGGCTTTAAAAAAAAATACCCAAGTGAATTTACTTTATATGTTGAGAAGGTTAATGATGAAACACTTTTGGTGTCTTTTTATATTGATTACTTGCTTTTGACAATAAGTAGAAAGGAGTTGATTGATAAGTTCGAAGATGTGAAATATGCTTTTGAGATGACAAATCTTGGTAAGATGACATTCTTATTTGAAATGCATATACAACAAAGGCAAAATGAAATTTTTGAATGCTAACAAAAATATGCAAAAAAATCAAGAAATTTAATATGGAAGAGTGCAAGCTAATTGCAACTCCAATGAATCAAAAAGAGAAATTCCATAAAGAAAATGAAGCTAAAATGATTGATGAAAGCTTGTACAAGAGCTTAATAGGCTGTTTGATGTAAATTCCACAAAGAAAATAAAGCTAAAATGATTGACGAAAGCTTGTATAAGAGCTTAATAGGCTGTTTGATGTACTTAATTGCAACTAGGACAAATATCATTTGTGCAATGAATTGGCTATCAAGGTGCATGCACCGTGCTAGTGAAATCTTTTACAAGCAACAAAATGGATTCTTAGATATTTTAAAGCACAATTAATTACGAAATAAGGTTCAATCAAGTTGAAAATTTCAATCTTCATGGTTATTCAAATAGTGATTGGGTTAGATGTATAGATGACAGGAAGCACCTAAAGTTACTGCTTTGGATTTTTTTCTTGGTATTTGAAAAAACAAGAAATCACAGCACAATCCACAATAGAAGTAGAATATATGGCAACTACTACTACTGCAAATCAAGCACTTTGAATAAAAAAGCTTCTAACAGACTTTCATATGGAATAGAAAAATGCACACAAATGTTTGTGGATAACCAAACTGTAATTTGAATTGCCAATAATCCAGATTTCTATGGTAGAAAAAGCATTTCAATATAAAATTTTATTTTCTAAGAGATGTCCAAAAGAAAGAAGCACAACCAATCCACTGTAGAATAAAAAATCAATGTGCTGACATTCTAACAAAGGCATTGCCTAAAGTTAGATATGAATTCTTGAGACAAATGTTTGATGTATACAACTTCAAAGCTAAGAAAAAGTGCTATTGTTAATGACTTTTCAGGCTATCAACAAACCTTAGAAAATTCAATTAAGATTATGATACCATGTAGCAAACTTTTTTGTATTTCAGTTTCGAAATTTGCTGTATAGATCGATGCTTGTGTCATGGACTTAAAATTGGATTTCTACAATTTCCAAATATATTCGGCTCTTGTTAACCATCAATGCCTATGGGTGGCAAAAAAGGCCCAATCTTGCCCAAAATCAACAAACACAGTCCTAAAACTCAAAGTTCAGGCCATACTCAAGATCTTTTTTTTAAATTTCGAACTTAGGCTTAGGGTCAGACTGCTCAGCCAAAAGCCCAAAATTTTGATTAAAATGACCTCATTTTAGAAGGAAAAAAAGTGGTTTTGAATTTTTTAAAGAATGATAATGGGTTCTGATCTTAAAAAGAAAATGACAATCTTTCAAGCCCTTTTGCTTTAGCATTCTTTTAAGCCCTTTTGCTTGCTGATGTCCAAAAAATGGTAAATATCTCTTGACCTCTGTTTCTCAAGTTGGAGGCCCTCCCTGCACAAGCAACATAATAGATGATATAGGCAGCATATAAAGGTTCTACTAGATGGAAACAAGTCACCACTTACCTAAGAAGTGGGATTTCAGAATAGTCTATATCATCAATCACAATGGTCTCTTCACCACCACAAGTTGCAATAATTTCACCAAACTATTGAGCAGAAGTGGACATATTCACTATTTCCATGCTACATTACTTGATTGCAGAATGCAAACAAATCTAAACATTTCAGCTCACTGGCCCAACTAAAGTGGGGTGACCCCATATTTTATAGGAGGAACCAACGGAGTCTCTGGATGGTGAGCAAGAAGCGACAAACAACTACCTCGAATACATCAAACTCCACGTTACACTCAATTTGAAGTGACTCAGGTATAGCAATATATAATATGAATGAATACCTGGTTATCTGCTGCCCTGAATTTGCACACCAATCTCTCTTATTCAAAAGAAAAGACTACCTAAAGTTGTAATGTAAGATCAATTTGAAGTTCATAACGGTGCAATTTGTTTATAAGCTTTTCATATGCAACATAGAGAATATGTATTGTGATTACTTCTCAGTTAATTGACCACTCTTTTTCTTCTAGTCAAAATGTAGTAATAACTAATCATTACATTGCTGCGTAAAAGTAGCCTCTACAGTTTCACCTTGCTCTCTGAACTAGTTCCCACAGAATTTTACCTGTGCTCATGTTGAATGCCCCTAGATAGCATATTAAATGGGCACCTGGAATTCACAAAACTAATGTTATTTATGAAGTAGGTACCTATAATGCAAGAAAGAGCCAGCAAATTAAAAACCTTTTCCTCTGTATAGCATAGCTAGTTCAGGGAAACGTATGTCATGGCAAATCCCCACTCCAATATTACCAACGCCTACATTTAAATTAATAATCATTCCTTTAGAGAAGAATTACAAGTAAGAAAGTTCACCAGAAAGCAGTTTTTTGACAAATTTGTCATACACCAAAAACCGAAGGAATAAGCATGAGTGAGCAAGACAAAATTAAGGCCTTCAAACTATTCTCCTTGGGATTACAATTTGGAAACAAATTCCAAGAAGCATCAGATGTGTACCACTTGGTTCATTCCATATTTTGCATTAAAACAAAATGTGATTACAGAACCTCACTGGCAGTTTGCTCAAACTAAATTATTCAACACAACCAAACCTTGATAACCTTGATATTATATAAACTTTGTTTATTGTACAGACAGTTCATTGTACAAATGGGTAAAATATACAAGGCACAAAGTTTAGATCATTCATAGAGTCCTTGTAACATCAAACTCTGCCAAGCGCTAATTTGGAATACTATAAATTAAGTAAACACTTATCATATGGAGATTTATTTCAAATGCGTACCAGTTTCCACAAATGTAGCATTATCTCCTGCAGTAAAGGTGTTGGATTCCATGAACAAAATATCTCCCTTCATGTTAATGTCAAACAGATGTAACTACAAAATCAAACCAAAGTTCTTTCTATGAGCTTAAATCCATTTTAATACATTTTATCAAGTCTAAACCTGCTTACTTTCCTGTGTTTAGCCTTAAGCTTTCCATCCGGACCAAATACACAACAAGTATTATACAACTGACCCATTTGCCTTTCAGTCAAAGATCCACCAATAATAGTTAAATCATAAAAAGTAGCAGCTTCTGACAACATGGAAAATGATGGAGAACCATCCTCAACATTAAAGTCCTCAGAGAAATCAGCAAAGTAATCAGTTGAATAGGGACAGTTCCACATTTCCTATTTACAGAACATAGCCAACCAACAACAAGAGTCTTGTGGTTAAATTCTGTAGGAACAATATGAACAGATCGCAATTAATAACCACAAAGATTATACATCCAGGATTGATTGTATATGCATAGAAAACGAAACATACATACTTGATGAT
>JAOTAY010000189.1:13869057-13888563 GCA_025629805.1 Erythroxylum baracoense
TTGTATATGCATAGAAAACGAAACATACATACTTGATGATTCGTTATATTCCACCAGTTAAAGAATGCAGAGATCTCATGCCTTAGTTTTCTGTAAAAAACCTTCGAGAATATATATAAAAAACCAGCGTCTCTCTATTGAACCAAATAAGTTCTCAAATCTCTTTCAAAACGTTGCCTTTGTCTTTATATATATCATCTGTGAATAACTACCGTTAGTAGTTATTCATGCAAGATGACTATTTGACCCATCATGGGTGTAAAACGTCATCAAATTCATTTATAGAACTCATTTATGTTGGTCCCACTAAACCACAAAAACAACAACGAGAAAAAGTTAGGAGTTTTTAACTCATAGGTAATACAACAAGTTTTGCACCTTTCCGAGCAGCAACCTTAATCATGTTAAGGGCAATATTTAGGTTTCGATTCTTGTCTGGAACAACTGATAATTGGCAAAGAGCAATCTTGAACTGTCCAACCACGAAAAAGTTACAAACTTTGGTCTTGGGTTAAAAACCAAATCTTGGGCTCTATGCACTTGAAATCCATCAAAAAACTTGCAACAGAGTTTGACTTTCTAGGTGACAAACCTCATGTTATAATCTTGATGTACACAACCCCAGTGCAGGCATATGCACTGGAAACATCCTACTTCATAAAGAATAAATCGAAAAGAAAATTGATAGACAGGTTTCTGATGTTGGAGACAGACTTTTGTATGCATCAACAGATCAGCAGCAGCAACATTGATGTTTGCCCTGGTGCCTAACGGAGTTTCCATTCTGGGAAGCGAAAGAATTAGTCAAGCAGTATGAAAATGTAGTCACCCGATAACTTATGCCAATCCAGAGCTCACGCAGATCTGGGCACATTACCCTTAACAAATTAATAAAACTCATTAGTTTATTTAGTTGAAGAGCTAATAATGGAACGGAATGAAATGTAACACAATTCTATCACTTGGTTGAGGTTTTCATAATAGAATGGAACGGAATGGGATGGAAGTAGAGAGTTTTATGTTACGTTTCATTCTATCCTAAACAGTGAAAATAAGAAACCTTCGATAGGATAGAACGTAAACTAATAAATGTATATCCTCAATAATTTTTTTAATACCAATTATTTCTTCTAGCACTTATTTCCTTAGATATAATTAATAATATTTTTATATTATTCCTCCTTAGCCTAATAATAATATTTTTATATTATTAATAAAAATTATATATAATTAATAATAAGATAAAAAATTTAATAAAATTTTTATTAATGAAAATATAAAATATATAAAAACTATTCTTTAATTGTTTGTATATATTTCTATATAAATAAATAATTTATAAATATAAATCACATATAATAGAATAAAATTTATTAAATACTTAATAATAATATTTTTATAAAATTAATAATAAAATAATAAAACTTTTATTAAAATTTTTATTATTTTAAAATAAAAATATATAAAAAATTATTTGTCACGGTTGTGCGTAACTTTTAATTAGACATGATTTCTGCTTTAAAATTATAACGTTAAACTTCTTGCAACAACCATTTTAATATCCAGGGTATAATAGTCATTTATTATATATTACATTTCATTCTATCCATCTTCCAAACAATGTTTCACTACATTACATTATAAATCCTTTCATTTCTCTAAAACAACTTTTCACTATATTACATTTCATTCCATTATAAACCGTTTCCTTCTGTTCCATTCTATTCCGTTCCGTTCCATTAATTAACATCCAACCAACACAGACCCGAAAAGATTAAAAAGCTCGGATTTCAAATATTAATACGTAGAATTTAAAAATTGTAAGAAATAAATTTAAGTTCCATACAAAGTTCAGCTAGACCAATTTTTTATAAATAAATTATAATTATCTTATTTTTTAATTTTTGTCTAATTTTTACTTTTTTAGTTAATATTCATATAAATATTATATTATTTTGATTTTTTATAAATTATAAATTATTATAATTATTTAATTTAATTTATTTCAATTAATTATAATTATTACGTCACCTATATTATTATAAGAAGTTATTATTTTATTCTAAAAAATTATGAATTTATTTTGAGTTTAATAAATAATGTTTTAATCTAACTTAATCTAGAGGCGTAATCTATCCATTATTAATATGTTCGATACTTTAGACACGACATTCCGTCTTATTGATAACTAATCCATTTCAAACGAGTACTTTAAACATTTTTGTCTTTTGCACTATAAATTTATGTAAAACACCTTTTTATGATTCACACTTACAAGATTATATATATATATATATATGATTCTTTTATTGTATGTTCAACAATAGAATATTCACTCAACTTTACGAGTATTACTATTTTTCCTTCTTCTTCTTAAACTTCTCCAATAATCTTAGGAGATATTTGTTTCTATTTTATTTTTCTACTTCTTGTTATGATTTTAATAAAAAAGAAACATGTTAAAACACGTTTGGCTGTTTCTGTTGTAGGCTATTATTTCTAAAAGTAAAAAGTAAAAAAAACCACAACAAATTCACCAAAACAGAAATTAGACACTTTTTTAATTTTTCACAATAAGTTTTTATTTTCGTTTCTACCTCCTGTTCCTATAAATTTCCTCCACTGTAGAAACTCTCATCTTTCTCTCTTTATGTCCCATAGCCGTCTCTTCTCTTTCTACAACTTCTTTGTTCTTCTCTTTTATCTTAACTCCCTAATTCATGTCTTCTCTGTCTCCTAATTTTCTGGTTTGCATTTCTGCTTTTTTGGTTTTCTGGTTTTCTCATTTGCGTTTCTGTGTTTTTTGCTTTCTAGTTTTCTGGTTTGCTTTTCTGCATTTCTGGTTTTTTTGCTTGCACTTTTGTATTTCTAGTTTTTTGGTTTGTGTCTCTACATTTCCAAGTGTTCTTCTACATTTTTTGTTTGTTGTTTTCTATAGATTGGATACAAAGTTCAATGCCCAATAAATCCCATTTAAACACGTGATAAGAAATTCAGTCAGTTTCAATGTTACAACTTCTACTACTAGTTTTAAGTTAACAATGTTTCAATTGAAAATTGAGTTTCTAAAAATACTTTTATTTTTAGTTTTTATTACAAATCTCAATCAAAATTTTTTTTGTCTTTTTAATAAAAAATAAACCAAAAACTAAAATCTACAAAAGAAAAACAGAAGTATAACCAAACGATCCCTTAACTTTTCCCTTCCTAAATCTTTTAAGTTCCTCATTCAAGTATATTCTACAACTCCTTATACCTTTTGTATAGTCACGTTACTAATACCTAACTCCTTTGCTTTTTGCTTTTTGGAGGAATTACTACCACTTTCACTTTCAATTATTCTTGAATCACATATGTTAAAGGGGCACAGTTCCAATGCACCTAATATGTGTTATAACTATTACCTTAAACGAGTACCTTAATGACCTTGAGTTTGTTAGCTTGACATGACATTTAATAATGATGGGTTCCTTTTTCTCCTTCTCTGTGGTATTAATAGTATATTCATTGTAGGTCCAACTTTCACTCTTAAAATAATTAGGTCTAGCATATATTGTGTTGATTCTATGAACCATCATAATCTTCTAACTCATATTTATGTTGTTGATTCACTAAGAACTAATTTGCCTTTCGACCTTCTTTTGATCTTTAATATGTTAAATGATCACCTTCCAATAGCAACTTGTAGATTTACCCCATGCACACTTTTAGCTTGTTTACATAGAGAATTTTATATGCATCATCATCTACTGTGTCTATGTTACTAGTTTCATAAAGGAAAAAGGTACTAATGTTAACATTTGGTTGTATACCTTCTATCTTAAATTTTGTCTAACCACTTTATATGCACTTCTTTACCAAATTCTTAAAAGCATTTCATTTTTAGTAGAATGTCCCATTACCTATCATTGTACATACAATTTACATTCTAATTGAATCATATTTGATAAAGTGATTTTGGTTGCAAGGCTATTATAGAAGTTATCATATTTTACTTCAATATAACCTGGAAGGTTTCCCCCAAACTCTTAGGCAATGAATAATGACGATTTAGGTTTCCCCTCATTGCTTTTATTTGTATTGTTGCTCCCATGGTGATAATGTTTTTGTTTGGTTTATTTTCCTTGATAGTTTTATTAAGGTTGGCTTTTTGGTGAATATGGTGTTAGATTTCTTAGTGTTATTTGGAATTAGGTGTAGGAAATTTGAGAAATATAAATACAAAAGGTTATATGAAAGGGGTCAAAAGTTTTAGTAATAAAATATTTGGTTATATCTGAAGGTTAGTTAATTGCTAAAATTTTGGTTGTATGGAGGAGTAGTTGTTTATATTAGTTATTATTGGATTGATATAGTTTTGAGTTTAGAATTCAGTGAAATCCAACTGATGCAACTTATTCACCACTTTCACATTAATATTTTTTGTTAGTTTAGAAATAATCTACTTAATTTTTCCTTTCTTGAAAGCACTATCTAAAAACTTGTGTTGACTAACTATCTCGTTAAAAGAGAATTTAACAAATTGTCATAATTTATCATAATAAAGTTTCTTAAGCATTCCATCCACAATCCCCTTTACAGAAAACGACGGTCAAAATTTTGTTGCCTTTAAACTCCATCATCGAGTATACTCTTTTGGGCTTTTTGTAGGCTTCCTATCCATCATATACATACCTTTTCTAGTATCCTTGTTGAAATTATATTGAGTCCAGAAATTGTTGATAAGAAAGTCAAAGTTTTGTAAAATTGACTATTTTAAGTTCATGAACCAATACAAAGTGAGGTTAAACAGCCTTTCTAAAAAATAATGCACTAATATATCTCATTATTCATCATCATCATCAACATCCAGTTGAAATCTCACTAAGGCATGAGGTCTGGGGAAGTCCAATAGTACGTAGCCTTACCCAGGGACCTAGTAGAGAGGCTATTTCTGATAGATCACCAATATCTCATTATTATTGATTTATATTTTTGTTTTACATTAATAAATTTCTAAATAACCTATATTAGTCCATGATTTCATTTAAATTCTCAAATTCACACTTTCTAAAGTGATGTAGGATATAGACTTTGGCCACTACGAAAATGTCTTTAAGTGCCTTTACTTTTGATGCCACTAAAGTGCTCATAATTCAC
This sequence comes from Erythroxylum baracoense, assembly GCA_025629805.1. Taxonomy (NCBI): domain Eukaryota; kingdom Viridiplantae; phylum Streptophyta; class Magnoliopsida; order Malpighiales; family Erythroxylaceae; genus Erythroxylum; species Erythroxylum baracoense. The sequence continues at coordinate 13,874,197 of JAOTAY010000189.1, forward strand.
TATATTCTCCATCTTTCTCTGCAATTCCTAGAATTCCTTTTAGCATGATCATTTATCTTTCTCCTTCTTGTTCCTAGGAGCTAAGATCAGTATTGCATCCATAAAAGATGACTCTATTACAAATGTTATCTCCATATTAGAATATATAGGAAAAGGTATTCATATTCCTAGTATTAATAGTTTTGCAATTGCTAGTTTTAGAATAGGATACATAGAGAATGACATGCTCATTCCTGACACTGATGGTACTAGGGCATAGGTGTTGATTTTGATGTAGAATACATAGGGAAAAGCATCTCTTTGCCTAATATTGGTGGAGATGGTAAGACAATGGGTGCATATATGAGTGAAATTTAAACCCTTGGTATGGATTAAAAGGGTATGAACGCAATAGTAGAAATCAATGCTTAGGGAGACAGTAATGAAACTTCCTTTTTTATGATTGCCATTCTCTTTGCCTATTTAGGGAGTCCAAGTTACTCTCTTAACGTGGCCATAATTTCTCTTAATTCTTCAACTTCTATTCTTTCATAACACTTCCAACATCTTTACTTTAGATATTGTAAAATACAATTTTGCTTAATTCTTCTTATGAGTTATGGTAAACTATATAGACAATCATCTAAAAAGAGACAAAGAGATTATAATGAGTTATTATCATTTTTTTTGCATATGAATATAAACATTCATTGCAAAATAACAAGGATTAGAACATTAAAGAGCTAAGGAAATTAAATTTGCTCAAATTATCATTATTATGATATAAAAATGTTGATCATGATATTCTAATATCAGTAAACATTTAATGTCCTAGAAAACAAAAGACATTTCATTGATTGATCACCAATTTGTGATATGAAATGGTCTTTAATTAAAGCTTCATATAATGATATGATATATTTAACAATGTGCAAAAAGTAAGTTAGGAACCTTTGTATTCTTGTTCAATATCTCTTTGCAATTATACTGATGTCTCCATACTTCTCATAAGTCTATAGATACAACTTCCACACTTGATATTGCCATTCTCTAAGCTTATATTTCAAATAATTAGTTATCTTTTCATGTAATATCGCTTCTTTAATTTTCTCCATTTCTTTTAATTCCACTAAAGTTTTATGATACATTTCATTCATTTCTATTAGCTCTTGAATTTTTGGACTATTTGCCCTAATCCATTCTAGCTACTCAAAGATGCCTTTAAATTCTTGAATAATTTGATTTCTTATATTTTGAATCAATATTATCTATTGATTTTTTTTGTTTCTATTCTCACAAACTACTTCTAACTCTTGAATCTTTCTATAATTTTTTAATCACTTATCCTCAACTCTATGTTGTCTCTTTACAACTGTTAATTGTCGCTTTTTTAATTTCTAATTCTCTTATTGAATTTTCTTTATCTCTTTAATTACATCTTTGTACTTTTTTTTTGTCTAAACTCTTTGCTTTATCATTACTTTACATTTTATTTTTGGCCATCTTTCATTTGTCTTTCTTTTGAGAGTTATTTTTGACAAATCTTTCTTATCTTTAATTAGATTATATTGTTCTTATTTTTTACGTTCTTAATAGAAATGAGACCAAATTTAATAGATTTATCACTTCACCTTATTAAAGAAAATAGAGAAAAATAAAAAAAGAAAAGATCTAAGAGTCATAACTAGAAATTTGAATTTATGGGTCAATTTCTAAAATGGGGGTGTTAGGCACCCTATTTTATCCACATAAACAATTACCTAAGTCTAAAAAAGTTGTAAAAATTTAGATATTTTTGAAAAGAAATTTGGGTGTGAATTTACATGTATTTTAAAGCAATGGAAATAAGAAAATGTTTAGAATACTAGGAGTTTATGATTTTACGTAGAACTTAAAATGAGAAACTTATATCAATATGCAAAACTTGAAATTAAATTTAAAGTATATGACTGAAAACCCACATGTTTTTGGTTTTACCTGTACTTAAAATGAAATGCATAAAGATGTTTTAAACTATGTCATAAGACTTTAAACGAAAACAATCTTAACTTTTGATTAAAAAAAGGATAAATTGAGTTTGTACAAAAACATAATTTGAACAAAATTAAGATAAAAGGATGAGACAAATTTTTAAAAGAAAAAATAAATTCATTAATGAGCCCACAAGGGCAGCAAGTAAGTTAATTACAAGGTAGTGCTGTCAAAATATAAAAAAGATACAGAAACGAGGATTTTTACATACAATAAGCCTTAGGACTACTACAAGACATCATCTTAGTTATAACAAGTTCCATCTTCTTTAGACAAATTTCTAATAAAATAAAGGGAAATAAAAAAGTTATTTTATTTTGAAATGGGAAAAGAGCATGATCCTTAATTTTAAAAGGATTGAATTTCTTCTAAATGGTGTTTTGGTTAATGAAGTAACTAAAAGAGTCAATGGATTTAAATCAATCCAATTATTCTACTACGTTAAACCTTTTCTTCATTGAGAGTTTCAGAAATCCTAAAAGGCCTGAAGGTTTAAGGCTTAAAAAAATACAACGCAAAGAGTGATAAAAATTTAACGATCATATTCAAAGTAAAAAGTAAAAAATAAAAAATAAAGAGAAATGAAACTTAATATGCTTATAGAACTAAAATAATTTTTATGGTTAAGTAAAATAGGTTATTATTGGTAATAGGATTTGCTTAATCATTATTTTTACCTAATTATCATTCAATCAAACCCTTAATGGACCATACAAACATAATAAATAAATAACAATTAAATCCCTACTCAGGATTTAGAGTATGGTTATCTTGAACCAAGCTTATTTGCCAATTAATTAAAACCATTTTTAAGCTATGGTTCTCTTAAATCAAAGGTCAAATGAGTATTTTTCTAACATGTATTTTGAAAAAATGAGCTAAATTATCTAATCGTGGCTAAAAGTTTATATAGATACAAAATTAATAAACACTTTTATTTTATATATATGTTAGGAATGTGGCTTTATATAGACCTTTTTTATTATAGGATTAATCTTTTAGCCTTAACATGAACAATCTTTGGAAATAAGAAACTGGAAGTTCAAGTGGGCGCAACCTCTTACAAAAGAAAAAAGATCACAATTATAAAAATAAGATGGGCTTTAGTAAAAAAATGTGCCTCTTTAATGATAAAATAACATTAGAAATCAATTATCAATAAATGCCAAAAGAACATGAAGTTCAAATTTAAAAGTAAAATGTACTTGAATAATCCTAACTTAAAAAATAACTTTTAAAAAGATTATCTTAGGCTAAACTTATATACGCTTTTATAAATAATAGATTAAACTTTACAAAGAAATAATGTAGAAATTAGAAATCAACTATCCTAGAACCATAAATGCCAAAAGAACCTAAAGTTCAAATATAAAAGTAAAATGTGCTTGAATAATTGATTGTGGTTTTCGATGTGTGTAAGTTTTAATGATTAACCTCGACAATCCGTAAGCACACGGGTCATTCATGTAGTACCTAAGTTGTCGATTCCACGAGGAGGGATAATCTAGTCTTAAATCTAGGGCCAACATAATTCGCAGAATTTAAAAAGATAGCAAAACTAAAACAAGAATTCAATTCAATCACGCAACTGAATCCAAGAATCAATTAAGAAAATATTAACAATTTAGCTATTACAACACACTCAAGAATTAACCTAAAGGAACTATCAATTCAGAAAAAGGGGAATTTTACCTATCTTTAATGCTAACCTAATCGATTATGATTTACCAGATTATTGGTTTTAGACGATCCAAAGGTTGATTACTCTCTCTTGAGTTATAACCATTAACCCTAATTTATGAAGCCTAATCAGATTATGGAAAATTGCAATTTCTCAATTAACCACCTATCTAAAACCCTAATTAGCTCTGAAGTTGTCCAATAAACAATCAGGAACCTATGCGAGATCTCTCTTCACACAATTACCGATTTGATTAATTTCTCGTTCTTATCAAATCACCTAACTCTCATTAGCCCAATTTAATAAATTTTCATTCGATTCACCCTCTCAGTTTATTACCGAATTATGCAATCATAGAAATCAATAACAATAAATCCAATAAATATAAAAATAATTAGATTTCATTAAATCAAAGATAAAAACTCGAAGGTGAGTTTAGAATATCTCAACATTCACAAATCCTATCATCAAACTGCTATTCCCAATTCTATATAATAATAAAAATAGAAAATAACAGGAAATATGAACTTGAATGGAGACAGGAGGCAGCAATGTCAGGAAACTCCTGATTCGAGAAGTACACCGATGTCGGCTTCTTCTTTACTTCTCTTTTCCTTCTTCTCTTTCTCAATCTCTCAACAATCCTCTCTAGGGTTTCTCTCAAAAGTGGCTAATGCTAAAGCTCCTTCATCTTCTTTGTCTTATTCTTTATATACCTTTTGTGTTATGGGCAGTCCTAGGGGTTTTCTAGGCTCCAAAAAGGTCCAAAAACTTCATCAAAACTTGACATTTTTGAGTGTCTGCGCATCCACCTGATGCAGGCTATGATCGTGGGCCGTGTCTTGGTCTTCTTTCACCATTATGGCATATGGTCTATGATTATGGGTCGACTCCAATGCTTCTGTCACGATTGTGGCCTGTTGTGCTACGATCGTGGGCCGTTGTTTTAGCCTGAGTGTCTCCAAAATTTCTCTGTTCTTTGATGTTGGCCTTAAAACACTAAAAAATACATCAAGGTATCTTAAAAATATAATAATTAAGCTCAAAGACTTGTACTAACTCACACTTAAATGCAAATAATTAACAAATAAATACAATTCTACCCTAAACACATACTAAATGATTGAATTAACAATTAATTACATATTGAATTAAGTCCTAAAACATGATGCAATTCACACTCATCAACATTGCCATACTTAAATATTTTCTTCTCCTCAAGTAAACAAAACAACAAACACACAAAATCACACAACACACAATGCAGTATTGAGACAATGGCTTCAATTTCATGAAATAAATTTAATTTAAAACACAATCATTCGAGTCATTTCAAATCAATAACAACCAAAATTTGTATCTTAGGGATTTGAACTAAAGATACATATTAATCCAGACTTAAGCGTTAAATTGTTTACCCTTTTCAATTGCACACACACATTAATAATTCTTTGGTCATTCAGACTCTGTAACTATTCTTAAGTACGTTTTCATGAAAAGTCAAGTTGTTACAAGTTCGATAGGTTTTTATTCAAAAGCACATTTTTATTTACTTTTTGTGAACATAGACTTAGTCTTTTTACGCGGAGGCAAACATTGGTAATGAATGTCGATCTGATTACTTAACTAAGTCATGTTTTTTATTAAACTGCTAGGTTGGAACGTCATTATAGCCTTTTTATGCGAAGGCACACATTTATGATACGTGTCAATCTTGTTACTCAGTTACATCATATTCTCAAGTGCCTACTAGCTCTATTCATAACCCGAAGGCCAGCGGAATAGTTTTTTATTTAAAATTATCAAACATGATTTTTTATTATATTGCCTACCTTATTGCTTTAGCTACTTGTTTCCATGAAAAAATACTAGCAAAACTACTTAAGTTGAAAGGCCTCAAATTATGAATGAATATGACAATTTAGAGGGTGAAAAACTAACACTAAATCCTAATTAAGTGGCATATTTAGCCAAAGATTCCAATTAAGTAATTTTGTGAGCTAATGATTCTTCAAAACCTAATAGATTATGTTTAAAATTAAATCAATTTCAATCTATCTAAGCCATTGACACATTTACACGATTCATAAAATGCAACCTAATAAACTACTATATAATATGCAGAATCACATTCAAAACAAAACACATAACCCTTCCCACACTTGAACAACACATTATCCTCAATGTGAGAAGGGAACAAACAAACACATATGGAATGAAAAAATATAAATTACAGTGAAACAAAAATAAAATAAAGACTAAATTTAAAAAGAAAGGGGTTAGAACAAAGCCTCATGGTGATGGAGGCGGGGATGGTATTGAGGGTGGCAGTTAGACACCCTAAGCCTCGAAATAATGATGGGTACGAAGTATGTCCCAACTATAACGTCGTTGTGTTCATACCATTTTCTTCATTTTTTTGGAGTTCTCCACGAGTCTATCTGTAATTACTTTGGTGTTTATGGAGACTATATCAAACACTCTTTTCCAGCCTGGTTCTTCTATTTCTTCTTCTTCTTCCTCGGACTCCTTGCTGGTCAAATCTTCTTCTTGTTATTATTGAGCACTTGAACTCATTTGACTAGTCCTACCCTTGAAGTGTGTATTGGCACTAATATCCCAAAGTTCCATATTATGAGATTTCAGGATGTTTGCTCACTATAGATGATAATAATAGTTCATGAATTCAGGATAGTAGACTGTGAATCCGTTGCACTTAACTTCATAATAATTAGCTATGGCCGAAACCAAGTAACCCTCCTAAGTTATTGCTCCTTTTCTTTTGAGCAACATTAATTGCATTAAAGATGCAGGTTGTTGTGCAAACTGGAATGCTATGGTCTATGCACTATAACATGAAAAGTTCTTTCTTCGAACACTTGTTATTTTTTGTTTTGTCAAAAATAGTTTGACACATGAATTTGTTCATCAACAAGTGTTAATGGATCCTGATGATGTTGTTGTGTGCATTCTTAGCATCAAAATGATCTAACCTAGTTAGTTCAGTCTAGTAGGGGTTGACACAAAAATCATCGTGCTGATCCACTACGAATGATTCGGGGAAACCATAAATTTCATGCAAAGTCTCATAATCAAGCCTATAAGTTTGTCCCTGTAACCTAAACAACAACTACTTAGGTTTTTTGGATCTGAATTGAAGGGGTGTAAAGAATTCTAAGGTAAGTTCTTCGTAAACTAGTAATTGAAATTGAATGAACTATCCCCATTGAATTCTCTCTGCTAAACTTTCGACCTTGTCTTGCAATTCTAATATATCTAACATTTTAATTTGTAACTTTATGGCCCTTTCACCTCTCTTTGCTTACTTTATCAATCATCAAATTCATTTCAAAGTCCTATGCCTTCCTGATTTTATTTGGAAATGAAATAAGCTAATTATGGAATTCAAACTTTCTAAACACAATAAAAGGAAATAACATTCCATGAGTTACCTCCCATGTAGCGCTTCTTTTAATGTCGGTAGCTCGACATTCTTCTTTTGCTCATGGTGGTTCAAATGAATGGTGTGATGGTAGTGTAGTCATTGATCTTACAATTTGCACATGAGCTACTATGTCCTGGATTCCATCTTTGTTTATGATTCTCCTTCCTTCGCCTTTTTCTTCATGATCATTTCTTTCTAAATGTATTCCCATAATCCTCAATATCTTCCCAGTATCCTTGAGGCTCGATTTCCTTGATATTACTGGAGATAAAGGAGAACTGTTGTCTTTCTTTGACACTTTGAAGGTTATTTGATGCTTATCCACCCTCAGAGTTAGTTCACCCCCATCAACGTCAATTACGCTGCATGTGGTTATTGTGATCCATATATTGAGACAGAACAAAACAAAACAAAAATTTAGAGACAGAATAGAACAAAAATTGGAGACATTGAAGTGTTTGGTTGTAATGAATAAAACAGATAAAACTGTGTGTCTCGAAGACAAAAATGTGTTTGGTTACAGTTGCCAAAATATAAAAAGTAGTGTCAATGACCAAAGTACCCCTGCAGTATAATATGATTAGAAATATGTAATTCGTTTTTTATTTTAAAATAAATGATTTGTATTAGTATTTTTTTAATTGTATCTATAAATAAGGAATTAAAAAATGAGGAACCTAAAAATGGGGGTATTGAGCTATTGAATAGCAAAAAATTCGTACAAGTTAACAATAAAATTAATTATGTAAATATTTTTTATAATTGTATCAATATTTTTTAATTGTATTTGTATTTTTTAATTACAATAAAATAAAATGAAGAACCTAAATATTTAATGAAATGAGAAACCTAAAAATTTAATGAAATGAGTTATTAAATAAAAAAAATCCTACAATTTAGAAATTCTAGTACATAATAATTTAATAAAACATCTATGCATTCATGGAATTAATTACATAATAAGTTAAAGATACATTCAAGCCTTATATTTTATTAAGAATTCCTTTTTTTGCTATTTATACACTTGGGCATGTGTGAAATATTAGTAATAATATGTGAGTATTTTTGTTGAACAGTCCGCGTGTTTTATTTTTGTGACTGACACAAGAAAATTACACTAGAGTTTTGGAAGAAACAAAAAATTTATATTTTTATAAACTAGAAACAGAGCAAAAATAAATAATGTTAGCAACCAAATACTACTAAACACAAAATTTTTATGTTTTATTATTTGACTCTACCCACAAAGATATCGACCAAACCCAACGTTCAAGTTGCTGGAACTCATGACACAATCCTCGAGTTCCTCACTTGTTAAGTAAAATATACTAAGCATGAACGGAATCGTAGTCGTCGTGTCTACGTGTCATAAAATAGCCCTAATTTATCGAACGGTCATAATTTATTCCCGTCGTGAGTAAAATACCAAGACTCTCGAAAGTCTACCTTCAGTGTACCCACAAAGCCATTTCTCTTCTCTACTGAACCTCCTCTTATCTTTAGAAACTTCTCGTGTAATTCTATCGCTCCTCTTTTTTCGACCTCTTGCCCTTTATCTTCTCTACTGTATCTTTTACCTCTCGTCGGAACACCAAATTTGGTCATCTCTAAATCCTTATTTGAATCAAACTCCTCATTTCCCTTACTGGTATTTGAAGATAAATCTTTTAGTAAAGGTTTGATTGGTGAATAGTTTCTGTGAATGAGCAACGTTATGTGTCGAAGAAGCTGGAAAAGAATTCCTGTCAAGAAGAAATGGCAGCTGTTGCTTTGTACATGTAATATATACAGTACTAGCAGGCTGCCATTTCTCCTGCGACAGTAATTCTTCTCAAATATAATTAACTCAAATTTTAAAGAAAATCTACCGACCACCTGAGCCATTCACGAAAACACAGTTCTATTATGGAGAACATACTGCAGTTGGAATTGTTTTATAGAATAAAAGATTGCGTATTCTCTTTTATAAACACGTAGTCACGTGTTGGACCTTGCATGTTTCCAACCTATGAAGCTATAAGTTCTGTCCTATAATCTTGTAGACATGTTCTTTGGCGTTGAATACGATGCATAGGTATCTTTATAAATAACATATTTTATGTGAAAAGACTTAAATCTCTTTTTAACTTAAAATTATTTTTAAAAAATTCTAATTTTTTAAATTCTCGAAGAAACTTCCTTTACGTTTAAATATTTTAGAAAATTCTCTTATCTTTAACTTTGATTAAAAATTGGCGATGAAATATTAGAAGTGGACTAATTAAATATCACTAATATGATAATCTCACTTAGCTCTTAAATCTGACCTAAATCTGTTAAATTTAACTTAAATTGATAATTTAAGATAATTACAATAAACTAATAGTTTAAGTCGAATTTAATTAGTTTAGCTTAAATTTAAGAGTATTCTAATTTTTGACCAAATTCTTCTTCTATTTAATCGAGTTGACCTCTGATCAAAAAGATATACCTTGATTTTAGATTAATATTATATAAGTAATATTTGATTAGTCTGTATCGAATGTTCATACTGCATATGTTTTGTCATTATTTTTTAATAAAGGTTTAAGAGAAAGAGTTTTCTGACAAATTGAAAACCAAAAAGTTTTATTTAAGTTTAAAAATCAGAAGATGTTTCTAAAATTTCTTAAATTATAAGGGAGGTTTATATCATTTTCTCCTGTATTTTAAATTAACTATTTAACGAATTAATAATTTAAAATGTATGTTAATATGATCCATGAGAAGAACAGCAATTAGTTTCTCATCACTTTTAATGAAGTGAATTGTTTTTTTAACAAATTATACCTCCTATGTTTCGTCCTATAATTTCTCTAAATATGCACTTTTGTGACGACTTGGTCTATGAAGTTTTGAGTGACACAAGAAAAAAAAGAGTGTTTGAAAGCATAAGTTGTCATGGCTAGACCTGTACATGATTCAATGTAGCACGAGCTTAACTAAAGTTTAGTTTAATTTGTTTTCACACTTGACTTTGCTTATAAAATGAGTAAAATGAGAGTAATTTTTAAATTCAAACTCAATTTATTATAAAAATTTTAAATTTAAACTCGGTCCAATATAAAAATTTTAAAGACAAACTTGTTCACATTGTCATCGGCTACATTTGTTGGAAAAGCTGGCACTTAGATGCCAAGTCAATGGAGAAAATGTATGAACTGGTGGATTGGATAGTAAAACGATAATGTTACTTTTCGAGTCTTTTCGTTCGTACAAGCCGATGTTTATTAATTTTGATTACAAAAAAGGGTTTAATGCTTTTAGAAGTCTTAATTTTATTTAATTTAATTTTTCTAAGTCAACTCATTAACGATTTGTTAGGTTATAACAGGAATTGCATGCTTAATGTCACTTTAACCTTTTAATAAGAGAAAGACAGCTTTCAGCCGCCAGACCTTACTGGAGAAAACTTGACTTTCTTGATCATGTAACTCCACTTATTTCTAATACAATTAGCAGTCTGAGTATGGTTAGGTTTGAATTGATTAGACTTTACAAACAACATCTTCACGTGGTCCAACTTCTAAGTCATCACCATCACTAATTTCTCATTAGTAAAATATTAAAAATTTCATTGTAGAAGGGTTGAAGTTTGCTTTTAGTGATCAGCTGGAACGTGAATAGAATTTCTCAACACACTATTTATGTTCAAAAAGCATATGAATAATCAATATCCACCGTTTAGACTAGCAATATTCTTGTAGTTTCAAATTGTTATATCCTTCAAATTTTCAAGTTGAAGATTGATTTATTATTTTTTGTTTTTAACACATGTAAATATACTGAAGCAAAAATATTCATGCTTATATGTATTGAAAACAGAAAAATAATATGAGATTCCATTGGGAATAGGCATCAAATTTTATAGTAAAAATAAAAATAATTTGTAAATTTATAAGACAAAAAACTGCCAGTAGTCAATTTTGAAGTAATTACTTGAATTTATAATTATTTTAAATTTTAAATAACTTAAGAAATCGAAATTAATCAATTTTTAAACCAATTATTTTAAATTTAAAATAAAACATGAATAATTCATAACGAAATGAAATTCATCTTACATTTAAAAAGACATGAAAGTTGGAAGTTTCACTGAAATTTAGTGCAACTTTTGAAGATTTGTATAGGCATGCAAACAATTAAAGGAAAAAAATCATGTACAGCAAAAAAATACAAAGAAATTAAAGAATCGTTTTTGCAATGAGCGTTTTATTAAAAGGCTGTATCTTGCTTTTGATCTCATCTTTTTCTTTGTCTCTATCCACCATTTGTACCCTTTCTGCAATTTCTACATCAAGTTGATTTAATTAAGAAAAAGTTAATCTTACCTAAACCTAACATCAATGCCTCACGTAATTTTACTTACAAGTCTTCCTATAAGAAGCAGGAAGGTGAAAGGAATGTTCCTTTCATAGTCCTATAATTTAAAATAAAATAGTTTCGAGTCTTTTTCATTCGTATGTTTATTAATTTTGATTACAAAAAAATGGTTAATGCTTCTAGAATTCTTAATTTTGTTTAATTTAATTTTTGTAAGTCAACTCATTAACAATTTCTATGTCTTGCTTTTGATTTCGTCTTTTTCTTTGTCTCAATCTACCTTTTGTACCCTTTCTGCAATTTCTACATCAATTTGATTTAATCAAGAAAAAGTTAATATCAAGTTGATTTATAATCAAGAAAAAGTTAATCTTACCTAAACCTAAGGTTGTAATTTTACTTTCAAGTCTTTCAGTAAGGCTTTGCAGGAAGGTGAAACGAATGTTCCTTTCATAGTCTTATAATTGAAAAAATCATAGTCCTTTAATTTAAAATAAAATAGTTTTGATCAAACTTAAATTATAAACAACTCATATTTAACCAATTTATCACCAACCTAAATACAAAAATTAGGGTTTTAAATTCCAAAACACCACCTACTTGTATCTAGCGCCATAGGAGTAACCGACTATTTTGAATTCCTGGTGGGCAAGATCTTTTATGGGCGGCAAAACTCTCCCTCACAAGTTTTAAAGTGACTCAATTTTTAAAACTTGAATTTCAGACCTTAGTTAAGGATGAAGGAATTCCTGCCACTCCACCATAACCTTCGCGGGTAAATACCACCTACTTTTCGTAATTATGTCTAAATCGTTCTCGGTTGTTTCAACAAATTGTGATCGCAACTCCTTTTGAAATCTGAAATTTAAAACTATACTTTTGATGAATCCATCAAAATAAAAATGAAATAACAAGAAACAACCCTACCTGATTTAGATTTTGTAACAAAAGAACATGTAGAGAGGCTGAAGAGGAGGTCCGTCGCAGGAAAGACGGCACGTATTGCTACAGTCATAGTGGAAGCACCCGACACCATCTTTCTTGTGACTAGACCTTCCTTGTTTCCTCCTTCTCCTAAGAAACTATATATATATCACGAAAGTCTTCTTTAATTTAAAAAATTTAGGGAAAAAACTCTTAATCTTTAAAATTCTTGTAAATTTTTATTTTAATTTTAAAATCTTCAATGCATACGTTTTTTCGGACGACTAAAAAATAATGACGAAATATGCATGACATGAGCATCATAGATCTAACTCACCTCTTAAACTAAAACTGAATTAACTATACATGGCCAAAACTATTAATTTATTATAATTATGTGAAATTGTCAATCTAAGTTGGGTCTAACGGTTGAGTTGAGTTAACATATCAATGACATTTGATTATTCAACGTGTGATGTGGATTTATTTTAATTACTTTTTGTGAAAATCTAAGAGAAGAATTTTTAAAAAAAATTAAGAGTTTTTCTCACAAATTTAAAAGATTATAAATTTTTCCTAAAATTTCTCAAGGCTTATATCTTTTACCTATATATATTCATACATGTAAGGAACTTCTCTGTACTTGTTACCTAAAGAGCAATAAGTTTCTGGGAAGAAGCACAAGAAATATATATATATATATATATATATATATATCACCAACTAATTAATTAGTTAAATACTTAACAATAATACAAATTAAGAGTTTAATCCTTCCCATCATATGAAAGTCCTCAGAAATTACGTTATTTGTTTTCTCCTACGTTTAATTCTTCTCCAAAAGTTAAAAACCTGAAGCAACTTAGAAACTTGCTTGAAAATTCGTAGCAATTCATGGGAGCTTGTTTTCTATCGATAACGACCATTGTCTTCACTTTTTTCCCTTTGAATTCTTAGTCAATTGAAGTTAATTAGTGCTGTGTAAGTTTGTTGACTGTTTCTCAAATTTGAGGTTTGTGAAAATAAATAATTTAAAACATTCCAACATTTAAAATCAGTAGAAATAAATAGTGTCAAAAAGAGTATTCTCAAATAATATTTGTATTATTAATAATGCTATATATCCTTTTTATACAATACTTTAAAAATTATTTGAATTCTGATAATTTTTTTTAGAGTTTAGATTCAACTCAATTATGAATAAATTTGGCAATGGGCTGATTTGGACTAAGGGTGCAATTTGATCATGACTCTGACAACCTGCTAAAATGATAAGTACTTATATATTTAAGATTGCTGTCTTGGAGCACCTGAAATGATATTATATGTTGATTTTACGTTCCAAAATAACAGTGTTTGAGTTCGACTTTATTAAATTTAAAGATCAAAACAACTTGTTTTGATATGTTAAACTAAAATTATGTCATTTTGATTTAAGCATTTTAGTTGTTTGAGTCATTTAAACATTATTCAAACTCAATTTGACATAAAATCTAATTAAATCTTTTTATTCAGGTAACAAATAATTTTGTCATTACTTACTAGGAATCTCGGTTAGTATTTAAATAAGCATTTAATTCTATATGTAAATGATTTTATATTAAATATTGGTCGTATCCTTTTAATTCACAATCCATAAATCAAGCGCATCTCATACTTAGGGGGCGCTTGGTTCACAGAGGGTAATGGAAATGGGAATAGGAATGAATATAGTGGAGAATGAGAATGGATATAATCATTATAATAAAGATGGTTGGTTGAGATGGAGGAATGATTACCATAATCTTTGATGGTGATTGGTTTGTTAAAAATCTTAAAAAATAAAAAATTGTTAAAATTTTGTTTTATATCAAATTTTAAATATATTTTAATTAATTATATTTTATGCATAATTAATTATATTTTATGCACCCTATTTATAATGACAAAATGTTTAAAATCAAGTATATTGCGGTATTTCATTTCC
>JAOTAY010000189.1:13898813-13917542 GCA_025629805.1 Erythroxylum baracoense
TGAGGGGTTTGACTAAGGTCTCATCTAACTTAGATGGTCTTATACATATAACTCATATATATATATATATATATATACATATAGTTACTATAACTGCATGGCATGATATGGACTACCCCACCGATAACCATCCATCATGCAAGCCCACACATTCTCCTATCCATGCATTCTTTAATGCATATATGTAAACACATCATTTTGGTTATGACATCTTATGGATCCTAACATGAAAGGCCCAATCCAACACTTAGATTTACTATCTTCCTTTTACTAACTTGGCTAAAATTACTATTTTATGTTATTTTATTTGGAATTAATATTAATCTAATTGACATGAATTCCTAATTTCAGAAATTAATTCATAATTAATTTACCTTAAAATAATTATTTGATGTCCAAAATTAAATAACTTCAATTTTGTCACACATGCCATATTTTCTAGTCTTACTAAAAAATCTATTACTCTACTAAAATTAATTAAAAATTAATTTCTATAATTTTCCAAAATTTCCAGAACATCAAATCATCATTCCAAGCTTCTCTAGGTTGTTTCATGATGATCAAAATAATTCATGAATCATCCAAAACTTATTATGATCACTAAAACATCTATAAGAAACTAAAAATGACAAATATGACTTCTAAAATTTTTCTGGAAATCAAATTTGGAGTAAAATCATTTAGGCATGCACCCAAAACCAAATTAACACATTTTTTTCACATAAAATATTTTTAAGATTTTGGAACCGAAATATAAACATACAAAAACATCAAACAAAACAAATCCTACAATTTATGGAAAACTGTCAAGATCTAAATATTTGTTTGATAAAATTATTAAAACATTTTTAATAATTATAAAAAATTACAGAGGCATAACCACATCCAACATATTTTCACATAATTTTTTAAGAATCAAATTCCACGAAAATTATGTGTAACCCCATCAGTTTAGCCAATAGACATCACATGCCCAGCAGAAAGACACATTTCATGCATGTTCTTGTAAATAAGAAATTAAATATTTTAATCACATTAAAAATAGTTCCAATCACACTAAATCATTCACATACATCTTATGAACAGATTGGTGAATGAAAATCATGAAAACCATTTTTCTACAATTAATTTCTGACAAAACATTACAGAACCCTAAGCTGTGATAACCATGAAAACAGTTTTCACATGTCATGTATTCTATATCTAACAAGGCACAAGATGGCTCTGATACCACTGTTAGGTTCCGATCATGCATCTTATACATAATAAATATCAAATATATGTAATGGAAAATAAAACGGAACCTCAAAAACTAGATCTACTCGTGCATATAGATATAGAAAACCAAAACATCAAATGTAAGATGTTTACATACCTTTCCGACGATCTCCTTCGTTCTTTAATCTTCTCCGTGTTGTGTTGTTGTAAACCAAAATGATCAATATAGACCATCTCGAATGAAAGTCCACACAAAGATAGTAGGATGAAACCTCATTAGGAGATGGATAGAATTCTTTCTTTGTGTTAGCAAAGACAAGAACTCTTGTGACAGTTAAAGAGAAATGAGTGTGTGCGTAAGAAAGAACCTTTCATTTTATTTTGTCTTACACTAAATGCATGAAAATCATCTTAATTTTCTGCACCATTTGGCCTTCCATAACCCCCATCACTATTGGAACATTATGGGAAGTTAATGGTCATTAATAGCATGCATTAATGGAAGTTATGGGAAGTTAATGACCATAAATAGCATGCATTAATGGAAACCAACAACACTTGTTTCTACTCCATTCCATGCAACATTTTCTACCACAATCACATCACGAAACAATCCCGAAACACTCTCTCATATCTTGAATCACCATTCAAGACCTTTTTACTTCTCCTTCAGGTCTCCTATATGTGTGACCCATTAGGTTCCTGGTTATGTTGACCATTTGAATTAACAGTTATTTTAAGTAAGTTAAGAGCGGTATCTAGCAACACGTCATGACCCCTAATTGTTTGAAAAGTCAGTAGTTTGACTAAGACCCCTTCCATATGCAATGTGGCCATGGAATTCTTCCTTTCACCATTTATGCCCCACTCATTTCAGAGTATGGTCAAAGTGTCAACTCCTATTAGACTGACTACGTCACATCTAGTCCAAGTGATTTCAGATCTTGTCCTGAGGATCTCATTACTCTATGTATCATTAAAGACTCTTTTCATGAAACATATCTGCTTTAGCCAGAGACTCCCAAGTAATGACCTTGATAAGAGGCCGTGGCTATCATCTCCTTCTATCAGGAGTGGTGAATCCCTTATTGGATACTCAATAACCTGCAAATACCTCAAGCTGTACCTAATCACCACCCTATGAGTAACCCTAGAAAAGCACTGATGAATGGAGTCAAAGCACAGGATCAGTATCAAAGATATCCTTGAGCACCTCAAGTCAAAGGATACTTGCACCATTGCTATGATGAGACTAACATTTACACTGGAATAGAATATCGATATGATTGTCTCATAGTATGTCAATCCAATGTACTTACTACACTTAGTGAGCATCCACATGTTAACTCTAAACAACTCATGTCTACAGCTTATGAGATCTACTAGTTGATCAAATCAAGGAGTATAACATGTGTTAGTCTATCCGGATTAATGATATCCCTTCTTATTAATCCTATCACTAAGGAAAGTTTAGATACTAACATAATTACACATGATAGGAATCTCATTAACATGATCTCATCATGATTTCCTCCATGCTATGTTTTGTATCAAAGACTTCATTAAATCAATTTAAGATCATCATCAAATCTATAAATGTATGAACATCGAAATAATAAAACATGCCTTTATTAATCATAAAATGATTTGTACAATAAGTGCTAAAGGTAATTGCCTTTAGAGAACTTCTCTAAAAGATAGAACAACAAACTCACTGAGAAATAAACTTAATCGGGTTCATCGGCATTGATGTCACCTCCAAACCAAAGTCAAAAAGCTAGCTCTCCATGGGTCTCTCATGGTTGAGAGCTTTGTCCCTTGTTCTCATCTTCTCCCGATGCTCCACTCTTTTCCAGCCAAAGGCACCAAAACATTTCATAAAAACCCTATCGGCACACCTCTTGATTTATATTTAAAGCCTAGGTTAAGAATACGGTGAGCAGTTAATAGTTCACAGTGGTGCATGGGGCTGTCACAGGAGTGACTGTATGTCACACCTGTGACTTAATATTATATGAGCATGAGAGTGACTCACAACTTTGCATATATATTGCACACCCGTATGTTAAAACTCACAGTTGTGCAATAATTTTGCATGGCCATGAGTTAATGCTCACGGTTATGCCAAATTAATTTATGGTCATGAGTCCTTAATCCTTTTCTAGCCCTCTTCATTTTCATTCCAGCTGTCCACAAAGATCTTTTGTAAGCCAACTCCTATCCATCATCCAGCCATAACTCTTCACAGTTCTCTTATAATAAAATTCCAGGTTATTATTAAATAGACAAGTGGTGGCCATGCAAATCTATGCACAACTTTGGTCGTAAGCAATATATCTTAGTTCTTCTTCTTTATGTTTTCATTCTCTTGTCTTCTTATTATCTTTATTTGCTCTAATCTTCCTTATTCTTATTTTATGAAGACAAGTGGATATGATTCTTAGGAAAATGGCCCAAATATAGAGCTTTCGACTCACTTTAGCTCCATCACTTCTGAATTATACCTAAACCACAAATGAACTGAAGTGAGTATCTTAAGCAATTTCATATCATTAATCGCTAAGTGTAATGGAGTAAATGCATAATCAATTAAGCACATATAAGAGGTATTACACATAATCACTACTATAAACATTGCAAAAGTCTGGAATTTAGGTATCATCACAGATGTGGAAATCTTAAAATTTAACAACTTTCTTTTGCTGATGATTTGCTAATATTATGTGCCAATGATCCTCTATCAACTAGATTTTTGCTATAATCTCTAAAAATGTTCATCGAAATCTCAAGAATGAATTTTAACCCAAAAAAGAGTTCTTCTTCTCTCTCCAAAAATGGTGGTTATCTCACCTTACGCCACCAAGGAGCATTCTCAAGAAGATTAATAGAATTATTAGAGACTTTATATGGAATGGACATAATAATAACCATGGAAAAACACTTAAGTTTAAATGGAGTATAATATTCTTGCCTAATGAATATGAAGGCCCTGGAATCACATCAGCCACTAGGATGGCTTAAACTCTAATAGCTAAGAGACTTTGGAGAATCTGTATGGAGAAAGAATGTCTTTGGGTGAAATGGATTCATATGGTGCATATCAAACAAGAAAGCATATGGACCGTTCAGTGTAAACCAACATAATCCTATGCATTTCAGTATATTTTAGACACTAGATAGCTTATGCAACCTTATGGCAAGCATATTATTGGAAATGGAAGTAACATAAAGTTCTGGTACAAAAATTGGCATCCAATGGGGCCATTATATCTCACTCTATGCTTCTATAGCCTAAGAGGCTTAGTGCCTATAAACACTAAGGTCTATATGCTTGTCAAAACTAGTAACTAAAGCTAGACTTTTCACTCATCCAGGGGTTCTTGTAAAGTTATGGATAATCTCCTAAGTTATCAGCCTTACCAACTTTAACCTGATTTAATACAACAGTAGATACATAAGTTTAAAAGATTCTCAATAGATTCTTGTAAAACGCTACTGTTGGGATTGCACTAGCTCATTCATTCATATTGTGGTTTGTAACACTACAAATGAGCTCTAACTAATTAACTATGGAGACAATTTTGCTAACATTAAATCTAAAAGAGAACAACCAGACATGGGTAGACACTCTCATATGGGCAATTAGTGTGGAATGAAACTTAAAAGGAGACTACAAGCTATTTAAAGTCGATTGTACTATACTAGTTTACTATGTTTGGAGAATGAGGAATGTCAAACTATTTGGGGAAACTAAGGATATTTTAAATTATAACTAGATAGGGTACATGAACAAACTAAGATTGACTATTTTGAAAAGTTCCTACAAAGACTTCATCACAATAAGGCTAAAAATGAGACTGAACCTATAAAACTACATTGTTCATATAAATATGTTGTAATTATATAAGTGTAGATAGAGTACTTTCCATTGACTTGGAGTGGTTTGAATTGTAATGTTTTGTAATTATTATGTCATTTCAATATGAAATTGAATAATTACTTTCCAAAGAAAAACCATATAGGAGCATTTAGAAACTTGTTTGAAAAGTCATCTATCCTTTTCAAGGAAAAGTAAATATCTTGTTATGAATACTCCTAGTTACTTAACTAGGACACTATTTCAAATGGTTATTAACATCACCCTTTACTTCAATCTATTTATTGGTTCTAAGCTAATGAGTGAATTTATTATATGCTTAATTATTCACTTATTTATTTTTCTTCTTTTTTCTTTTTTATATATGTGAGATAATAAAAAATGGTTAAAAAGAATTTTCATTTAACTAAATGTATATATAAATTATACATAAAGTATTATAATGAAGTTCTCAAAATTGATAAACTAAATAAAAAGCAAGTTAGTTATCAAATTTATATATGTTTTCTTAAACAAATCAAATCACAATCACAATCAAACTCATAATAAATAATTTTGATCAATATCCTTTCAAAAAATTCTTGAATCATTTATTATTAAGCTAATTATAACAAAATTGACAAGTTTGAATATAAGTCTCTCCCCCTAAACTTAAGATGTACATTATCCTCAATATACAGAACATACAAGAACAATGAAAAATATGAAAAATAATAGGAGGAGGTAAGGATAACCAGTATTCCTTAAATAGTAGAAGATTTTTCTGCCTTATATAATGTCATCAGGATTTATTCCTAACTAGTAAAATCTGATATCTATCTAGCACTTTAGGACAATATTATCTATATATCCTGTAAAACTATAATAAATCTCACCTCAGGTAACAAAATTAGAACCTTAAAGTTAAAACTATGAAATCAAACTAACTACTAATGAAAATCCTACAAGCTACTCAATAATAATAATAATAACATCTAAATGTTGAGTTACCTCATAACCAGCGCTTCTTTATGAATCTTTTAGATGGACTTCTCAGCAAGATATATCATATCAAATTAATAAAACTAAGTAAATCCATTAATTTCTTTTTTAGTAATAAACTATCAATATAAAACAAAATAGTAAAATCCCTTAGATCTTCAATTGACTTTGGAAATTTGTTCAGTGGGAAGTAGGAGCCCTCTATTACTTAAGACGAATATTGATAATCCCTTGATAATTATCTTCGTTTGATCCTCTTACTCATCTTTTTCTTTCCCTTCTATAATAGTAGCTTTTTCTTTTATCTCTCCAATGTTTAGCTCCTTTTTTTTCCTCAAAGCTATTATATTCACTTGTTCTCTCAATTTTGGCTTAATGTGTCCACCAAAAAATACCTTTATGCTCTTTAGAAACAAGCTTAGTAAGCTCTCCCTCTTAGATTAATCCTTACCCTTGCTCGGTCTGAACTGGGTTTTTCTTATCTTATTTAGCAGCTCACCTATTCTATTTTGCTCCATGTTTTGACAACTTACCATTAATAGTAAAATGTGTCATTTGGAAACAAACTCTCTACCAGTTAGGGGTAAGGTTGCGTACTACTAGACCTCCCTAAATAGTTGGCCTCAATAGGATTTGTACTGGGTTTTGTTGTTATATCATTAATAGTAAAATGTCATATGGGGCTTCAACCTCTTCTCCTTTACTTCTAAAGGTGAATGAGGACTTTCCTCTTCTATTTGTCAACCTCAGATCCTCTCAGCCTCATATTCCATAATAGAAGGTTAAAAAGATAAGTTGGAGTCGGGTTGTAGGAGATCCAGAATCTTTTGGAAGCTTGCAGTTTGTACTTGGAATTGCAGAGGGACCTATTTTTTCACTGGAAGTTATGTTGTAGTTAGGTGCAACCAAATGGAAGTCCTCACTTGTGGGATAGTTTTTTCACAAAAGGAAGGCATACCTAAGTGTCCAACACTGGGCTAAAGTAAACTGGAAAAAATGGGGACTCCAAACCACTGTCATAACTGATGATGACATGCTCATCTTTTTGGTTCTCATATGTTGAAATGGCGACTAAGTTGATGGACTTTAGGCCTTTACACATATAAAGTGAACCTATCTTTTTTAGAAAATGGGACATGGGTTTTAAGCTCGAGAGATCTGAGATTAGAACTTTACCAATATTGGTTAACATGCATAAAGTTCCTCTTAAGTATTGGTCTTCAAAAGAATTGAGTTATTTGGCTAGCTACATTAGCATTCCTCTTGCCATAGATGAGAACACTGCAAGCAATTAAAAAGTTGGTTATGCTAGGGTATGTTTTGAAATAGAACACAAGAAGATTATGCTTAATAACATTCCAATAATGAGGTATGGCAATGGTGTAAAACTAATTGAAGATAAAATACAATTGTCTTACCCATGGAAGCCTTACATGAGGAACAAAGTTTAAGGTCTAGATCCCCAAGAAGAACAAAAGTAAGGAAGAATGTCCAGGCATAGTCAGTTCACAAAACAGAAAAGTTCCTTAGATAGTAGTTAATGGTAATCTAAATAGTGAAGCTCCAAACCAGCAAGTCAAATAAGCTGGTGATGCCATTAGAAACATTAGTATACAACAAGGTGACACACCAGATGCAAAATATGAAGATCAGGTTTGAATGAAACTACTAAAAAAGTTATGGAGGTTGGCACAAATTTGGATGTAAATGTTCAACTAGAAGTTTCATCTGATACAAATTTACCAAGCCCCTATGATGATTAGCAAGTAGAAGATTTTTCTTATACAAATTCACAAATAAAGTAGAAAATGTGTGGGAATGAAGAAATATTGACTAAAATACCAGATCAAGGTGATGGGGAAGAAAACACTTCACTTGCTAAATATAGAGTGATAATTGAGCCCAACAGTGAGACAGAAGGTACTATGCAGAAACTAGAGTAATGATATGTAATGAGATCAAGTAACCGAAGATCCAAGAGGAAAGCCAAACCAAAACAACTCGTATAAACTGTACAATATGGAATGTAAGAGGACTTAATTGTCCTAATAAACAATTGGCTATAAAGGACTAAATAGGAGCTAAACATTTGGTTTTTATTGGTTTAGTGGAAACCACAATAAAATAACAGGTATTTTAGAGAGATTTGAATTTTATACTAGCAGGGTGGCAAGCTCTAAGCAATCGTTCGAAGCACCCAAAATGTAGAATCATAGTTGAATTGATCCAGCTCATCCGATATTATCCAACTAGTTTTGCATTGAAAAAACCATCCATTGTGAACTCATTATGAAAGCAGAGAAAATGTCATTAGCAATTATAGTAATATATAAGCACAACTGGGAATTTTTGAGGGCTAGTTTATAGAGGGGCTTACTCACTTTTGGTTTAGAAATTTCAATTCCCTCGATGCTTACTGGAGGCTTGAACTATCTTCTTTCTCCAATTGAATCTATAGGGAGAAGAAGCATAACTTATGCAGACATAAAAGAGATAATTGAGCTAATCGCTCGACTTGGACTAGTGGATCTTAATTTTCAAGGTCCTATCTAAACT
Organism: Erythroxylum baracoense; assembly: GCA_025629805.1. Classification (NCBI taxonomy): domain Eukaryota; kingdom Viridiplantae; phylum Streptophyta; class Magnoliopsida; order Malpighiales; family Erythroxylaceae; genus Erythroxylum; species Erythroxylum baracoense. The sequence goes on from JAOTAY010000189.1 coordinate 13,907,446, forward strand.
TGCAGTGATCATTATCAAGAACAAACTTTGGTTTAGAGAAAATTAGATAGATTTTTAGTGAATGATTGGTGGCTTACCAAATTGACAAAGAGTTGTGTAGTGTTTGGGGAAACATTATTTTCATATCACACTCCAATCAATTTTCACATTAGCATAAGCTTAAACATCTACAACTAAATTTAATTATTATAAATGCTCTTGATAAAAGGTTTCAAGGATCTAAAGTATATCAATGTTTGTAAATTTTGAAGTCCGTCAAAGTTGAATGTATCAAACTACTAAGGGGAGCAACTAATCCTATAAAGATAGATAAAGCATAAGCCATGAAGAGCTCTCACTCACCCAAAAATAATTGGTAACTAATCCGACAGATGCCACACTTGTTAAGAAAGAGAAAGTAGATCTTAAGAAGTATCTATAAGCACTTGAAACTTACATTTCCTAGCTAAAACAGAAGTCTAAAATTTAGCAGATCGAGTAATGAGACAAAAAAAATCCAATTATTTCTTAAATATGATTTAAGGAAGAATAAATAAAACAAAATTGTATCACTAGAAAATAATAATGGCATAGTGGTGTATGACCAAAAAGAGATGAAAGAGGTTGCCATAAGCTACTTTAAAGCTATAAATGGTGAAATTACCTATACTACTTGCTTCTCAAAAAACCTGCTCAATAGAATTTCTAGTTCCATTAATTAGTCTACAAAATCAGAACTGTTCAAGCAAGTCACTAATTAAGAGATAAGAAAGGGTTTTATTCTCCTTTCATCCTGATAAGTCACTAGGACTAGATGGCTTGAATGTAAGGTTATTTCAGGATAAATGGAATGCCTTACAAACATTTGTGATCAAAGTAGTGTAGGAATTCTTTAGGAGTGGTAAGTTGCTCATAGAGATGAACAAGACTTATCTAGTCTTAGTTCTCAAAATCTCTAATCCTAAGAGTTTAAATGAATTTAGACCTATTTCTTGTTTCAATATGGTCTATAAGATCATTGCAAAAATCCTAGCTAAGAGGATGAAGACTACCTTACTTAGCTAAATCAACCTAATTCAAGGTGCTTACATTCCTAGAAAAAGTATGAGTAACGACATTTGATTAACTTAACAATTATTCAAATATTACAAGTCTAAGAAACATATTAAGAGTTATGCCCTCAAGATAGACCTAAAAAAGGCATGACACTATTGAATACAGCTTCAAAATTAACTCTTTGTATGCTTTTAGATACCCTTTTGAGTGTATCAAATGGATTTAAGACTATATCATATTTGTGTCTGTCTTAGTGATGATAAATGGAGAACCTAACTAACTCTATTAATTTTCCAGAGGAATTTGTCAAGGTGGTCCCCTTTTTCCTTATTTGTTTGCTATTGCTATGGAAGTGCTCCAAACAATCACACAACTTTATATAAAGGACAATATGAACTTCAGATTTCATCATCAATGTAGAGATCTTGGTACCACTCAACTTTTTTTTGCTGATGACTTGCTTATGCTTTATGCCAATGATCCTGCATCTATTAAAACAATCTTAACAGCACTATAGAAATTTTAAGAAATGTTAGGTCTCAGATTCAATCCAAGCAAGAGTGTTGCTTATCTAACTAGATAAAGTTGTGATGATTCAGTAAGAGTAATAGAAGATTTGGGACTCACTATTCTTCAATTACACCTTTCATACATGAGGGTTCCAATCTCCACCAATAAGCTTAAGGAAGCTGAGTGTAAGCTCCTCATTGATAAAGGGCATGGTAAAATTGCTAAATGGAATAACAAATTCTTATTATATGGAGGTAGACTGTAATTACCTATCTCCATTCTTAACAATTTGTATATTTATTGGTAATCACACTTAGCTATTCCCAAAAGAGTTTTGAAGAAAATTGACAGAAGAATTTGAGACTTTATTTGGCATGGATCGAGTTCTAGTGGGGAAAGAAGTGCTAAAGTGAAATGGAGTGTCATATGTCTTCCTATGTATAATAGGGGGGTTAGGAATCAACTCAACCAATAGAATGAGCAACATTCTATTGGCTAAAAGACTGTGGAGCATCTTCTGGGATAAAGAAAGCTTATGGGTATAGTAGGTTCACACGTACCACAGAAGAGCATTTGGTGAATTAACCAGAAATCTTCTTAATCCTACACCTTCAACAGATACTGAACATATGGTCCTTCATGCACCCTCATATCAAGCATTACATTTGTAATGGAGAAAGCATTACATTTTGGTTTGATCATTGGTATGAACTGGGTCCTCTTTACAAGACTCAACTCTTTCCAACTTTAAGAGTTTCTATACCTGAAGACACTAAAGTGCAAATACTGATTAGAAACAATAACTGGCATTGACGTTTCTATACAAGTAGAAGAATTAGATTGGTTGTATAACACTGGCTAGTATACCTTCCAAACAAAGCCAAAGAAGATGAAATCAAATGTGAGCTTCACAAGTCTCATGAATTTACGGCACAGTCCTGCAAGCAATTGTTACTTGGACCTATAGTCAAGTTCCCTTTTCATATGCTAATATGGGATCAACTATATTACTAGCTCATTCTTTTATATTATGGTTAGCTACACTGGAAAGATTGTGAGATAGAATCAAGTTCCAAATTCAAGATCCAAATTGCCTTTTATGTTTTAGAGAGAATGAAACACTAGATAATATATTATTCAAGTTCTTTCATACCAAACAAAAATGGTATGCATTTCTCAATCTCTTTAGACTAAAAAACCAAAATCATAGCTTGATGAATTGCTTAATTTAGGTTAATGAATTAATATAGACTAGTAGGGAGGATCATAAGGTCTTCATAATTGGCTTTTTTATGTTGGTACATTATATATGGAAGATGAGAAACACTAAACCCTTGGAAAGGCAGAAGGGTTAAAGGAATATGGTTGGATGGAATTCTACATCAAGCTATGAAAGGCAATCATGGTTACTGCTAATCAACCAACTCATTTCCAATCATATTAAGATGTAACTCGGTTTATAAAAATTGTCATTATTGGGTTTACCTGGCATTGTAGTTAGTAGAATTTTGTATTAGCACCTTTCTTTAGAGTTGTTAAATGAATCATTTTGTAATGTCTAGCTTTTTGAATGAATTTATTACTTATTTTTCAAAAGAAAGTCTTGTTTTACGGAAAGAGGCAAATAGCTTCTTTAGTTTCTTATACGTCAACCTTGGATTAGCAATGGCTTTCATAAAGGGCGCTTTAAGAAATCGATCCTTCTCATACTATCATTTTTACAATCAGGTGAACTTTGATCATTCTATACAAAATTGGCACAGTTGCTTCACCCTTAAATATAAGTATTCCCATATATGATGTTTTAAGGCTAGTTCCCTATAAAAATTGGCTACTCCTACAAGTATCATGATGCTTGATATTCACAATTGCGATATTACCACCAAAAATGTCACAATGCATCACTAATACTGATTAAACTTCCAAATATATATAACTATGCCTCTTGTTCCAAACTTCCATATTATAATCCCTTATGGAATAATGTCCTTTTTATCCTTCCATTATGTTTGGTAGTTATGAATACCCAAATCCTAAAAATAAGCTATAAACACAAGACTAAGAAAGAGAGCTTTATAGATAAACAAATAAACACGAAATGAAAGAAAAACACTACCTAAAATGGCTAGATTAAGGAAAAAATGGTTTTCTTAATATTACAATCCATGGTAATGGTGACAAAAACTTATTCTATGTTTTACTATAAGCTCACAATGTAGTTATAGCTAGCACTGTTGAGTATAGGTGGGCTACGATTACTAGTATTAACCTCCTTTCTACTATCTAATCTCAATAAAAAAGTGATTAAATTAGGAAAGAAAACTAAACTAATCTAAATATCAAACAGGAGTTAGAATCCTCTTAAAGGCTTTACTATGCTTGAGTTTATCTTAAATTAGTGAATAATTCTAGTTTCTAAGATAATTAATAATTCGTAATTCATATTATATTCTCTCTCAGGATATACAACCCTTATTCATAAATTAATCAACTTAAATACTTTCTGAATCCAGATAACATAAAAATGCTTGAATTCACTCTGTAAACTCTCTTGATAGGTTTTCACCCAAACCTAGGAAGATCTTGTGACTTTCTCTTAAATAGGTAATGCTTAACCCTCTTTACCTATACTGTGGCCTAAACATACATCTCAGCTCTTAAATCTCAATGCATGAATTGTATATTGAATCTTTGCTCCTCCAGTTGAATCAATTATAAAATCATGGATAAATTATAAGAAAATTAGATGTTTTTAAATTAAATATCAAATCAAAATATAAATCCTAGGTTTAATCATATCTACAATCTATATCCAATTTAGTTTATCATAAAATATAGAAAGCTAAGAAGAGCAATAAAGAAACAAGAGATAAGAATGAGCTCAAAGCTCTTGAAGCTTAATCCTTCTTGATTGATCTTAATGGAATCTTATTTTCCACTAAGTTGCTTTCTCAATGTGTTAATTGAGAATCCTTAGCCTTGGGATTGATTTTGTTCATCCTAAAAGTCTTTACCTTCTTTCTTCTCTTTTCCCTCCTTTTGTTTCACAAAACCTTAAATTTTATGTTGAATATAGGTCCCTTATTGGTCTCGTGTTATTTTACACACCTATCAACTTCTTTTTTCATTAAATTACAGTCAATATAGGGTCCAAAATAACTTTATATTGTTCTAATGTAAACTCGTGTTTCCCTAACACGTCCCTATGTTATTCTAGCTAAAAATAAGAAGAAATAGAGTGAAACAACGTAGAACAAGGCCTAAACACAAAGTTTAAAATGCTTTAGTATTGGTCTTCTTATTTAAAACACCCCTTTTGCATAGCCCCAATTAGGTCCCCTTGTTTAGAACACCTTCCTTATGCTGCCCTATGTAGATCCCATTATTGGTGCCATGTATTGATTTCTTCCACTAAAATGATTCTAAATCAACTTAAACATACACGAATTCACTCATTCTTTAATAGAGAGCTAGAAAAAGTCCTATAAGTAAAATATAAATATGATTTAATTACCTAATCATATAAAAATACTCAAAATACAAGCTAAATGCTCTCTATATCATGTTAAAAACATAATGTAATTAGCATTTATCAATAGTGAAAATGAAAAGCAAGGAAAGGCACATAGAGTAAAGTCAATCATTCAAAATATTACTAGGTGTTTCAATAGATAATCTTAGGCTTACTTTACAACATTTTCTTAAATTACTAGCAGAATTGCCATGTTTTCTATATTTTTCTTTTATCTTTTATAAGATACTTATTTGTATTTTCATCTTTTTAGCTCATTTTTTATTTTTATTCTTATTTTTTTGGCATACTTGGCTTAACTCTTTTAGCTGATGGGTGTATTAGTTCCATATTACTTATTGGCTAAAACATTTTATTAAAGGCTGTAGCATATGCTCATATACACTCAAGAATTATGCCTTTTTATAACAGTCATCTACAAATTCCTTCACCCTTTATTTAGACTACTGGATAGCACTTATGACGTATTTTCAAAGTAATCTATATGGATCTCATATAGAATAACTACAAGTTTGTTCTCTACCAATCCTGATAGTATGCTAGCTATCCCCATTTGAAGGTTTATATGCCTTATCTTCACTCTAGATCTGTATCTTTTTTGTTTTTTCCTAATTTTTTCATGACTATTAAAGTTTGTTTTCCATCTATGTAAAAGGTCTCCTATCTGAATGTCTCTTTATTGTCATAATTCTTACTATTTTAAGTAAAATAATTACTAGCCTATTTCTGGTACGTAAGATCCGCCCATTGAATGTTTCATTTATATTATTTCCACTAATAGGAATTTGGATTCAATTTCTTATTGAAGTCTTCTATATATGTTAACCATCCATAATTTCAAGATAACTTTCTTAAATCCTTGCCATTTTAGTTCCCATACCAATTGTAGTAAATGTTTAAAGCATAAATGTGTCTAACATTTGCTCAATGTGTTATATTTAGTAAAGTCACCTCCATAACTCTAATCAATCCATAAAAAATTAAAAATTAATTAATTAATTCTAAAAAATAATGATAATTTCAAATGAAATAAAGTATTAAGAACAAGTTGCATTTTGCATATTGGATATTGGATATAACTGTATGTCATTCTCCATCCTCTAATTTCAAATCAGATGCAAGAAGATTAATGAACTAACTTCATGAGTTAGTGTTTTATAACCCTAACCTTTCATCAAATTCTGTTAAAGAAAGGCCTATTAATTGATCCCTGTAAAGCTACCGAACATTGCAAGGTTAGGGGTTGATTTACTAAGAATGAAATGTACTTTCTTTTGTTATTAATTGTTGGCACCACTCTCGTGAAATCATTACATAGAATTTCATTACTACATTGATGTATTACAAGATCATCAACATATTGCCACAAAATTTTGGTATAAATAATCCAAGATAGTCGATGCTAAGGGATACATCCTCTATGCTCATTCCTTTTAACTACACTTAGCAATTGGCTTTGGAGCTCTATCTTTAGAAATTATCTATATATCCTAAATATTAGACTCAAAGTCCTTTATCCTCTTTTTCATGAATTTAAAGAAAATGTACAACCTTTTGAATTGCAATAAAAGAAAATTTGTTAACTTTCAATTTACACAGATACAGATACAGCTACGCACACACACACACACACACACACTAGCAATCCTCAATATATCTAACCTTAATCTTATTGCTTTCACTTTTCTTCCACCTCACCTTGAAACTTGTTTACACTTTATATTCAGTAATAGCATCTTTAAACCATTTTTCATTTACAAATTTCATTCCTAGTGTCCATTGCATGTGCTACACTAGTTAGTTTATGCCTAGTTCTTGATATTCATAAAGGTTTACTTAACTCCTCTCCACTTGGATATTCATCACTGCCAATAAAACTTCCATAATCAATATAGTTGACTTCAAATAATTAGGGGTAAGGTTGCGTAACACTAGACCTCTCCAGACCCTACGTCCTAGTGGGATTTCTATTGGATGTTGTTGTTGTTTCCAACTAATTTAATGGTCATCTAGAATATGTTTAGAATTTATCTTGTAAATTTTCATCATATACTTTCACTTCTTTATGAACAAAATCACCAACAAATTCATCTTATATGTTCTTATCATTGAACCTTTATTACCCTAACACCCCCACTTCTTCATTATAGCTTTCTCCATTATATTAACCCTTTTCCTTAAAAATACTTTTATGATATTCTTATTAGTAAGACCATCTCCTCTAGGTACATGCGACATGTCAATTATGAGAAATGTTGTGTCCAATTTATGTGTAATATATGCATAAATCATTTTGCAGATTTTCATTAAGTTGATAAGCCTAATATAGAATTCATTTGACTTTAAAAATTTCAAAGATTCACTAAATTTGAAATATGGTATCTTACATAGGTCTTGTTAACCTGGAGGTACTCTAAACCCTTCCCTATCTCATATATTTGTCTATAGCATACATAATCAAGGTTAACTTTTTTCTTATTTCTTCCACCAACATAAGTCAACTCGGGTTCTACTTTGAATGTTCCACAGTAAGAAATTCTTGTAACTTTATGTTAAGCCATTGTAATCCTACTTATAATCATTAGAAAACACTATATTAACATTGAACAATACAAAGAAGATACAAGATCCAAATCTAAAATAAATCATATTGCATGACATTGCATCAACAAAGTTCTCAATGTACAGTAACCTTAAACTATCGATAAAATTCCAATAAAGGCTAAAATATCTAAAATAACACCCACCAATGTATAACATACATATAACTATTTAAAGGACAATTATAAAACATGGTTAGAGTTAAAGCTGTAATGAATTGAAAGAAAAATCAAAGAATGGAATCTATCAAAATTCCTATTTCTCTAAGAGCCAAATCATATAATGCATGTCTTTAAACAAATATTTAATAGTTTCATTTCACCATATGATCCATCTGACATTATATATAAAATATTTTTCCATGTATATATCTCCATAATCCAAAAGAGTTATAAAGATTCATCATTTTCGTTATAATGCTAGAAAGAGTTAAGTCATGAGTTTAACTTTGCCTAGGATTATTAATGTTAAACATATTTTATTAGGCATTATTTCATCCTACTAATGGTCTTACTATACCATATTGTGAACAAGCTTCCATTGATCTTACAAGAAGCTTATTATAGTAGCTATAGGGAATGTTATCTATATAATTTGTTAGGAGAAAAGCCTTAAATTTCTGGGTATGCAATATTAAGACAACTTTATTGGTTAAGATTTCTCTTTTTCTCCGTTGCAATATTATCTTTACTTTGTAAAAAGCTACTACTATTTCATTATTTATAATAAGCATTCACTATTAGAATAAGGACTTCTACATGTAAATATGCAAAAAAGAGACGAAAAAAGATTATATGCATAACTTAGCATTCACATGGAAATAGTAAATAATTACAAAAGTTTATTTTAGGGACCATATTAATGGAATTAAATGATAAATCAAGTTTGATTTTGAGGATGAAATCAAAGCAGGGAAAAAAAACACATAAACAGATAAGGAAATGGACCATGTCAAACAATAAACAAATTAAACAATAAAGGAAAGATTCATACTCACCCAGATTCTTTTAACCTTTTTTTTCAAAATATAAAAAGAAAGGTTCCACATATTATGATGTCACGTCGATATTGGTCATGCAATACTACTTATAATAATATACATGATTGTCTCCTTTGCCAATTAATAGAGGAAAAAAAAGATTATATTTTCTCTTTAATCAATGAAATAAATATATTATTAACGGAAGAACATACCTAATTTTCAAATTTTTTCACTTAATGGTGACTAAGAAACAAATCTAGAAGCTTTGATGATTAGTAAAACTATCAACAGGGAGATGAAAATAGTGAATGAAAATATTTTAAAATGTAGGAGACAATGGTAAAGAAAGTCAATGAATAAGATGGTGGATGAAGGATTTTTTAAAATAAAAAATAATTAAAACCTTAAAAGGAGAACAAGGCTTAAAGCAAGAAAGTACAAAGCGTATATAAGGCACAAAACATAAGAAAATAAGGAAAAACACAAGTTAGTTAAGTAGCAAACTAACATTAAACTAGAACCTGAACATAAATCAACAACACACTAGAAAAATCAAAAGAATAAAGAAGGACAAAATCTTTTGCTTAGTTTAAATCCTTTAATTAGTAGTTAAATAACCTTTCATTTAGCTTTCCCTCCATGCCTTTATCTATAAGTTTTTCTATAATCCTAGAGCTTACCTTGTGACATAATAGTTAGCAACTCTAATAGGTATCCCTAAAATTATCTAATTTCTTTCCCTCTAGATGGCATACACAAAGTAATTGAATGTGATCCTAAATGTCGATAAATCATCATTCTTGAGAATTTTTAAGTTATATGCCTATCTTTTAATGATTATTATATAATAAAAACAGGAGTGAGAGTTCCTAGGAAAGGAAAACTTGAGTTAGTCGTTAATTCTTAGTCTTTCCTTAACATCCAAGTAGAGGATAAAAAAAACTTGTTCTTTTTCAGAACTAGACTAACTTAAATGATAGAACCTTTTTATGAGATCCTGTCAGAGCTTCTATGCATGATCTATTAATAAAATAAGAGAAATGATATTTTAAACATTTAACGGATTACTCTTTCCTTGAGATAGGACTGTAGTTAATTAAATTATAGATTATAGCTGAGAATCACTTAGAGATTATTTAGCCAATTCCAATAGCTACATTTAATTACTTTTGCTACTTTAGTTCTATCAAGAATGATTGCTTCTAGGGAGTTTTATTTTAGTAGCTTATGTAAAGGGCCAAGTTGGTTCCAAATATCAAACAAAAACTATGTCTTCTTCCTATTGCTTATTAGACATTTGAAGAACATACATATTGTCTCCCTTATCTCCAAATTTTGGTTAAGGGTCTATTGTAACACCCCAACTCCGCCGAACCCGAACCTGATATCGACAGTGATACCCGAATTCGTGCCCCGCGAGGGTGGCGTGTCACATCA
>JAOTAY010000189.1:13917642-13929503 GCA_025629805.1 Erythroxylum baracoense
TAAGGTGTTCTCTATTGGAAATAGCTCAAGTATTATGATTTTCTGCAAGAGTTGGACTTCGGAAACGGGGTCCAACAGTTATCAAAAGATATTCTCAAATCTCTCTCTTCTCCTTCTTGCTTTTTTCCTATCTTATAATTCTTCTTTCTCTCATCTATTCTACAAGGTCATTACAACTAGGTATTAGAGCTAGTTCCATCCTTGGAATCTAGCACGTAAGAAGAACTTCTCAACAACGGCAGGCCGAGCTAACTGAGAAGATCGGATCAAATTTGTGGAGGAACAACTAAAAGGCTCTATCAGTGAGCTGCAGGAGAACATGGATCAAAGGCTTACAAAGATTGAGGGTTCGGAGGAACGATTGCAAACTCCTAGTACTTAGGTGGGGGGATTACTTAGGATGCAACAGGCTCAAGCAGAAAACAAAGTATAACCTGAATCAGTTAGAAAGGCATATCATTTGGGAGGTTCAGGAATCCTACCAGTGCCAGCAGATAAGGAAGTTAACGAGGGTGGTGGAAAAGGTATAACGACAAGCTTTCAAGAAGGCAGCAATAGTCAAATGCACAGAGGAACGATGTCTAATAGTAATGCGAGTAGTAGCAACCATAACCTAATCCCAAAACTAGATTTTCCTTACTTTGATGGAACGAATCCTAGAAGTTAGATTAGGCGTTATGAAAAATATTTTAGAGTTTTTTGTATTGCTGAAGAGTTAAAAGTAGAAATAGCATCAATGCACTAGGAAGGGAATACAGACGTCTGGTTTCAAGGATGGATGAAGCAAGAAGGGTCAGGCAAATGGAGGGTATTTATAAAAGCTATCAATAGACGGTTTCATTCTCGAGAATTTTTAAATATCGTTGAGGAGTTCAATAAGTTGAAACATTGGGGGTCAGTGGAGTTGTACTAGGAATGATTTGAAGACCCCAGATCAACAATGTTGCAAAATAACCCAACCTTGACAGAAACTTATTTTATCTCCAGTTTCCTAAGTGGGCTCTTTGATACCTTAAGATCGATGGTAAAAATGTTTAAACCCCGCTCCCTTACTAAAGCTTTTGAACAGGCTAAACTCCAAGAGATATCCGTGAAAGCACTACTGAAATGTCAACCTAGGAATCAACTAATGAACACTAATGCAGCAACCATAAATAAAACCCTTGTAACAATGCCTCCACCAAAAGGAGAAAATAATAACCCAAAATCTTTCACCCAACCGATACAAAGATGTGAACTAGGAGCTTGTTTTCGATGTGGTGATAAATATTACCCTGGGCATCAGTGTGTAAAGAAGCAATTTCATTGTATAGTCACCTAAAAGGAAGAGTTAGAAGTTAAGGATGATGACTATGAACTTACATATCAGCTAAACAAAGAGACAGGGGATGTGGAGCCTAAATTGAGTATACAAGAAGAGCAAATTGCTATTTCCCTTCATGCTTTAAAGGGAACAGTAGCAAACAATACAATATGAATTAAAGGGTTAGTGAATGGGAAGCCATTGTTGATTTTGGTTGATATGGGTAGTACATATAGTTTCCTTGATTTTCAATTTGTTAAGAAACTACACTTACCCTTAAGATCTACACAACCCTTGAGCGTGGCAGTAGCCAATGGTAACAAAATTTAGCTTCAATTATCGTTACCAGGGAACCACATCTAAGGCGAACATGGGAGTGTTGGATCTAGGAGCCTGCGATATGGTTCTTAGAGCAGATTGGCTTAAGAAATTCAGTCCGATCTTGTTCGACTTCAATAAATTGTGGTTTTCCTTTGAATCAAAGGGTAGGAAAGTAGTTTTGTAGGGAATTTTGGCAGAAGATCAAGCTAGATTGAACAGTATTTTTTGCAAAGAGCTTTAGTATTATGCCAAGAATGAAGGAATGACTCTACCATTTGCAATATTTCTCTTAATAAAATAGGAATCGACACCAAACTATGGTAATTCTGAATTTCCAGAACTACAAACTTTACATACTAACTTCCAAGATCTATTTGTTACTCCCACAGGACTACCACCTCACATATTTTGTGATCATACCATTCCCTTAAAGCCTGGATCACAACTAGTAAACTTGAGGCCATATCAATATCTTTATTTTCAAAAGGTAGAGGTAGAAAAATTTGTTAAAGAAATGTTACAAGAAGGGATTATTCAACCAAGCCATAGCCCTTTTGCCTCATCGGTGCTTTTACTAAAAAAGAAAGATGGTTCATGATGATTTTGCATTGATTACCGCTAGTTAAACTCCCTCACTATCAAGGATAAGTTTCCTATACCACATATAGAAGATCTCCTAGATGAGCTTTATGGAGCATCTTATTTTTCTAAGATTGATCTCAGGGCTGGATATCATCAAATACGTATAAGGGAAGATGATATCTCCAAGGTTGCTTTCCATACTCACTCGGGGCATTATGAATCTTGTGTCATGTCGTTTGGCTTGACAAATGCTCCCACAACATTTTAATCCTTGATGAATTATGTGTTTGAGCCTTACCTTAGTGTGTTTTGATCACATTTTAGTCTACAACACTACTTTTACATAACATTTAGTTCATCTTAGATCAGCATTACAAACCTTGAGGGATCATCGATTGTTTTCCAAGATTTCCAAATGTTCCGTTAAGCAAAACCAAGTGGAGTATCTGGGCCATATTATTAGACAAGAAGGGATGCGAACTGATCCATCAAAAATAGAAGCTATAAAAAATTGGGTGATGCCTAGTTCAATCAAGGAGTTAAAAGGGTTCCTTAGATTAACTGGTTACTATAGGCATTTTGTGAAAAACTACGGATCCATCACCAAGCCTCTCACTAATTTGTTGAAGAAGGAAAGTTTTTCTTGGACTCTTTCTGCGCAGGAAACTTTCGAAAAATTGAAGATGGCCATGTGTAACACTCACTTCCTTGCATTACCTGATTTTTCTAAACCTTTTGTACTAGAGACTGATGCCAGTGACACAGGCAAAGGTGCAGTTTTAATGCAAGGGCAACAACTTATTTCTTATTTAAGCAAAGACCTAAGCTTTAAGAATCATGGACTCTCTATATATGAAAAAGAACACCTCGTTGTTTTGCTTGATGTGACTCATTAGAGGCACTATCTTGAAGGGTTTCATTTGTAATCAAAACGGATCATGACATCATACATTTCTTACTCCAATAACTCCATACTCACCTATAAAAGAAAGGCTTATCCAAAGTCCTTGGGTTGGATTATTCCATCGTGTATAGACGGGGTGTGGAGAATAGGTTTGCAGATGCTCTGTCCCGAAAACCTAAACCTATCCTTGACACTTGTTATGACCTCACTCAAATTGTACCAAACTAGATTAAAGATCTGATTAGAAGTTATGGAGGTGATAAATGGGCTCAATAAATTCTTACCAAGGCTTCTCTCCATGGGTGTTTTGTTATTGGAGACTACTCCCTCAAACAATGATTAATCCGTTTTAAAGGATGCATTTATGTGGGAACTGCAGAAGATTTCAGGCACAGATTGATAGACTTCATGCACGATTCTGCATTAAGGGGCCATTTAGACTCAAAAGGGACATATCAGAGAATGAAAATAATATTCTGTTGGCCTTTAATGAAACAAGAAGTTTCTGACTTTATAGCGAAGTGCAACGTGTGCCAGAAATGCAAACTAGAGCAACTAGCCTACCTAGGATTGCTTAACCTATTGTAGTATCCAATCAACCTTGGAATCAAGTAAGTATGGATTTCATCGATGACTTGCCTAAGTTAGGAGGCAAAGATTCCATCTTACTAGTGATTGAAAAATTCACTAAGTATGGACATTTCTTTTCTTTATCCCATCCTTACACAGCAAAATAAGTTGCCTAGTTTTTCCTAGACAATATCTACTAGCTCCATGGGTTACTTACTATCATTATCACCAATAGGGATAAGCTCTTCGCCAGCCTCTTTTGGAAAGAACTCTTCGCAAGTCTCGACACTCATCTACACATGAGCACTGCATATCATCCACAATCAGATGGCCAAATAGAAAAACTGAACTGCTATTTAGAAACTTATTTATGTTACATGGTTCATGATGCTCTGAAATCTTGAAATGCCTGACTCTCACTTGCTGAATGGTGGTGTAACACCAATTTTCACTCTGCATTGCAGCTTACCCCATTCGAAGCTCTGTATGGCTATAAACCAACCCAGATTCCATGGACAACTGATTTTTCCACCTCACTGGTTTCGGTTGAAAACTACCTTCAAGATCATGAGAGCATGATTCAAGTAATTTTAGATCAGCTTTCAAAGGCTTAAAATTGAATAAAGCAATAAGTTGATAAAAGACATACTGAACAAGAATTTTCATTGGGAGACATAGTTTATCTAAAACTACAACCTTATAAACAGTTGTCCATGGCAGCTCGCCGCTCTCTCAAACTTGCAGTTCACTATTATAGCCCTTATAAGATCATATAATGAATTGGGACAGTTGTCTACAAACTTGCTTTACCACCCACTGCAAAGATTCACCCAGCTTTTCATGTCTCATAATTGAAACTTGCAAAAGGAGAGTTTAATTCACCAATTTCTCAGCTACCTGATTTGGAAATTACAGATGTAGCTACAGTGTAAACAGAACTAGTGATTGACAACAGGGTTCTGAAAGTTAAAGGGCAGAATTTTCCCAAGTTCTCCTAGGATGTCTCCTTCACGCTTTATTCCGTAAGATCCTTATCTCTACTCTCTTGATTATGATCCAAAACCTTTTCCACTATGGCTTCTATATACTGGCTTAAGCCTAATTAATTTATTGTGATCCGCTTTCTTAAACCTATTCCTTGTCTCCATTCATTTTTTCACCAGGGCTCTGTTTGGTTGAGGGGTTGAAAATAGAATGGAATGGAGCGTAACACACTTTCATCGTTTGGAATGAAATTTTATAATGAAATGGAATATAATAGGATGAAAGCGGAAGATTTCATGTGACATTCCATTCCATCCTAAACAGTGAAAATAAGAAATCTCTTATTTGGGAAGTTTAGGATGGAACGTAAACTAATAAATACAAACTACCTAATATACCCTCAATAATTTTTCATAACATCAACTGTGAACAAGTGATAATATTATATTAAATATAATTAATATATTAAATAGAATAGAATAATATTTAACATAATAAGTTTTATTAAATAATTAATAATATTATTTTTATATTAATAATAATAAATTATGCATAATTAATAATAAAATAAAAAATGTTAATTAATGAAAATAGAAAATATATAAAAATTATTCTTTAATTGTTTGAATATATTTCTATATAAATAAAATAAAAATAAATTATTTTTAAATATAAATCATATAGAATAAAATATATTAAATAAATAATAATAATATTTTTATATAATTAATAATAAATTGTACATAATTAATAATAAAATAAAATTTTAATAAAATTTTATTAATGAAAAATAGAAAATATATTTAAAAATTATTCTTTAATTGTTTGTATAAATTTCTATATAAATTTCTATATAAATAAATTATTTTTATATATAAATCACACAGGATAGAATAAAATAAAATTTAATATAAAATTTATTAAAAAATTATTAATACTATTTTATATAATTAATAATAAATTGTATATAATTAATAATAAAATAAAAATTAATAAAATTTTTATTAATGAAAAATAGAAAATATATAAAATATTATTCTTTAATTGTTTGTGTATATTTCTACATAAATAAAAATAAAAATAAAATATTTTTAAATATAAATCACATAGAATAAAATAAAATAAAATAAATAATTAATAATAATATTTTTATATCATTAATAATAAATTGTATATAATTAATAATAAAATAATAAATTTAATAAAATTTTTATTAATGAAAATGGAAAATATATAAACAATTATTCTTTAATTATTTGTATATATTTCTATATAAATAAAAATATAAATAAATTATTTTCAAATATAAATCACATAGAATAGAATAAAATAAATTTTAATATAATATAATATAATATATTAAATAATTAATAATAATATTTTATATAATTAATACTAAATTGTATATAATTAATAATAAAATAATAAACCTTCTACAATAATCATTTTAATATAAGGGGTATAATAGTCATTTATTATACATTACATTCTATTCTATCCATCTTCTAAATAACATTTCACGATATTAAATTACGAACCCTTCTATCCCTCCCAAACAACGTTTTACTGTATTATATTCCATTCTATTATAGATCATTTCATTTCGTTTTGTTACATTCTATTCTATTCCATTAATTAACATTCAATCAAACAGTCCCTAATGCATCCTGCCTTGGTCTCCATTGATAAGAGACCCGAATAGAATCTTCAAACGCCGAATCATCTTCACTTTAAAAGTTTTTTATTATCATTATCATCAATTCCCTCATTAGTACTAGAGGTGTAAAAAATATAGATAGATTTGGATTTGGTGAAGAAATCCATTTTGTAAAAAGAAGAAATAATTTCTTTAATTATGAGTAAGCTAAATCAATAGAATTATTGACTTTAGAGATTTTATGCAAGAAGTATTTGTCTTCCTATCTTTCGTGGAATGAAACTAATTATCTTAATCTTTGAATTTAATGCTAGATCCTTGGCAAGTTGAATATGATACTACTTAAGAAAATGTTAATAAATCTTTTATGATAAAAAATTACTGGTTCAAATGTAAAAATATTAAATCTTACAAGTAAACAACTTTGTGCACTATTTAAGGCTCACTTTTTTTAATAGACGAATAGACGAAGAAATATAAAGTATCACGAAATGATATTATATACTATCTTAAAAAGTTAATTTATAAAATCGTAAGTTATTGGACACTTACGATGATTATAGTTTTTATTAATTTTTAATCAAAAACTCGGTCGTTTTGTGCTGAATAGATGGAAGCCGAGTTTTACACTTTTACCCCTTTTAAGAAACGAAAGGAGATGCGCTTGTATTACAGAACTCAGTTCATCTTCGTAGGTCATCGCAGTGGGAAACGTCTTCTTCCTGTGGACGTCCAGAACCTAAACTTTGAAGATCCTTAATGAATTTGATCAATCCGGAGGCTGGGTTTAGTTGATTATCATAGTTTCCGGTCGAGAAAAAAATGGGGGATAATTTATTTGAAGGCTTGCCACCCCCATCTCATGAACAGATTAAACATCAACAACAGCCAAGTCAGTCCTTGGAAGAAACAATATTATTGACTACGACCATAAGCGAAGTTCCAGTGGCTCCAAAACCAATTTTGAAAAGTGCCCTTAAGCGTCCTAAGCTTCCAGAGTCTGTCTCGCCAAACCCAGAAAAAGGTAGTGCCTTTTGAAAACCCTAGGTTATTTGATGGTGGTACCTGCAGTCTTTTAAAATCTTGTTTCTGGGTTGCTTTAGGCTCTTTATTGTATTTGGTTTCTGGGTTTCTTTTTCTTATTCCGTAATCTTTGGGATGTGAAAGTTGGGCGTATTGGAGTTTACCTTATAGTGGTGGCAAGGAAGTTGCTTTTTCAATGTCAAATTGATAATTTGCTTCAATGCGGCTTTGAGGTTATCGTAAAGTTTAAATTTTTTTATCAGTTTTTTTTTTTCAGCTGTTAGCTCTGTTACTTGTTTGGTAAGATGAGGGGAAAAGAAAAAAGGAACTTGCAAAGTGCTGGCTTTTTTTCTTATGTATCTGGGTGGATTTTTATTTTTCTTTTCCTGAATGAACCTCAAAACGTTTTTTTACCACTTTTAACTTAGTAAGGTTTCTCATTGCGAGGGATTTCAGTTAAGGTCTAAATTCTTTCATTCCTTAATCGTTAAACGAGTTTCATTGGCCATTTAATTATGTTCTGTTCATTTTTTTAAATATATTTTTGATGGAACCAGCTAAGGCTGTGAAGTTAGTTGGCTGCTTTGAGTGGCTGAATAGAGAGTTATTTATGAACTGAAATTGCAGGTGAAAAGAACTCAGAACTTCGAAAGATTAGGCTAAATGCTTATGGCTGTAGGTGGGTTAGATGGAAACAACATTACTTAGTGATATGCTTTTATGATCAAAATTACTCGATTGGAAACCATTCAAGTTGTTAATGTTTTGTTTTGATTTTGTTAGTTATTTATTTGTATTGCAAATTGAAGTTTTCTTCCTTCTACCAGAAGATGAATTGTTTATCCTGCTTCTTAGGCACTACTTCTGAAAAGGACACTGCATCAGGAAAGCGGTTGAGGTTTAAAACAACAACTGATGCATCGGAGGCACAAGTTATAGAGGCCATGCAGAAGATAGCATCACATATCAAGAACCCAACAAAGTTTGCCAAGGCTTGTAAGCTCACCATACAGTTAATTCAAGCTGGGAGTGTGAAGCCAGGAACTAGTGACAACTTCATTGCCATACTTGAAGCTGCAATGTCCTCAACGACTTCTTGTACAGATCCTTCTATGCGGGCAGATTATCGTGCTCTATTCGCAGCAGCACAAGATGCAGCTGAGGTAAGAGCATGGTATATCATCAATCTGCTATGGTAAATTTAGAGATAGTGGCAAAAATTCTCTAAAGACTTTGATGCCCTATCTTATACTATTTCTTCTTGTAGTTCCTCAATATAAAGCAGAAGCATCTACTTGCTGCATGGACAATTCGGGCGGTGATGGGAAATGACCTATTTACTGATGACAGCTTTGTGGTATGCACTTTACCTCTGTAGGGAGCAAGCAATGATGATTTTTGATTCAAATTTTTATAAATTATCTTGCAAGTTTGTTATTATTTCAATTTTAGATGCATAAACTTTTGCAACAAGTTATTTGATTCATATATGCTTTGGTAATGGTAAGTTTGACTGTTTGGTTACCCATTTGAATATGACCTTTAATATTGCATTCATCTATGTGACATTATATTTCAAAATCATGCATGAACTTAATCATTGATCTTATAACATTCATAGTTTCAAATGTCAATTCAGAATTTGTAGGACTATGCATCAATATTCACACAATTTAATCAACTATGTGGTATCATATTATGGTCCTCGCACTTAATTCATACTTTGTTTGGTCATTTGTGGATTATAATACTTCTACATTGTTGTCTATGCTATATTAAATTTCTTTAGCAACCTGAGTTTTACTGGCCTTTGGCTCATATTCAAGTAAAACATAGGTTTAGAATTAGTGATCTTGTGTATTTGTTCTCTTCTTTCTTTCTTTTATTCTTTTACGATGTTTAAATATTCATCTTGAGCTGAAGCCTTGTTTACATGATGACATGAACTTTTAATTTCTCTTCTTTGAATTCTCTTTTAATCTTTATGATTTTGTGGACCTTCATCTAGTTTTCAAAGACAGCTGGACAAGTAAAGGAGGCTATTTCTGATCTTCCTGTTGCTACTGAGGATGATGACATTGAAGAAGCTGCAGCACTAAACGATGAGAGAGTATCAACTGATAACGAATGCAAGAAAGGGGTCACATATTCAGATGTTACAGCAGACAGCAATAAGAAGGATGAGTCTGATCCCTTTGGCCTTGACGCCTTCATTCCAAGCACAGTGAAGAAAGATGAAAGGGCAAAGGCAAAGAAAGGTACAGCTGCCAGGATTAGGAAGGATGATGAGGAAGAAATTAGGAGATTTCTGAAGTCTCAGAGGGAAGCCTTGATTAGTTGTTTAGAGATTGCAGCAAATCGTTATAGAACTCCATGGTAGAAGTCTTTACCCTTATGTTCATGGACACAGAATGTGAGGAATTTTATGTTAGCATATGCAGCAGGATACATATTTGTTACTTCTGACAGAATTTTTTTACTCTTTTTTTTTTCAGGTGTCAAACAGCTATAGATATTTTGGTAAAGCATGCATTTGAGAATGTTTCAAGATTCACTTCTCGGCAAAGGGATGCCATAGAGAAACTTTGGGCTTCCATACGAGAACAGCAAACTCGCAGAAAACATGGGAAGTCAATTCACGGGAAGCTTGATGTGACTGCTTTTGAATGGCTTCAAGAAAAATATGCTGGTGAGAAAATCAGTATTCGGCATTCTGTTGGTGGAAGTGGGGATCGTCGTGCTCAACAGTGGCTAGGTTGACTCTTTGTTGTCTTTCTTTTTATTTGTGATACATTCCTCATATGATGGTAGGCATTAGCCAGATACAAGAATAGAAGAATCTAATCATTTCGTCAGACTACCATTTCAACTAATGTAAAATTCCCTGTGAATTATTGTTCTGCGCGAGTCAATGTGATTTTGAAGTATTTGTCGACGGGGTTATCGCTGGAATTTGCAGGGATAAATGGTCTGGACAAGTAATTGAATCTTTTATGTTGCTGATCTATTGTCCACTTGTCTGGGAGGAACTAATGACATTTGATAAATTTATAAATTTTTTGAAATAAATCCGAATCCAAGATATTTTGCTGAAGGAAGCACTACTTTAAAAGTCGTCTAAAGACATCTGAAGTTATTTTAGTCTGTTATTCTAAATTTTGGACAAGCCTTTTAATGTTCGACTTACATTCTTCCAATTTTAATCTTCATCAGTTCCGTACTTTAGAAGTTGGCAGTGAGACATGCTTCTTAATTAGAAGCTTATAAACATTTCTCAATTCCTGGGGTGTCACATGCCTAATGTTCATTTGCTCTTCTGGTATCTCGGCTGAACAAGCCACTCCTGTTGGCCCCGGTTTCCGTACGGATGTGTCACAATTTAATATTTATTTGTAAATAATAATAATAATGAGGGACACGGAAGTTGGGTGGTGGGATCATATCAAATAAAGAAATAATGTATAAAATCTTAGAAAGAGTGAAAATAATTCTTAACAATTTAATAAAAATTTATCCATAGCAAAATACACAAAGAATAATGATTTTGGGTGCAAAAAGAATTAATAGAAATTGGGTAAAAAATAATTAAAAAATAAAAAATGTAACAGGTCGCGATCATACTATATTATGATCGCGACCATGCACAATGGGGAGGCTCGCGGGCGCGACTTGGTCGCTGCTGCGAATCTGACCAATTAGGCCGATCGCGATCGCGCTGAGTCGCAATCTCGAATTTTGGGCCTTTGTCGCGATCGCGGCTAGGTAGCGATCGCGAATTGGTCGCGCCTTCGTCGCGATCGTGAATTAGCGAATAAATCGCATAGTCGCGATCGCACCCCTTACGATCACGACTTTTCTCATATTCAACATCTTTATTTCTAATCAACATATCTTTCAATCTAGAAATTCAAAAATTTCAAACTATATATCATTGGAAAGCTAAGATCAAGACCTAAGACTTTCATGAAGACGATTTTGCCTAATTCAGCATGTATCGATACAGTTTAATCATCTAAATAAAATTATCATTTCAGCCAACTTCCTACGTCAATTATGCATAAATGCACCCAAACCCAGGTACTTTATAAGAGTCGTAACTTCTGCATCTGAAATCCAAAAATTTTGATCTTTATAGCGATAGAAAGCTAAAAGGATAATCTACAACTTTCATGTAGACCACAAAGCCCAATTCTGCATAGATCGGTACAGTTTATCCATCAAAGTTTCAGTTCGCATTTTTAACCCATTCCTTGTTTTCACTCATGAATTCACAAACAATTCTCACCCAAATTTCAAAGGACTCGAACCAACATAAATTTCTTTACATACCAAACTCCTTTGCTATACAATTTAACACAACCAAAACATCATAATACCTCTCAACATTCAGCACACAACCAATCTCATAGGATAAAAATTCAACATACATATATAAGTATCAATTCACAACAACAAAGAATTACATACTTCATAATTTGTTCATAATGTCGCAACAACATCTCAGTCGCAAAATACAT
>JAOTAY010000189.1:13946964-13968736 GCA_025629805.1 Erythroxylum baracoense
AAACTTAGATTGGAATGAAAACTCGATACCCACCCCCTTGGTGGGTTTAGTAAATTCCCAAATTTAATGGGATAAATCCATTCCCCTGGAATTGAAAACCCCAAAGTAAAAACTGCTTTTTACAATTATTCCATTCCTTCATTCCCAAACCCTCAAACCAAACGCCCCCTAAAATTAGGCATGATAAACATTTTCAAATTATAATGCAAGAAAAAGGGAATGAGTTTGTATGTTATGAATTTGTTACTTTAAAATGTGATTCTGAAATGTAATTATAATGCTTTAATGTTCAGTTTTACCTTGCCAAGTCCTAGTTGTGGGTAAATAGCCATGCCTATAAGGGTTTACAGTTGCTTATGTTCTGAGACACTACAGTTTCTTCTATTTTAGAGACTTATATCTCTTCTGTTTTAGAGACTTAAGTCTCTTCTCTTTTAGAGACTCACGTCTCTTCTATTTTAGATGCTATTGCCTCTTTTGTAGAAACTAACTATAAGTATCTTCTATTCTGTTTCTGTTACCCACGTTTGAAGGAATTAATAAGCAATTCTATATATGTTCTGATATTTTTTTTGTTCTAATGCAAAATTATATCCTGAATAATCTCTGAATTTCATTTCAAATATTGTTATGCCTATTAAGACATTTCATGACTTTTTATTTTATGATTTATTTTCCATCACTTAAATGTCAATAATTATGTGCATATGGATGTTAGGCAAATGTTGTGGTAGTCCACTATTTATGTTTTAACTGCAAGCGTTTAGTGCAACCATAAATAGTACAGACGAATACAAGTCGATCCAGCAAAGATTTTCAGTTAATTACAAACTATCCATAAACTTATTTAGATCAATAGTTTAAAATCAATTGAAGATGAAAATAAAGTAAATAACAAATATAGACACTAAAGCTAAGCAATAATTAAGAAATAAATCAATCAATGAACAAACTAGATTTGGGTAAGTTTTTCCCAAGGACTTCATATTGTATTCAACTTCAACTTGATTTAATGAATGATTCTAGTTTCTTTGACTAGTACAAATTCCTAACTTAGATTATATTTTCTCTTAAGACATATAACTCATATTCTTAGATTAATTAATTGAAATCTCTTTCAAATCAGACAATTTATTCTATCCAAAAAATAAACATATATAGGACAATATTATTTAACTTCCAAACATATTCACACCTTTATTAATAACACATAAATTTAAACAAAACAAAATAACAGCATTAGAAGGTTGGTTGAAAAGTCACCTATCTTTTCTATGCAAGAGTAACTACCTTATCACGAATTTCCCTTACTTAACTAGGTTACTATCTCAAATGAATACGAACACCACTCTTTGTCTTCAACCTTTTTATAGGTTTGAAGACAATAGAGTGAGCCTAAATACTTATTTTTTACTACGTGTTGATATAAGTTAATGACAATTCTCAAAGAAGTCACAATTACTTCATGTATGTGCATTTAGTACAAAGAACATTATAATGCTCATTAAAAAATTTTCATTCTCCAAATTCATAAAGCAAATTAGACTCACTTATTCACCAATACTCCTAACTAGTTAGAAAGATATTCTAAATCACAAAATTAATCAAACTCATATTTAATTGTCACTAAATTGTATGCTTTCAAAGAAAAACAAATTCCAAAAAATTACTTCCTATTGATATAAAAGAGTTTGATAAGCTTAAGCTTAGTTTATAATTGTATAATCCTACAATCCCTCCCCCATACTTAAAATCAATGTTATCTTCAATGTTTCAAACACATAGAAAT
The DNA here is from genome assembly GCA_025629805.1 of Erythroxylum baracoense. Classification (NCBI taxonomy): domain Eukaryota; kingdom Viridiplantae; phylum Streptophyta; class Magnoliopsida; order Malpighiales; family Erythroxylaceae; genus Erythroxylum; species Erythroxylum baracoense. The sequence goes on from JAOTAY010000189.1 coordinate 13,948,754, forward strand.
AATAAAGAATAATGAAAAGGGAAAAAAAAAGAGATATAGTAGAGGACTTGAACTTTCTTGATGTTTGACATATGATCTAAATCATAGACAAAATTCCTGACAAAAAATAAGTTAAAAGGAAAAAGAACGTGAAAATATACATACGTATGATCTAAAGTAATAAAAAACAAAAGTACAAAATAGAGAAATCAATCTTATAAAGGAGGTGGAAGTATCCATAGTGGCACATAAGGTACTGTCACCCATTAGTCTTCTAAGTCATTGAAAGAAATCATCTTTATTAATCATGTACGGTACTATCACATTTTCTTTTAGTTTGATTCTTGACACTGTAGAGGTCCTCTCTATGGCCTAATAGAGTTGTAGTCTTTGAAATCCATAATTCCACCCAACTCTAAGATTCAACCATTCATAAATAATAACACTTAGTACTGGCCCTTTTACTTTTCTATAGACAGAGATGACTTTCTAAACTTTTTGGTCTCTATCACTCTTGATTCCTCCTCACAAGACATTATGAAATGGACCCTTGACAAATCCTCTAAATTCACCATAATTTTCCTTTACGATATCATGAACCCCCCAAAAAATAATAGGATTAGATATTTCTAATAATAAGATACATTTATCCCAATGTATTCATCAAACCCAAATCCTATTAGGAACATTTTTAATAAAATATCTACCCTTTTATTTTTATGATACTATTTTATGATTAGAACTGATATTCTTTTAGGAAATAACTTTCTCCAATTATTTCATAAGATATTATTTGATATTATTAAACAACAAATACATCTTAAGACTCCTTGTGGTCATTGGATCATAGTTAATCAAATAAAAAATGCCTATGCTAGATCTACCATGATCCACTTTAAACTTCACACAGCCCAATGTAGTGTTGGATATAAAGAAAAACTGATCTTTTTGAAAAGAAAACATTTATTAAAAATAGAAAATATTATACAAAATAAATATCAACAGATAAAAACTATTGGATTAGAATTAGTAAAAAGAAAAAAAGAAAAAATACTTTAATAACCCATTATAATTTTGGGATAAAAATATAACAGAAGCAAATTTTCAAATAATAGATAAACAAAATATTTTTAGAGTTACTGCAATGAGATATAATTTAGAAAATAAAAAAGAATTAAAAAAATTCTTGAGCTAGAAAATCTAAAAATTATTAGGCCTAGTAAATCCCTTCATTGTTCTCTGGCTTTTATGATTAGAAACCATACAGAGCTAATTAGAAATAAGGATATAATGGTAGTAAATTATAAGAAATTAAATGATAATACAATATTTGATGTATACTTCTTACCCCATAAAGAAACATTAATAAACTTGACAAGAGGAAAACAACTATTCTCTAAATTTTATTATTAGAGTTACTGCTATAAGATATAATTTAGAAGATCAAAAAAATTAAAAAAAAACTTCTTGAACTAGAAAATCTAAAAATTAATAGGTCTAGTAAATCCCCTCATTCTTCTCTAGCTTTTATGGTTAGAAACCATGCATAGCTAATTAAAAAAAAAGGCTAGAATGGTAATAAATTATAAGAAATTAAATGATAATATAGTATTTGATGGATACTTCTTACCCTATAAAGAAACATCAATAAACTTGAGAAGAGAAAAAGAATTAAGGCTTTTATTCAGAATAATTTACCTTCTAAACTTGAATATAAAAGATATATAAAATGACGGACTTTATTAGTAGAATATACTTTTGATATTGAAAGCATCAAATCCAATAATATTGTTCTTGTAGACTTTTTAACGAGAGATGGTCAGCCTCAAAAAAGATATTTGATATTTATCGAGTCAATGTCTAAAGATGTGGATACATGCTAGGTGCAAATCAAAGATTTATTAGATATTGCAAATTTTAACTTGATACCAAAAGAATATGCTAAGTTACTTATTTCATTTTGTCATATATGGCAAGCCAAGATAAACCACTATGCATTTTAAATTCATTAAATTTTGTCATTTCATATAATTAATTAAAATAACTTATCAAACTATTAGAACTTCGGATTAAAGTCAAGTCAGATATAAATATTTTCAAACTAAAGAGTTGAATTCTTATAAATAGAAGTTTACTTGCAGAAAGAGAAAAAAGAAGTTGAGATAGATTCGGAACGTGCATATAAATTTTTCAAGGAATTGTTTATAATAAAATTGATTGAAGATAACAAGAAGACCACCTGTTAATATTTGTAAATTAAATTGAAAATTTCTAAAATCAATAAAGTCAACAAACGGAGCAAGGGGTATGCACCTAAGGTTGGAAGCCAACGAGCCTCCTATTAATTTGGTGGTAGAGTCAACAAATTAAAATGTTAAAGGCCGAGGGAAGGGTGAGGTGAGGTTCAATTAATCTCGTACCCAAATGTATTACCAAGCAAAGGCTACGCTAATATTCTAATTACAAAGTTAGCGTAGGAAACGCAGCAAGGTTGAGAAAAGAATCTCACTCCCGTTCCATGAGACTCCAGTAGCTGATGATAATCCATATAAATGAGAACATATCAATCACTATGATACTACTATCTTGCCATTACCAGAACTAAAATCACAATCCTCCGTCACCTTACATTATTGAGTTGAAATAACATGTAGGAGAATAGACACTAAGGTCAATTTACCAACTTGTCAACAAGAATAAACAATGCATGCTACTTGCTTATCTGATAACAATTACAAACCGAAAGAGACAAAACAACAAAATGAAAAATGAAAAATTACAATCCTAGGAAAATGTTTTTGCACAGATTCATACCCACATACCCCAAAGATAACAACAGTTAACCATCTTTAGTGCCAATTTAGATTGGTGCCGCGCATGTAGTTCTAAAGTGGCCTGTCTGATTGCAACGGCTACAATGCACAACTCGCTTAACACGGCCACGGTCTTCAGCCCGGACTCGCTTTTTCCTTGGTCGACCAGGTGGCCTAAGTGATTTTGGTGGATTAATAATGACCTCAACAACCTTGCTAGCATTTGGATCTCCCTCAGACAACTCCTTCCACAGGCTCTTATCTGGAATTGGATGAATGGTTTGTGAATAGGTTTTCCGATAAGTTGCTACAGTGAAACAGCTTTCAGTAAACCGGTGCACATTCTGCCTGCAAGAGAGAAGAGCTGCGACAGCATGTGCACAGGGTAACCCATAAAGTTGCCAGCCACGACAAAGACAACAGCGGTTTCTGATGTCCACAATATTTGTTCCTTCATGAGATATAACTTCAAATTCAGCTTCATTGGCACGAAGAACCTGATATGTACGTGCACGTTCAAGTGCCTCTGCAACACGTCTCTCAGCAGAAGGCACAAGTATTGATGTCCATTGCATACTAGTCTCTCGGCGTTCATTGAACCAGGTCATAAGCTGCCTCCTAATGCATTCCATCATCTGGATTATAGGAAGCCCAGAAGCTTCCAAAATCCAAGAGTTTAATGCTTCAACTATATTAGCTGTCAAATGACCAAAACGAGTTCCTTCAAAATAAGCTGTAGCCCATAATCTAGGGGGAATCCTCCGTATCCAATATGCAGCATCTTGTGATATCTCCTCAATCTCAAGAATTTTTGCTTCAAATTCAATGACGGTCAAAGCATGAGCAGCCTCCCACAGAAGGTTGACAAGCATTGTATTGTTAAATTCTTTACGAAAGCTTTCACTCAAATGACGCATGCAAAATCCATGAAAAGCAGTGGGAAAATTTGCTTCCACACCATCTACAATGCCCTTCTGCCGGTCTGACAAAATAGTAAGCCTTGGCATGTTTTCTGTATTTATCTCAAGGAGATTTCGAAGTTCAGACAAAAACCACATCCAATTCTCATCGTTCTCCTCATCAACAACACCAAATGCCAGTGGAAACAAAGCACCATCCCCATCAAAGCCAGTAGCAAGAAGTAGCGTGCCAAGATACTTGCTCTTCAAATATGTCCTATCAAGCCCAAGCAGAGTCCGACAAGCATTCAGAAAACCATAAATTGAAGCCTGAAAAGATATGAAAAGACGCTGGAAGCAATTATCTGATGGGTTTCCATAAACAGTTGCAATACTCCCAGGATTTGTTCGCTTAACTTGTTCGCAGTACTGTGGAAGTAGACGATATCCTTCTTCAAAGGATCCACGCATTGCAGCCATGATCCGTTCTTTGCCCCTCCAGGCCTGCTTGTAAGACAAAGTAATACCATGTACACGATGAATCTCTTCCAAAATCTCCTTAGGCTTGTAATGAGGATTCTCTCTAAGACGTTGTTCCACAGAGTTAGCAACCCATTGAACAGAGGCTTGCTGATGACCAAGATGAGCAATCCCTCCGCATGTATGGGTCTCATGGATGGTTCTGATTGTGAAAGTTGGAACACCAGGTAGCTTCGCTGCATGTATGCGCCAAGGACATCCCTCACTTGCACATTTAGCAGTGAACCGAGTCTTATCTGATTTTATTGTCTGCATTTCAAAATGAAGGGCAATGGCTGTATCCCTCAAAGCCCTGCGGCAGCTGATGACATCGGGGAACTCTTGCCCTACTGAAAGCTCATAGTTAGGACTTATAGCAAGAGTACGAGCCTGAAGGACAGGAGTATGGACTGCAAGCTGAGAGTCATCAACATCTAAATCATGAGTAGGGTCCAATGACATGTCCTGACTCTGGTCCACAGTCAGCTCAAGATTCTCATCCAGTTCTTGGTTTCCTGAAACAACCAGTTCATGGCTTTCTGATAAAGCTAAGTCATGGTTCTGTGTAGGATGAGACAATTCTTGATGAATCTGTTCAGGTTTTTGATCCATACCCAAATCATTTTCATGACCAAAACTGTGATCTCCCTCATGGTCATGGGTCTGACCTAAACCTAATTCATGTTCATGATGATGACCTAGACCTAGATCATGGGTTTGGTCCAAACCTAAATGATGCTCTTGTGCTTGACGCAACTCCAAATCATGGTTCTGCAAACCCAAATTGTGATTGTGGCCTAAGACCAACTGCTGATTCTGTCCAAGCCCCAGAGTGTGACTTTGCCCAAGTACCAAGTCATGATTAGCCATTGAATAAAACCACTATACATAAACTGCAGCAAATTTTCAATGCAGCAAATTTTCACATGAACTACGAAAACCTCTAATAGGTTATCAGTAGCACCTCGTGCCTGTCAAAAAAGGAAAAGGAAAATACAATTGTAAACTCCGGAGTATATCTCGTATGTTTGAGAGTAAACTTAAAGCCAGGATTAAAACATGTCTCAAAATAATTACCACAGAAAGAAATGTAGAAACAATCCCATTTTATTCAACTGAGAATCCACCATATTTGTGATTGGTAAATTTTTTTTTTCCTTCCAGAATCAACAAATGCAATCAGCTTAAAAGAAGAACAATCACATGCAACGCATTCAAGGAAAAAGGAAGTATTTTCACAATAAGAAATGGAATGCTCAGCCCTTAATCATACACAAAAACTAGAAAAAACTGTCTAAATACACATACATGAATAAAAAATCCACCCTAAGCTGATGCCTCACTCTTTCACTTGTTCAATTCCCATTCTGTACCAAAAAAGACCAAATTTGTCGCAGAAATATTCATCTAATCTAGCAATAACAATAAAATGCGTGAAGTAAAATCATCTGCATTAAAAAAAGTAGGACGTACTCAAACCAAAGAACAACCAAAATTGCGCGGAAAATAACCACTACTTTAGCAACAAAGCTCTCCCAAATCATCCAAAATTTAGAAATTTCGCTTTGCAAGTTTGATTCCAGAAATATTGAGCGCCGCCATGCACAGCAGGACATCAAACAGAACTACCATTTAACCATCAACCAAAACATCCAAATATTAGAAAGTAAACTAAAAAAGAAAGAAATGAAAGAGTAAATCCCACTAAAATCCTCCAAGGTGTAAAGTTCTCAAAGGTAAGGTCCAAAAAAATGCAGAACTACAACAATTGTATCTCAAAAAGGATAACCAGAAAAAAGCCCTAAACTTGAAAACACAGTACATTCCGAAACCCAAAAACAGAACATCTAAACAAAGAAAAACTAAAATATTGAAACGGATCAAAACAACAAATGATAGAACTTTGATCGAGAATAATCAGTTCTCCAACCAAAAGAGATTCAACTTCGAAGAGTCAGTTCCAAAAGAAAAAAGAAACTCGAATAGAGTAAATACTCATTCAAGAGCAACAGGAAAGAAAAAAAAACTACCTCCGAAACAGGAACAAATATCCAGAAAATCTACCTTTTTCGAACAAGCGAAAGCAACCCAGGAAACGAAGTGGGTATTGATCCAAAGAGCCTCAAATGGAGTTAAGACACGGAACACAACGGGTGACGGACCAACAGCAAAGAAATCAAGCGGTAATGGTCATGAATAATCTTGGTTAGGGTCTAAAGAGTGAAGATTAAAAACGAGAATTTGAAAAAATGGCGGGTAGTTGGAAAGGAGAAGATCGGAAAACAAGGGCAAAAAAGTCGGAAATTGGAGAGGGAGAAGATTGGGAAATTAGAGAGAAGGGCAGAAGAGGCAGTGTGTGGGCGGTGAGGGCTGAGAAGGGAAATCCAGGGCTTGGTGATTAGAGAGCGATGGGGCTATTTTCGTCTTTCTAAATTTTTAAGGGTGCCTTTCTTTTTTTATACTTGTCTGGGTGTTTTAGGAATTACTGTATTTGACGGACTTCTTTTGATTTAGAGGTCTGTGCTTTGGTGTCGAGACAACATTTAAATTTCGGTCCTATTCCATTGACAACATAATATAATGGAGTTCATATTTTCAACCAAAAAAATTACATTATTTAGTGCACCATTTAGTGAGTAATTCCCTTATATTTTTCTCAAAACTGTTTTCCTAAAAAATATTTTCCACAAAAATAAATAAATTTATAATGCTTATTAGTGCACCATTTAGTGAGTTATTCCCTTATATATTTCTCACAAATGTTTTTTAAAAATATTTTTCGCAAAAATAAATAAATTTATAAGGCTTACAAGATTAAGCATAATATCTTAGCTTAGCTGGTTGACTCAATAAGTGATAAACTGAAACCTAATTCTTCCTACAAGATTTTTTTAAAAAAAGTGCATCCCTCCACATTATCTAGTTTCAAATAACCTCTTATTTCTTTCATTCCATATTTTATATACCAAGTTACCACGAGAGATTTTGAATACTGGATTATCCCCTTCACAAGCGATTTGGTTTTGATAACTTCAACTGAGTATATCCAGCAAATCCAGCGAAGATTAAGTTGTAGATTTTGAGAAGACCTTTATAAATGTAGAAGGTGAATTCACATTTCAAGAGCAAGTGGTTTAAGGTCTCTTGCTCTTGTTTGCATAAAACACATACGTTTTGACTATATAAGAATCTAGATACTCTATCTAAGGTGTTGATCTTCCCTTTAATTGCCAACCATAGGATGAAAGAAGTACGAGGATGAGCTTGTTTAAGTTAATCAGATCATTCCACTTTACCTTAGCAACTCGATTCTTTAATAAGGCTCTACAAGACCAATTAGAGAATAAACCTAAAGAGGTTTGATTTTATTGAATTGCATAATCTTTATTAGTTCCAACCTTATGCTCACTAGACGAGTAACCAATGGAGTCTTTTGAAGATTATTAATAATGCTTGCCTTTGCCCATTTTTTGTAACATTCTTATAGTTATATTGAGAGCAACTGAAGCCTTCAATGAAGAAAGCTTTATAACTATGTCAAGTGGTCCTTACTAGCTTTAAGAAGGATGTTGTTTGTCGATAACCAATCCTGTATAAGAATTATAGTCTTACACTTTCTTTTAGATTTGAGGGTATTTATCATAATTCAACAAGAGTTTTACTTAGGCTACATCTTCCAAAAAGTTTTATCCTTTAAGTAGTAAGCACGAACCCATTTCATCCAAAGTGCTTTCTTTTCTTTAAGTAGCCTCCATATCCTTTTAATCATCAACATCTCCTTCCCTTGTTAAACAAATCTACTTCTACTTGACTTTACCCATTAAATCTTTAGTGGAGTTCCCTGTCTAAATTAATCTCCTTAATAACTTATCATTAGTTTTAACATTGCTAGAGGGAAACATTAGGTGAGAAGCCTAATAAACGTGAATTTTGTTTAAAATAGGATTAATGAGCTAAGCTCTTCCAGCAACAGTAAAGCCTGTGTTGTTTCAATTTGGAATTATTTTTTAGACGTTCTCAATTAGAGGAAGGAAATCACTAAACTAAGGCTTTCATAGAGAGATGGTAATGCACGAATATGTAAAGGGAATCTTCAAGAGATTCATACCAGTTATGGAAAAAAACTAAAAGGCATTGTGTTATGAACTTGCTAAAAGATACATACCAGTCCTCTTTTCTTTTAATGGCTAAATGAAATGCTCTTAAATATGTTAAGGCCATTTGTTAAGACACTTAATGAATCTGTACTAGCTTTTGTAAAAAGGATAAAGTCATTTGTAGATGACAAACTTATAATCTTTTTGAGCTTAGAGTGAAGCTTAAAATGCTTTTCTTGTCTAATGTTCCACTTTAGAAGCATGTCTATGACCTTCATGTTCAAGGTGAAAAAATAAGGAGATATAGGTCTCCTTTCCTCAATCTCCTAACTCCTTTGATAAGATTAGTTGTCTCACCATTCACTTAAACATTGTAAGACACATTTGTGATTAGTGTTGTAACTAGCTATATGTCTAAACTCCTTAAAAGACTTAGGTATTTTCATTTAGGAATGAGACAAATAAATTGCTTATTTAACTCCTTCAATATTTTCCCATTCTTGAAGAACTCAAAGACAGGTCCAATCACTAACTCCTTTACAAAATGTCAGGTTTGTGAAAAAACAATGCGTTCATGCTATTTAGACCTAGTACTTTTAAAAGTATTAAGAGAGAATAAAGTTCTATCCTCGCCAATCTCATTAAAAGATCTAGGGAGTAATTATGCTTCTATAAGAGAGATCTAGTCCTAAATAATAGAGCTGAGAAGATGAAATAATGATATTCTAATAGTGGGGTTTCCTAAAATGTTGGAGAAGTAAGGGAAAGCTTCTTAAAGAATAAACCATTATCCAAAGCCACTTTTTTATGAGACTTACATCGTGAGAGTACTAATTTATGAAAATAAGCGTAATTTTTCTTCATATTTTGGATAAAGAATCTGTGATCTCTATATCAAGAGAGAATGATTGAAATTTAGAGCTTGAATATTGTCTTCAAGAGCAAATTTCTCTTCTACTTAGAGGGCTTGGTAATCTAGAGTCATATAGAGTGAAGATTGAGCTTTATCAAGCCTCTCGTTTATACTAATAACAAGTTGATGAGTGTCACCAACTTTCTCCTAATTGAGGATCTTAAGCTCTTCCTTTATTAGAAGAAGTTTTCTTGTGATAACAAAGAACTTGTGACCTCGAACTTCTACTTTGAGGCTCTTAAGAACATCTTCTTGAAACATATCCAAATCTACAAGAAAGTTATTAAACCTTAAAGGGAAATTTTCTTTTAGAAGAAATCTTATAAATTTGAACAATAATAGTGAATGACAAAAAATAAAAGATTAGTAGAAGAGGCCTTATTATCAGGGAATTCTTGGATTCAATTTTCATTAGTTAGTGCCCTATTTAAATATCTCCTAAAAAACAACCGCCATTTTTTGTTATTACATACTTAAATCTATAACTTGTATGTTTGTAATGCAATTCTTGAAGTCCCTAAAACAATTTATAGAACATGAGTTTCCTTTAGTTTTCTAAGGGTGCAACATGATGTTGAAATCCTTTAGAATGACCAAACGGAACTTGTTGAAAGAACCTAAATCCCTCAACTTAAACTAAAGAGAGATTCTCTAAATTAAGAGATCATAGGCACAGAAAAAAAAGTTGATTAGAATAGAAATTATTATTGGCACAGCTTAACTAAAAGGTGAATTAGTTGATAATTAATTAAGAAGTTAAGAATCAATTTTCTCCTCCTTATAGACAACCAAAATTATGTCATTTTAATGGCATAGGTGATTGATTGTCACATTCCATTACTTATTTAAGAATGTCAAATGTTTACAATTATCCTTTTTCAATTTAGTTTCGAAAATACCAAAAAGAAATGGATTATTGTCAAAAGAAAATTTCTTAAGTACCAATTGCTTTGAGGGATAATTAATACCTCTAACATTCTAAGATATTATTGTTATGTTAAGTGAGAGGAAGAGGAGTCCTTTTTCTTCCTATTAGAGTTCCTTTTAGTAATCGTCATGAACTTATTAACCTAATAAGGTTCTTCGAAATTCTAGGAGCATTGGAGCTAAATGGACCCTAATTATTATAGTTACCTTCGAGCTCATTCTTCTTCGAGCTCATAGAAGTTTCTAGTAAGATCTTGTGAACCTTGCTCTAAAGAAGATCAATTTGGTGCATCTAAAGGGGAGCTTGTAAGATTAAAACTTACCTCTCTTTATACAAACGACACCATTTCAAACACTGAATTAGTATTTAAGGTGGCATTTTGTGAGGGAGGGACTTCCAACATTTTTACAGTTTTTATATTATAGTTCTTATTTTTTTCCTACATAACCTCATTGAAATCACCATTGATAAGTTTCCTACCTATAGATCTCCATATTTTTCTCTAGAATGAATGCACTAGCCACGAAGCATATGTAACCTTAACTAAGTCTTCCACCATCTCATAATTATCACTCAACCTAAGTATAGGTATTTCATCATGTAATTCATGAAAAGTGTCTACCAACACATAAAATATAGCAAAATTAAATCATTTTAATATTAGTAGTGGCTTTTTGAAAATATAGGGGCTTTCCCACTTAGCTCGCAAGATAACTTTAGCCTTTTGTTGTCCAATATTCTAGGGGAACAATAAGAAATTGGTTAAATGTAAGATCATGTATCTATTATCTAGGTCTCCAAATTTAAATGAAATGAGGCTTATTGTTAAGGTGCTAAGGGCCTACCCTATAAACCTTCTTGAGAAGAGCTTCCAAATTTAAAGCGAAAGATCTTATCCTCATTTACTGGCTCCTATTCAAATTGTCTCTAATAAAGTTGTGTTCAAGCTTTTATGATTAAAAAAGGTGTTCTTTTGTCCATAGTGAATGCTATAAAGGTCTTATCCCACCTCATTACTCCCTCCTTCTTAATCTCAATGAGAAATGAATCTAAAACAATATATTCTACTCTATTTGTAGGTAGTAATTGAGCTTTAAATTAGGCTTTGCATCTCTCACCTTCTAGAGGGAAAAGGTAAGAACTCAACTAGGAGTTAGTGAAAGAAGGAGAGGGAAAGATGAAAAAAACGGAAGAACTAGGAATGAAAAAGAGAAAAGAAAGAGGTAGAATTCCCACATAAGAAAAAAATAAGAGTAGCATAAGAAAAGGGGGGATTGTACTTATAAAATGCACAAATAATAAGCAAGGAAGACAAAATGAGAATGGGGGGATAAGAGATATATAAAATAAATGAAGGAGGAAAGAATCAAAGTAAATGATTTATGGAAATAAGAGGTCAAATAGGGAAGGAGGACAAGAAGCCATGAAAAACCATACATTTAAGAACAAATATAGAGAAAAGCAAAACCTTCTTTATCTTTATAACATCTATTATAAGTTTTCTTTAGTGATTTATTTAATATATACAAAAAGATTAATTTTTGACAGTAACTCCATTTGATTGGAATTACAATTCAAGTGTCTATTATTCAAATTTATGTTTTCTATTTTTGAAAATTTAAAATGGTTTATCTTTTGCCGAAAAATGGTACTTTGATGAAGTTAGAACTCAAAACAGTAGGTTCTAAAAAATTACTGATATGTGCTTAATTGTTTATAAATTCACTTTTTAACACTTAGTGACTATTGTTGTGAAAGACTTAAGATAGTCATTTTAGTTACTATTTGATTTTAGGTACAACTTGGAAACATAAAAGCTAAAATGAGTTAAGAGCACATTCCTTAAGCCAACATTTTAACGTTCATACTCAATTGCCCTTATGGTGTAAGAAGGAAATGAATTAGGGTGAGGATTGGAAAAACAATTACAAGAAGCATAACATTTCAGTAAGAACTAGAAGATACACTACCCTGTATATACTTAGATGGCCGTGTAAACATTTAGAAGACAATTTGGACTTATATGGTTGGACGCACAGTCATGTATCCAGCCGTGGATTTTCATGAGGTTCCCATTTTTTCGACTTATATGATTTGATACATGGCCATGTATCAAACCGTGTGTATGACCAAAAACCTAAATTTTTCATATAAATAGAACATTTTGATAGCAAAATAAGAGATGAATCATTTTACGATAGAAATGAGGGGCAGGGCATGCATATTTTGGAGACCCATGGAGGGCTAAGATTCCCTAACCTGGTTTGAAGGTGAAATCGACGACGAAGAACACATTTAGGTGCATTTACAATATATTTGTTGTTCTTTCTCTCTTTAGGGATTGTTTAGGTTATCTTATGGATACTAATTTGGGTATTCATGTATGAGTGATCATTATTCTCATTCTCATTAGATTGTTTATGTATGAACCCATTGTTAGAATCTTAAATACAATATGTAATAGTTATGTTTGGATTCATTTGTGACAACTAATAGTTTTGAATCATTAGGGATAACTCAACCTAGGATAAATGACCTGAGTTTGTATGGTTGTTTCCTAGATTGGTCTGTTTTCCTTATTTATAATGCGGCTGTCTAATTAAATCTAGATAGCTTGTTCTAGGTTATCTGATAGCTAGGGTTAATTAAAGAGCTTGTTATTAATCTATGATCAATAGTTTCTAGGAGAGGTATAAGAATAACAGAATAATGAAATATGCTTATTCGTGTGTAGGCTGAGATTAATTCGAAGATCAAATCCCTAATGCATTCATCATTTTATCACTTTTTGATTGTTTTCTTTAATTTTGTTTCGTTAATTTGATTTAATTTTATTATTTAAAAACCAAAGTATCTTTACACACACTCCCTATGGGATCGACCTAGATTAATCACTAGCTATAGTTTTAAGTTTAGTTATTTTATATAGTGTTGTGCTTCTTGTAATTTCTTATCCGATCCTTACCTTAATTCATCTTCTTCTTGGTCTACAAGGGTAATTGATTTTGAACATCAAAATGTGTGTAAATAGCATTTATCCATAGGTACACTCAAACACCATTCATGATCATAACATTCTACGACGTGGCATATTATTTCATTTCTTCACCACTAGGATCCACACGCATAATCATGAATCAAAGGACTTTGTAAGGTTATAATGTGGACAAGGTTTAAGTTTAGATGTATTTAGATAGTGTATTGTAAAAGCCATCAAAGCTAATGAAGCAAGAAAAACACTCATTGTAATATCAATCACAAAAAATACCATTCATTTAAAACTTGGTACCATCAACTATGATGAACGGAAAAACTATGTTTTGCAACTCAAATGCAAGCTCTCACACCACAAGCCACATAAAGCATAAATCACTCACAATAATTAATGATAAACAATGCATTATAACCATAAATGGTGATCCTTCAAAACAAAATCTACCTCATATGCATCATGCTCAAATCACCCATTCCATACAACTTTAGGAGGAGAAACTAACAATGAATAACTTTTTAGAACAATTCCATTTTCTTCTTTATATTTTATTTAAATACATATTTTTTCTTTTCCCTTTTTTAACAAAAATTGAAAGAAGCTACATCAACATAGGAACTCATTGATAAGACATAACATGACATCCCAACAATTATAAACAACTCGCACATATGCACACCTCCATGCTCATACTTTTTTGCATCCACAATCATCAATAATTAACAAATGCTCTACTTGCTTAAAGGATTAGGTAGGACATTGGTTAGGTTTAAAGAGTGTAAAATGGTTAGCACGAAAAGAAAAGGCACATAAAGCTCAAGGGGGCTTATCAAAAGGAAAATTCATATCAACATATGGATTATTTGGCTAATGTATCTTATGAAACAAAGAATGCCTATGTCATCTCCATATTAATAGATATGAAAAAATGTGGTCTTGAATAGAAATTCAAAGCAAAGTCAGGATGTACATGTCATGAAGGTCATACATAAACAAAAAACAATGAGACTGATATGATGTGTCAGCCTATAAAGGCTCAAAATCTCACTGGCTTGTATCTACCACTAGTCTCTACTCTTCTAAAGATAATGTATATTGAACAATCACAAGATTATAATTACATGCTCAATTTGCTATGAATTTTTCTAGTTGATTCACTCTCTAGTTATGACTATATAGTCCTAAAAGCAACAGAAAAAGAGAAATTGTTTGTTTGTTTGTTTGTATTGATTCTCTCTTTTTTTTTTTTGGAAACTTAAAAAAACGTAAGAAACAAACAAACTTAAAGACACACATGCATATCCTAATAAAAGAAAAAATGTAAAGGAAAAGAAAATTTTCCCTTAGGTTACCTCCCAAGAAGCTCCTTTGTTTGTTTTCGCTAGCTCAACTCCTTATTTTCCTCATCACATTACAAAGTTATAATCTTCAGATGTCACACTTTGTGCTTTCTGCACTTAGGTAATTCGGGATAACACCTAATTAGATGGCCCCTCATGTTTAGTATCTTCCCAATCTTCAAACTTTTAATCTTTACCGAGTCCCTACAATCTTGAAAATATCTCAAATATCTCTTCATCTTTTTTTCCATGTTTAATTTCTCTAATCTATTAGGTAAAGGTGAAGGATTAGTCTTAGCAACAATTAGAAACTCAGTTTTTACCTTTGAGCTAAATGATATATCCTTTTTTTTCTTTAAGCACCTTCTCAAATTCTTCTTCATAAGCAATCCCTTGAGTAATCCTCTTAAGATTCTCAAGCTCCTTTTTTCTCCGTAAGGATTCCGTATTAACACTTTTTAGATTGAGAGGCTGCTTTTCTTCGCTTTGTGATTCTAGGTGGATGATAGTTCTTACCATCTGACCCATCAGACTTACCAGGGTCGAGAATTGAGACATTGCATCTTGATAGAATCATTTTACATCCTGATGAAATTTTAGATTATTAGCTATAATAGCATTAACTAAGTCCTCCTGAGATGTACCTAAGTTTTACTGGCTCTCCAAATTTTGGACGCTAGACCTTGTATGTTGGAAAAATTGCTTTACATCCAACTAGAAATGTAGAGTATTAGTGGAAATAACATTAACTAAATCTTCCAAAGATGTACCTGAGTTGAAATAAGAGGTTTCTAGTTTATGCAGAAATTGTTGTGCGTCCTGCAGCTCATCTAAGAAGTAGTCTTGTTGTCTATCCCCTCCATAAATAAAGTTCGTAGCATCACTCCAAACTTAGTTATAGGATTGGGAATATAGGTTATAGGAAAATTTTTCATCAAGAGAATTGATAATATCTAGAAATGACACACTCCCTTCTATGTGTCCTTTTTACAAAAAAACAATGAAAAAAGTGAAAAGATCAAGAAATAACTGAAAAAATAATTATAAAAACACCAATTAAAATAAAAAACTAAGGCACCACACTCCACAACAATAGTGCCAAAATTAGTAGCATATCATAATGCTACACAAAATAACTAAACTTAAAACTATGGCTAGTGATCAGTCTAGGTCGATCCTACAGGGAGTTTGTGTAAAGTTTTTGTAATGAAATGAGGTTGTGTTTGGATTCATTTGTGGCAACTAATAGTTTTGAATCATTAGGGATAACTTAACCTAGGTTAAATGACCCAAGCTTATGTGGTTGTTTCCTATATTGGTCTGTTATCCTTTTCATAATGCGGGTGTCTAGCTAAATCTAAAGAACTTGTTCTAAGTTGTCTAATAGCTAGGTTTAATGAAAGAGCTTGTTTTAATTAGAAACAACCTAAGGGAAAATCGAGATTACCAAAACTTGTTTTTAATCTACAATTAATAGTTGATAGGAGAGGTATAAGAATTAAAAAAAAGAAATATGCTTATTTGTGTGTAGGTCGAGATTGAACCGGAGATCGGATCCCTAACACATTCATCATTTTTATCACTTTTAGATTGTTTTCTTTAATTTGCTTTGGTTTGTTTAATTTCATTTTATTTTATGATTCAAAAACCAACAAACCCCCTAAATATCCTAAACACTAGTTCGTTTCATTACAAAAGCTTTACACACACTACCTGTGGGATCGACCTAGGCTTATCACTAGCTATAGTTTTTAGTTATTTTGTGTAGTGTTATGATGCGCAACCAACAAATTATTATAATGATCAATATTACCTCTATCAATTATCATTCAGATATACATGAATGTAAAAGGTTAGTGAGCTTATAAATATTTATATTTTATAATATTAAAAACAGGGAAAATTATATGAAACATGATAATCAAATAGTATTTGTTGAATAAACTAAATAGTTACTTAATTTAAACTTGATTATTACATTAAACTTAAATCTTAATTGTCTTACTATTTGATAGATTTCAATAATCAAATTTCTATTTTAAAATGCAAGAAAAACATTTATTATTATTTCAAATGGATACAAAATGTTCTTAATAAAAAGGAATTGATACTTATTTATATCTAATATGTCTATTTTTAATTGAAACAACAATTATGATTTGTTTGGGAAGCATACTAACACTCATAAACACTCCTTGCTAGATGTAAGCAACCAATGCTAAGGACTGATAATTGAGTGTATCATGGTGGTAGTTATTAGAGCTATTTTAGGCATAAAAAATTTGGATAAAATTGAAAGTGCTTATGCGATAGTGAAGCTTAAGCTTACAAAAGCTCAATTCAAACTTTCATCGTGGTTATCGACTAATAGATCTATTTATTTTAAAATGTCACACAAGTTGCGTTTAGGTGTTTTAATCACAATTTTAGAACATAAATGTTTAGTATAGATTAATCAAAAGAAATGAATGAGATACATTAATAAAAAAATTTATTAATCTATTTACAAAGAAACAATACACAAGGAATTTGAGTTACTTCCTACTTGAAGCACTCCATAATGAAATCACTAAAAAATCTTCCTTTTTGAAGTGTTTTATAATAACTTTCTTTCAAAGCTCTTAACTCTACTCCAAATGATTGAATGTACATTGTTACACAAGTTAATTATAAAGGATGTCTTTATATAGACTCACAAGAACTTAAGAACTAAATAAGTGGAACAATGCAATTTCTTTTCTAATCTACAAAGTTATTGGGGTGTTATCAATTCTTCCACTAACTCTATAAAGTTTATGTAGAATTATCTGCTCTTTTTTTTACTAATTTCAATTAGTAAATAAAAATAAGATATTGGAAAATAATACTTTATTGCCACATCATTCAACCACTTTCTCACTATTTAAA
The DNA here is from genome assembly GCA_025629805.1 of Erythroxylum baracoense. Lineage (NCBI taxonomy): Eukaryota > Viridiplantae > Streptophyta > Magnoliopsida > Malpighiales > Erythroxylaceae > Erythroxylum > Erythroxylum baracoense. The sequence continues at coordinate 13,966,141 of JAOTAY010000189.1, forward strand.
GAACTGCTCTCACTATATAAGATAGTGCTCCCACTTTATTAGTCCACAACTTGCATCCTCTTTCCATTAGTTGCTACATCATTGATAGTTTTCATTTGTATTGTGTTTTAGGGTTTAATTTGTTATGTATTTAGTATGAATTTGAGTGTTGAGTGTATATTTATGGTTTAATTGTGTTAGTTTATGTGTTTAAGTGTTTTTATAGGTTAATATGAGTCTTTGAGCTTAATTGTTATATTTTTTAGGTACCTTGATTTGTTTGTTAGTGTTTGAGGATAAACGACAAAGAACGGAGAAGTTGCGAAGAGTTTCGGGCTAAAAACATAGGCTACAATCGTGGCACAATAGGCCACGATTTTGGCAGAGAAGGATGAGCCAGGGCAGCCAGGCCACGATCATACAATTTGGGCACGATCGTGACAGAGAGCTTGGATCTAGGCCACGATCGTGCACTCTGGGCCACGATCGTGACAAAAAGGTTTAGGCGTTAGCCACGATCGTGGCCTGCGTCAGGTTGAAGCAAAAACTCTAGTTTCGTAAGATTTTTCGGTCCTTTTTTGTTAGACCCCATTTTCGGAGTCTAACTAGTGAATAAAACATGAGCGCATCACTCTGTAGGGTTTTTATAATGGGATCTCACTAGCCATCATTGGTTCTTCTTCATTCTCATAGCATCCCAAAATTCTATATTTTAAACACTTGATATATGACAATCCATTCTTATGTTTATATCCCCAATCGTCACTCTAAACATTCACTCATTTTGTCTCTAATTTTCACATCTAACTAAGTACATCTCAAGCTCCATTCAGGCCTAAATGTATCATAGGAAAGCATTGATAAGTCCACAATTTATAAATGTATACATGATTTGGGACAAAAAGCATAACTTACACTATGGATGTCAAATCAAGGTTATTTAAGTACAGTTTCGAAGAGAACTTCAAGTTCTACAACTTTCATAAATTGCACATTTATAAAACTGTCCCGAGAATGTCTGCTTAGCGGACATATGTCCTTCCAAATAGACATGAACTGAGCTAGAACGCTAGAATTCCTAAGAAGGTCCATCCAACAGACATTTACGGGTCAATTTCCAGATTTCTAACTCCTACAAGTTACTTATGACCCCTCTTATGCATATATATCATTTCTAACTTATTTTCCTCATCATTTCCCTCCATTCTCACTTCCATTTTAGCTCAATATCATTTACAATGAAATCATAATCTATGTTTGGTCATCAATCCAAAAACATAACATTCAAACTTATACACATTCATCATAAATTTCTACATATGATCAACTCCCTTTATTGCCTTCATTTCATCTCTAACTTATCACACTAATTCTTCCCAATTTAAGACACCATAGTACTCTTTTTCTATTAGATCAAGTTAGAAATGAGTTATAAAGTGTCCAACATACACCCTTTTGCAGCATCACCAACTTGTAAAAATCCTATCTTTCAAGTTTGATCTTCAAAAATTACATACTTTATATCATTCAAAAGTTAAGAGGATAAAGTAAAACTTCCAAGAAGACAACTTTATCCAAATCAGCCTAGATTAATACAATTTTTTCCCTGAAGTTAAAACACAGATTTTACTCCTATAAATGCTTGAAAATACAATGCGAAAACTTGGAAAGTCATGAGCAAAACATAAATATATTTCATTAACATCAAAATAAAATAGTTTTAAAAAGCTTTAATGGGCATTTCAAGACCCAAATACATCATTGGTCTCATAATCCAAAAATACAAAATATACATGAACGAGTAATACTTAAAATGCAGCTAAAGCCTTGAGTTTTCCTATACTAATTTAAATACAAAAATATGTAAACTTGGAGTAGTGCCTTAACTATCTATCACTCGATCTCTTACTCTTCACCTGGAGATAAGGAGGAATGGGGGGCAAGTTTAAAAGCTTGTGGGTAACAAGTTTGTAGCGGAGAAACAAGCAAAACCCTTGAAAATATTCATTGCCATAGTAAATTGCATTGAATCCATAAAACAGGTATTTCTAAAATTCTCAAGCTTGTCAAACAATTCATAATCAACATAAGTCATGTATTCATCAAACTTGTCAACAAATCATAAATAACTTAAGCACTCATAATGGTTTGGGTAGTCCATATACATGAGGGAGTTCTTGCGAAGCTCTAATAAACATGAGGGAGTTCTTGCCAATCTCTAATAAATATGAGGGAGTTCTTGCGAATCTCCAGCAAACATAAGGGAGTACATAATGGAGCTCCATGCTACTAACGGGCAAGTGGGAGAAGCCTTTAACATGGTCAACGTGCACATGATATAACATGATGGATCACCCCACCCACACAAACATGAATTTCATGACTTGTAAACATATTGCACAAATGGCACATTTCGGAAACATGATTTCCATAAGCATGATATATTTTAAATACAATTTCAATCATCATTTCATAAATCATCAACAAGATTTATGTACCAAACATGTAGCAATTACTTAAATCATTTAAAAAACAATAAATGCAACATTTATAAAGCAATTGAAATCATTTAACTCTATTGATTTGGAAAAATACTCATGGCTCATTAACTCAACTA
>JAOTAY010000189.1:13984937-13995520 GCA_025629805.1 Erythroxylum baracoense
AACTTGATTATTCAACTGTGAATCAATTATTTTAGATTCTAATAATATACATGTTTCCCATACATCTCTATGTATATTTATATTACTTATAAAAGAATCTCAGTACCTTATTGCTAGTTTTATTATGCTCATGCATATAAAACCAAACTCTTTTGTTTTATTAATAATAAATATTTTCATTACAAAAAGTAACCGGATGAAAATTAAGTTATAAGTAAATACACTTGCTTTCCAGGGCACTATATTTACATAACTCCAACAGGTTTTAGGTCCACATCAAATACTTCCATATTAGAAAGTAATAGCCTCTGGTAAGATTCAGGTAACTACATGAAAGCAAATTCATACCTTTTAGGAGAGATTTCCAAAGAATGTAAGGTGTCGTCAGCTTAATTAACTCCTCTCCCAACTCAACATCATCAATGTTTTCCAACTCTAGATGCTCAGTGAAAACTAATTCTAATTGATATTGTAATTTAACTTAAACATTTCATACACTAAAGGATCAATCACATTAATAGAGAAAATAGAATAATCATCTTGAGGATGTTTCATGACATCATTCCCCATCAAATTCCATTGCAGGGATGCCTCTCACAAACATCTGTCTTAGTTTAGGTCATGTTAAGAAACTTTCTTCCTAGTAAGATAAAGATGGGATCATATGAGGTTTCATCATTCATATCGACCATATGAAAATCTAGAGGAAACATATGCTTATTCAACTACATCAAAACATCTTCAACCACTCCATCTACGTAAGCATTAGTACGATATGCTAATTGTATGATAATACGAGTCTCTTTTAAATAGCCCACATTTAAAGAAGCATAAAATAGAGTGAGGCATAACATTGACTAATGCTCCTAAATTTAGCATAGCTCTCTAAATTACAATGCTACCAATCTTACAGGGAATGGTAAAAATACATGGATCCCTATATTTCGGAGATATTTTCTTTTTGAAGACTGTATAAACATCCTCACCCACCATGACCTTCTCATCACCTTTTGTCTTTCTCTTATAGGTACTTAATTCCTTAAGGAATTTTGTATATATTTACTTCTACTTTTTGAAAAGTCTCTAATATCTCCTTATCCTTTTCGTCCTTATTCAATTTTTCCAACCTGTTAGAAAAACAAGGGAGGGCTAGTCTTAACCATATTAGAATGTTCAAAATTTACCTTTGAGCTAGATGGGGTATTTTCTTCTTCTCTTATTTCCTTCTCAATCTCATCTTCATTGGCCATTCTTTGTAGAGTCCTCTTAGGATCATCAAGCTCCCTATCACTCATTAAGGTCCCCATGTTAACATTGTTTGGATTTACCTCTGGTTAAGATGGAAACTTCCCTCCACTTCATGATTCTAGGTAGTTGATTACCACAGTCATTTGACCCATCTGACTCTCCAAATTTTGCATGTTAGATCTTGTATCTTGAAAATGAGATCTTGTCTTTAGCTAAAATTATTTTACATCCTTTTGAAATTACAAAGTATTAGTGGCAAGAGACTTAACTGTATCATCCAAAGATGCACCTGAGTTAGAAGAAGAGGCTTTAGGTCTAGGTTGGAATTGTTGCTCTCCTCGTGGCCTATGTGGGAAGTAGTTCTGCTACCTATTCCATTCATAACTTAGTTTTACAAAAGTCCACTATGGAAAATGGATTTGGATTCCATAAAAAAATATTCTCAACAAAAAATTACTCATCTTTCATTTGCAAATGATTTTCTACTTTTATGCTAAGGAAATAAGGCTTCTATACAATGCTTGATGGAATATTTGGACCAATTTAGCAAAGTTTGCGGCCTAAGAATTAATAAGGAAATGTGCTCACTCATTCTTTCCAAAGTCTATGATTGCTCGAGGAATGATATCCCAAAATTCACAAGTTTCCTATATGTTTCCCTTCCTATAAGATATCTTGGGCTACCAATCACTTCTAGGAAGCTTACCTATAAAGATTGTCAAGTGTTGTTTGATAGGGTGAGAGCCAAAATAAGGAGCTAGAACTGAAAAGCTCTTTCTTTCTCAAGAAGATTTCAACTTATTTCTTCAATATTGTCTAATTTGGTTTCATACTTAGCTGCTCACTTTCTTCTTCAAAAAAACCTCCTAAATAACTTTGTAACGATGATAAGGAACTTCCTCTGGACAGGGGCCATATCTACAAAGATTTTCTCTAAGGTTAGTTAGTCCAAAGTGCAGTTTCCCACGAAGGAGGGTGTCTTAGGATGATCTACCTACATAGCTCTACTAGCAAAGTACTTATAGAAAATTGTCACAGAAAAAAACTCAATGTGGATCAAATGGGTTAATAGGCTTCATTTCAGGGGTAGAAATATTTAGAGTGCCAAAATAAGGGTTAATGCTTCCTGGTCCTTGCTACAAATCATAAAACTCAAATCCTCTATTCAACCATGCATCAAAATTGAGATTGGTAACAGATCTACGTCCTCTCTCTGGTTTGACAGTTGGAGTCCCTTGGGTTGCCTATACCAACTTCTTAAATACAATGCATTGAAATTGTTTTTCCTTAAATATGTATAATCCAATTCCTTAATCAATTTAGGTGAGTGGATCAGAACAGGAAGATTCTTAGTCTCTATTCCCAACTGGACTCTTGCTTATTATCCTGTCCATAATAATAAAGATAAGGCAGTTTGGACATGTAACTCCTTTAGGACATATTCCAATTCATCCTATAGACAAACTAAGGTTCCTTTGTGCAAATTGGTATGGAAAAAACTATTTCCCCCAAGATATCTTTTGTATTGTGGCTAACTATTCTAGAAAGGTTGTCTACCTTAGATGGAATTGCACCACTGATCTTAACTCCATGAGACCCTCTTACAAATTTTGCAATGTTGGTGTTAAATCCATAAGTCACCTATTCTTTGAATGCCCTTTCACTAGTTCAGTTTGGAATGACATCTTAGCAAGATGTGAAGCTCTTGTCCCTCCAACTAAATGGAGATCTATTGTTCGATGGATTATGAAACCCTTAGGCATGAGGAAGAATAACAGACTTGCACTTCTAGTAGCTTGGTCTTACCTAGTTTATTGGACTTGGCGTGATTGGAATTCTAGGATATACAAAAATTCTCTATAAATTAAAAAGTTTTTTAGCTTGAAGTGTTTCATTTTGTAAGGGAAACAATTCTAATTAGAGAAGCTGCACTAAAACTCTTTACACATTCTTAACTAATTGGCTTCTTTAACTTAATTAAGTACTCTCCTAAGCTTTGAAAGATCAGCTTACTATTTCATTTTGTTTTTGCAGAGTTGCTTCTTAGTATGAAAATTGTATTGTTAGATTCTTGCCTTGATTAATACCATTTTTAATTTTCAAAAAAGAACAATTTAAAGAGCAACACTGAGGAAGGACCCCCAAAAAGGATGGACCAGGTTTGCTCAAAATAAAAGGAGTAAGAGCTAGGAGCTAGGAAAGTTAAAAAAGGAGATCAGTAATCATCGAATGGAGTTAAATTTTCATTCCAAAATTAATAAAAATGTAATAGAAATTAGAATAGACAGCTTAATTTAAGAGTGATTATATAAAACTACAACATAATTGTGATTACATGGAGATGGTATAGTTTTAAACTTCTGCTGTGACAATTTCAACGTTTAATATGTGTCGCACAGTATATTTGACGAGATATTATCCAAGTTTTTTTCTTTCCTAATACACGAAAAGTAATATTCTGATCCCAATTAAGTTAAAAAGATTAATGTTACAATTACTTAAAGCTTTTCAAACAACTGTGATATTTTCTGGATGTGTCAGCACATTTGTTAGTTTATAATAGAATATCTTCCTTTTTTTTGTGCCCAAGTTCATTGGGACAGATGAATTAGTAGGCCAAAGTTTATGAAAGTTTAAGCATCCCTAACATTATTTAAAGGCAGAAAAAAAGCATGAAATAGAAAAAGAATTCAACAAATGAAAAAAAAAATTGTTTGACAATTGTGTTGACAAACAGAATTCGATGTTATAGTCAGCAAAACAAGATTGAATTTTACAGGGGAAAAACTCAAAAGAAAAGAACGTAACTATTCTATTGAATAATCACAACTAAAAACAAAAATTATGCAAAGGAGAAAAGACAGTACATTTTTAGATATCATCATACCCTATGGAGAAAACAAGCTAGTCATTAAACAAGCTAGTCATTTGGCTGCTGATCATCATTGCAATGTCCTCACTGCATGCCCATAATCTCTGTTTCCAGGAGAGTCAATGGCTTATCTTGTATATCTGCTGAATTAAAGCACGGTAAGTGCAAGGAGTAGAATGTAGAAACAGTGTATTAAAAACATCATCAAGATCAAGACTCTATGGGGAACACCGTCATTACGAAGGAATTCCAGTAGATGCATGGATGTCAAGACAGTTTCGAAAAGAAAATAGTAGAAGCTCAATTGCATAGATAATAATTGACCATCTCTTGCACAAGACCAGAAATGGAAGTCTTATGTTTAATGCAGCGCATAAGATTCACTGAAAGTAAAACGGAGTATCTGCTTGCTTAACTAGATGACAGAAATTACTCCCACTTTTATGTTGGCTTTTGAGGGCCTGAAGCAACCTTTTGCTCCCTTCTTCTTATTCCCATCCTTCTTAGTTCTTTCAGACTAGAAGCTACCTCCTGAATGAATCGAAGTCCTTCTTCTCCACTTTTCATCGAGTTAATTGTTTGCTGGAGAAAACTCCTGTCTGCCTCAAGTGTTCCTAACCTCTCACTCATGTCAGCAACCTCATTTGAAAGAGAATCTAGCCAAGCTCCTGCATGGGGCACTGAAAAACTTTGTGAACCACAAGAAATTTCAATATTCTCTTTACAGCTGGATTCTAATTCATCAGGGGAATGTCCTCGACCAGATTTGTTTGCTTTGCTGGGATCCATTGACAATTTGCTATTAAGCTCATTTAATCTGTCTTCATTTCCAGAATATTGTCCATTGGTCAAGTCTTTTTGCAGCGCACTAGTTGAAAAAAGATAAATCTTCATCTCCAATTTCTTCAAATTTTGTAAAATATACAACTTTTCATCTTCAAAAACTAACGAAAAATTGTCTCCAGTGCCCATATTCTTATCCCCAGAGTGCATTTGGCCCTTCAACTTTATGGAGTACATCAGATTTTTCAGGAACTTGTTCTATGTACATAATTCGGCTAATTTTAGCAGGTCCAATATCAGAAGCTATCACATTCGAAGCTGGCATCATTGTAACCTCCAACACTGATTCATCTTGGAATTTATTCCTATAGAATTCAATTTCTGCTTCCAGATCTTGAAGCCCTTTATCTCTCTCGGCAAGAAGGTCATTTGCTTTTGCCAATGCTTCCTCATCATACTCAGCTTGCTCTTCCATCATTCTTATGCACTGCAAGGCTTCCATGTGGAGTGTTGCCCTCTCCTCTTGCAGTCTTGTAATCATGGCCAATGCTTGATTTGCAGCAATTGCAGATGCATTTCTCTCTTCCTCTAGTTCTTTGTATAAAGCACCTAACAATATCTTATCATGATCAACCTGCCGCCTTAATCGATCAGTCATGCTTTCACCTTCAATTTCACTGACAATACTTCCATCCCGAGATAATCCAGACTCATTTCGGTCCAGTGAAATTCTCTGTTGATGTACATTCATTCCCGTGGAAATAGTAGCATCATAAGTCTTTAATTCATTGCTATTCAAAGAGATATTTGGGCTCATTGATGGTCTAGGACTTGCATCATTTATTGAATGCTCTCTCGCAGCAGATAACTGTGAAATCAAGAGCTGCAAATCTTCACCAATTCTTAAAGACTCCTTGTCATTCCATTGTTCTCCAAGTAAACCAGACAGCTGTCTTCCCTTATTGCCAACAGCAAGTTTATAAGCATCACCGAGATCCAACAAATTAGGAACTTCAACACTATCACCTGAAACAGGGTTTACTTCTGAATCCGCTTTGGTTGATGTAGCTGGCACATTTCGCATGTTGCAGATTCCATCACTGTCAGTTACACACGTCTGCCAAGACTCTTCATTTCTCGAAAAACCTGTAAAATAAAAAACAAAAGGACAAAAAGATTTGTCAAAGGTTAATGATAACAGTCAAGAAACTGCAGTACTTGGACATAAACAAGCTACGCTAACTTAGAAGCATTAGAAGCCTAGCCAGTGGTACAGATAAGTCTTATCTGCATTAGTCATTAGGCATATATCTTTCAAGCACTAATTCTTGTGCATTTGATAGTTCTCAAATGTATTACTAATTTGAAAGGTGACTCTTTGATGGGAGTTTCTCTAACGTTTGTTGGTGGGGGGACATCATCTATGAAATTAAACTTACCCCCTACAGAATCTTCTGCAAGAGTTTCATCAGAATTTGAAGATGGGGGAATATCACCAAGGCAAATAAGAATGTTGTGATTTGATGCTTCAATACAAGTTTCTTTTGTTACTGTTGAAGCAGAAATGTCATCATTTTTTTTATCCTCGTGAATGGTATGGCACTCAGTTTTGCAGTCAGCTGGTTGGCAGTTAATTTCTTGCGAAACGTGCTCATCATTTACTTTATGCCATTCAAATGTTACACCTTTGGATTCCAGGACATGTGTATGTAACTCAGAAACTGAAGTTGACAAATCAGGTGCTGAATCTATCAGTTTTTCTGAGGACAAATCATCTGGCGGGGTGAAAATGCGATGTTCTCTCTGCAGATATTCAACTTCAACATCTTCTTTAAGATTGTTTTCAACAATTGAACCATCATGATCAGAAAACTGAGCTTCAGATTCCATATCAGAATGCATCTTTAGCTCTGTGTAGGCCACATGATGTAAAGGATCAAGACCACAAATTAAATGCGTAGTTCTGTGTGAAAGAGATTGACTACTTTTCTCCAGATTGTCATGATCACAACCAAATGCATCAGAATAAGGGACATCAAGATCAACAGCCCTGGAACTAAATGATATGGTCTGCAACAACTTTTGGCCACTATGTCTTGGAACGAATGATTCGTCACAACAAGTACAATATATGGTACCAGTAGAAACTTCAACTAAGGGGTCCCAATCTGAGTCATAGGCACTATCCTCCCCCAGCCTTCCCACCAATAATCTGTATGTTTCAGCATTTGAATTATTGATTGTAGCAAATGAGAAGAGGCAATTTTCACACATTCCTTGGACATTGACAAGTTTGTTGTGAGCATGACACAAAGCTAACGATGATATCTCTAATTTATGACTTCTGCATAATAAATCCCAATAATTTTTGAGTTTCTTATTCTCAAATATGTGATCAAGCCTTGAACATAGTAGACATGGAGTTTGCAATTCATATTGGCAGGCAAATTTTGTGATCAAGTAAGAAAATATAGCATTAGTAAGCAGAATAAAAATTAGTAACCACTCAAGAGCAACAGATCCCAAAGATGTGATAATACTGTCAGTCCTTTTATAAGATTTAACAGATGGAATCGTTCCAGCGGCCATGCTCCAACAGGATCGAGTGGCTTATCAAATATTGATTGATTGATGGAAGGAAACTCCAATGCTTCCAAAATTTTGACAATCCAGATCTAGACACAGCACTGTAGCCACCAAAAAGAAAAGAAGAAATTAAAAAACAATTAAACAGAACATTCAGGAAACAAAAAGGGCTATGCATAGTCTCTTGCTGTAGAAGGAACTGAGAGCCAGATGAAAACAAACATACAGATCAACCAAAAGTCCTGTTATGTCTCTTTTTCATGAATTGGATATTTCCTTTCAGTGGGATTAAAAGTCCCATTGATATATTTACACAAAAGATAATTCCTTGATTTGGGTGGTTTTGCCATTAGGCAGCCAGCCCATGTATCTATACTTGCATCAATTTCTACTAACAATTTATCTTTTTCAGTATAATTATATAATTCTGGTAATTTTTTACAAAGATTTTTAACAATTTCAAAATCAATAAATTGAATCGATCTAGACAATTTTATGCCAAGTTTAATAGAAACATATTTCAGTCAACAAAACATGGATGAGAAGAAACGCATGTAGATTACGAAAACAGAATGTTTGAAATTGCCTGAGAAACTCAGATGAAACCTGAAATTTGACTTAAATAAGAAGACCTTACAACAGATTCTGAACTCAGGGCACGTGAAAAACCAATTTTCTTGAATCATATGTAACTGAAACAGAAATGGAAAATCAATTTCCAAATAAATTATCTTCCTGCAAGAATGCAAACACGCATCCAGACAATAAGGATGCACCCTCGGTTAGTCAAAGGTATGCCCGGACAGCAATAAACACTCCATGCAAAGCAAAGGGAACCCTAGGAAACAAATAGTTTAAGGGACACAAGGCACGAACAGAACGTTGAAAAGGATAAAAGTCATAGCAAAGTACGAAAACTTCTCAGGAAAGTAAGTCGACTCCAAACCATCGGAATAAAGAAAAAGCAAACCAGCTCAAGAATAAAACTGCCGAAGAAGGGAAGAGTGAAAACTGGAAAGAAAACCACTTGTAATCAACATTTGAAGCAAAGCCTAAAATAGAAACAGTAAATAACGAAACAGTCACGACCGATCCAAGATTAAGAAATAAACAAGCAATCTTCACCAGGTAAGAACATGATTAAGACAAAAAAGGAAATAAAAAGAGAAACTGACTTGATCAAGTGATAAAGGAACACAAGAAACTGGGAAGGATTCAAAGCGAGAGCATGAAATGAAACTGTCTCATCTTGATATCAGAAGACGGTAAACAAAACCCATTAACCAGTCTGCCGTGAAAGTGGACATAGAGAGAGACTCAATCAAAACAAGCTGCCCCAATAAGTAGTTTCCTTGTTTTCTCATTTCTTTAATATTATCCGGGAAAACATTACAACGATGCACGTTGTTTTCAGACGTGTATCAAATATTCAAATACCACAGAAGGGAAAAGAAACAGAAAGTTGATGGCCACACACATATTCAATTTATAAATCATAATCAAGCATAAATCTTGGTTCGTACATTAATTTATAAACCATAATCAAGCATGAATCGTAACTTATTCTGAAGTAAAAATTAGACCCTCTTTTAGATCATTCAATACATGATGATTAGCCTAAAATTAATGTCTGGGATGTTTTTGTTAGAAAATTGGAGTCCCGACCGTGCTAAAATAATTACAAAACATTTTCGTATTTTGATTTTTTGAAAACTAAAATCATTTTAATACTATAAAATATCTATAAAATGATTAATATATAAATCATAATTAAGCATAAATCTTAATTCGTACCTTATTCTGAAGCTTGATCCTGTTCTTCTTATATTCTTGTTCGGTCTCTAGTAAGATCCATAGAACAGGTTAAGAGAATTTTCTAACTCTTACAGAGAATATTAGGCAAGAAGTGCTAGCTCCATTAGAGTATAAGCCTATTTATAATAAAGATTGACGTCCAGCAACGTATCATTATCACCCAAATATTTTAGGAATGTTAAAGTTGTTTTGGCTAACCTTTTATGATTTTTCATTATAATTCAATCTTTTCATTATACAATGTTCCGATTAGACAGAGCATGAAATTAACGTCTGTTTCTTTTGAGTCCAATCATATTAGTTCTCTACCATTATCTATTGATTCAATTAATGTTATTTGTAAATTATTTACAAAGTGTCATTCCACCTTAGCCAAAGATTTTATAAATCAATATTCATCGAAAATAACGGAACATTTTCTCTAATCACTTTAGGGTGATGAATCATATCTTGATCACACAACTACCTTCATATAGTTCATGTTATAACCAATAACTACCAGTTGAATGAACCATGATTAAATATGGTTTTTATTGATTTGGGGAAGACATATGACAGGGTTCCTAGGGAAATCTTATTGAGGTGTTTGGAGGCAAAGGAAACTCCTAGGACCTATATACGTGTAATTAGGGATATGTATGAAGGAGCAATGACTAGCGTACAGACGATAGGACACGAAAACTTTTTCTATTGGTATTAGGCTACACCAAGGCTCCGCCTTAAGCCCTTTTCTGTTTGCATCAGTGATAGATGAGCTTACCAAACATATTCAAGGAGAGGTACCTTGGTGTATGTTATTTGCTGACGATATTGTCCTCGTAGATGAGACCAAGGAAGGGATCAATTTGAAGTTAGAACATTGGAGAGAAACGTTAGAGTCGAAAGGTTTTAAAATGAGCAGGACTAAGACGGAGTACTTAGAATGCAACTTTTCAGGAAGCTAGATGGTCCATAAGGCGATGGTAGCAATTGGTACTGACGTCATACTACAAAAATCGAGTTTTAAATACCTAAGGTCTACTATTTAGAGTGATAGGAATATCAACGGCGATATATTCCATTGTATTAGAATCGGGTGGGTTAAATGGCAAAGCACATCAGGGGTCTTATGCGATAAAAAGATTTTATTAAAGCTTAAAGGGAAATTTTATAGAATGGTGATTTGATGTTAGACCCCGTTATCAGAGTCTAACTCCTACTTCCTCTGATACCATAAAAATTGTCCGACCCCGTTTCCGGAGTCTGACTCAGACTTGCTTGCTCTGATACCACAGCTGTT
>JAOTAY010000189.1:14006821-14034088 GCA_025629805.1 Erythroxylum baracoense
GAAATCCAAACATGGGCTCAATAATAATGGAAAAATAGGGGCTTACAAGAGGATATGCTAACTGAGGAGAACAACTTAGTGTTCACATTCAGTACAAAATTTGAAGCTCCAAAGATAGTCGAGGAGGGATCGTGGCACATATTTCAATTCCCTCTATTCCTATAACTTGGAATCTAGGAATGGAAATGCAAGAAATCAAGCTAAGAAGCATCCTATTATAGGTGAACATTCATAACATTCCCCTTAAATACTAGACTACTAAGGGCCTAGACATACTAGCAAGCTACCTGGTTAAACCTTTATAAATGGATGAAAATACTATTATGAGAAATCAAATTGGTTTTTGGAAAGATATGTATCAGCATGGACATCTCGAATGAACTGAAGGAAAGAATACCAATAGTGAGACTGTTAACTAGAAGTCACTTAATAAAGACAAAGTATATGTTACTTATCAATGGAGACCTATATTAAGAGATCAAGGAAACGAATGGAAGCCCACAGGAAGAGTTTTTAAGAAAGGAGATTACTTTAAGCTAATGGGAGAAGAGGAAGTTAATATAGACAATAATGAAAACCACTTGCCTATTAAAGAAATCTCTTTACCTATTAAAGAAATACCTCAATCTCAAGTGGATAAGGGTAATACCCTCTTCAAGGTGAAAGTAGATTATAAAACCAAGGAAAAGAATTAAAATTTTTCTTAAACTCATATCCAAAACACCACTTCAACTCTAATGTCTATGCGAATAGAGGAAGAGCAACCACAAGAAGGAAGTCTGAGGGAAATTTTTGAGGAGTGAACAAGGAGATCTAAAGAGTAATAGAAAAAGCTCTAAAGATAAGGTATTCTGAGATGGTTCTTATTGCTTGGAATGAGAGGGTACAAAATTGCCCATCGAAGCTCATTGCTTTGAGGGATTTTCTGATAAGAAAGAAGCCTTTGTTAATTTGTTTATTGTAAACTAAAATCAAGAAGGAAAAACTGAATAAAATGAACTATTTGGGATCAAATTTGAAATTACTCTCTAACCATCAATATCATAGCTTTGGTAGGATCATCATTTGCTACAATAAAGATCTGATGAAAGTGGAGCAACTGGAGGTGAATGAGCAACTCATATAGTTACAACTAAAATGCAGCACAAAAGCTCAATGGACATAGACTGATGAAGATACAACAATGGTACGTATATTAAAAAACATTGTAAAATTTATTAGCATTATATAATTATAATACTAAGGATACATTGCTTATACAAATTGACGCAAGTATAGATACATGGGCTGGCTGCCTTTTGGCAAAGCCATCTAACTTAAGGAAATATCTTTTATACAAATTTATCAATGGGACTTTTAATCCCATTGAAAGAAAATATCCAATTCATGGAAAAGGAAACACTTGCATGTATAAAAACACTACGAAAATGGAAAGTGGATTTATTACCTGTCGAATTTCTCATTCAAGCAAATTCAAAATATTTATGTGGATTTACTAAATACAATATTAAAACTAATTATAACCAAGGCTAATTAATTCGATAGAAATTAGAACTACATCAATATAATTTTCAAATTAATTATATCAATTCCTCTACTGATAGTCTTGTAGATACTTTAACCAGAGAATGGAAATAACTATCCTCAGCTTGAAGGAATCACTCACCGAAAAGGAAGTAGACTTATTAGAATTGTAGCAACAAGTAGGAATAGTCATAGAATATATCAACCAGTAAAGAACAATCATTAGCCTACTGCAAAAACAAGCACCTATAGTTCAATCGATCACACCACAACAACTTTCTTAATCAACTACTTCACCTATTAGATCTACTTTAACCAAACAAGACACTCCACCACAAATAACCATGCTTGTGTCTCAAAAGAAACAAGATATGTTTGACTTAAAAACTTATTTCATATTTAATGGACTTATGGCAGGAATCTATGATGAATAGCATAAAGCTGCCATTCATATTACTGAAAAACCATCAATCATTCATCGCAGCTATTCAACCAGGACTGTAGTGGAACAAGCTCTTAAAGAATTCACAGAACCATCATTATCACCTCAATATAAACAAGTCTTAGAAAAACCAGCTTCAGAAACAAAGATGAAAACACTTAGACGTCTGGTCAGTATAGATAAAATTAATGCTATACCTATAAAAGCATTAAAAGAGGAAATGAAAAAGTTTACTCTTGAAATGTTCTATGATTGTTTTCAAGCACTCAAATATTTGATAGAGGACTAAAAAAATTCCAATATTATCTTTCCTAAAGCTGAAGCACTCACCACCTATCTCTTTTTTCATAGTGGATTAGTACATACTATTTACTTAACCAATTTAAATATCCTCTCAGACTTTCCAACTAGATTCACCCAAGTAGTAAAAATTTATAAAGAACGTTTTGTTAAAGATCGAGAAATATTCATCAAAGTATTTAGTAGTTATCCCATATTCAAAGAACTAGACATTCAGCTATCTCAAATAGCTTACGTTCAAATTGTAATAAGCAATGGGATGTATTCACCAATCGATGAACCACCACACTATGAATTTGATTGGGAAACTATTGATTAATTAAATGTCCACTACATAGAAGGAGTTTAACAACAAAGTCAAAAAATTAATCAAGATTCGTTTATAAAGCTCAATTATCGAGGACAAAATTTAGTGATGACATTAATATACAAGATCACAATTTCACAAGAATCTCTCCATCTCATTAAATAATTTGAAGCATCATTTTCTACCCTCTCTGGAGTATTCAGCGAACTATCAGAAAAATGGAAGAATATGATTTGTCAACAAATTCAACATCATCTAACTCACAAGTGCCTACTTTGACCTACTAGGTCAAAAATAGACAAAGATGACAGCTCTATAGAAGCAATTACTAATGACTAGTCATTATGCACTAAATAAAGCACCACTCATCTTTATACATAAAGTAATCCATCTATCAAGATTCGCTGGACAATAATTAGCTAGGAATATGTTTTTTCTTTATTTCCTTTTACTTTTTGCTTTTACTTTAAGTCTTTCCTTCTTTTGTTTCGAGAACACTACGAAGTGTTCAAGTCCGTATAATGTAAGCATTGGACCTTTGTTCGGCATGTAAAAATAAAAATTAAGGAAAAATTAAATTTTGATTAAAAAAATTTAAGATCTAAAATGTACTTTTTTTCCTTTCATTTGATCCTTATATCATTTTTTACTGCATTTATCTATTCTAGATAATTAACATCCTAAACAACGATATGATGAGTAATTATAAAAGAAATAGTATCTTCCAACTTTTCGTACCCTATTTATAGAAGCACTCAGTAATGATGGTGATTGACTTATTTTGTGATATTTAAAATTGTAATAAACCACAAGTATACCATGTAACTATAGCTAGTATCGTTAAGTAGGGATCGATCCCACAAGGACAATGAGTTCTAGTAGTTACCATTATTCTATTATCTAGCCTAAGAATTAATTGTGGTTTTTGAATTAAAGAAATTAAAATTAATCAAATAAAGTAAAGAAGCAACATAATTAAAGCAAAGAATTGGTGAATCACGGAATTAATTACCAGTATCAAATAATTAGTAACTAGGCTTTGAATTCCCCTAAACCTAATCAATTAATCTTAAGCAATTGTGTTGTTGATTAATTGGACCGTGGAGACTCCTAAGGTATGCTAGTAGCTAATCTTGAGTCTACTAATAACTAATCCTAAGGTTTCTAATCGAATTACTCAAGTTAAATTTTATAAGATTGCCTTATTGTATTATAAATCCATCTATCAGGTTTGACCCTAATCTAGAAGATTTATGTTATCCTATCTCTAAGGTTACAATTGACTCTTTACAATTATCATACATCTATTCAAACCTAGGATTTCTCAATCATTGCGTATGAAATCAATTTCGGTCTAATAAATTAGATTACTATACAATAATAAAACAGATAATTGGATCATAATAATCAAATAACTTAATTGCATTCATAAAATAATCAATACATGTTTCAGTATTAGATAGGGTTCATCTAGCCTAAATACTAACAAAACAATTAGTTACACATTGGTGAACATGAAATTAGATGCACATATACAAAAAACTGAATTGAAAACAATGAAATCATAATTCTAAATCTCCCTAGTTATTCTCTATTGAGTATTCCCACAATGTAGACATCTAATATTGTATTTTAAAGGATTTGTTGATAAAAACTCTGTATCTCCCACTCTTTAAGCTCCAGATCACCCCTGTACTCTTCAAAATGATGCCTACCATTTTTCCTTTGTATCATAAAATTTAAGGTTCTAGGAGATGTGTGGTCATGCAACCATTTTGTGCATCGAATCTTCTTTTTATACCTTTTTTTCCTTCGAATTCTTCTCCTTTAATTCCATGAAGGCAATTATAGTTTGTAAATACATTTGGAGCAAATAAAGTACTAAATATATAATAAAGGTATAAAATATCAAGTAAAATACATCAAAAATAGGTGTGAAAATATAGTCAAATATCATCTATTAGATTGATAAGTTGGCCTAAAGTATAGGGATTTCTTAATACAACATATGATATACCTTTTTCCAAAGCTTAAAGGATATGGAGATCTTTCTTTTTTTACCAATGAGCTTCAAAAAAAGACCAACTATTGAATTTACATCTCTCTTGTTATTATTTTATATTTTATTACATGAATTCAATTTATTAACCTTACGATAATATATAGTTCCATATATCATTTCAAAAGCCAATAATTTCAATCTCAAATATCAATCTTAGCACAAATTTGACTTAAGCTAAAATTTGATCAATCTTTCACTCATTTTACCTTTTAGTGAAATATAATACAACTTGCTAGATTGTTAGTTCTATTCCTTCTTAAGAGTTTGGTTGACTTATATCCCTAGTATGATTAAATGATTTGTTCAGCACTTAGCATTTGTTAAATAATTCCCTTATAGGTAGACCTAATTGTTACAAATAAAATATTTCACACATTTAACACTGATTTGATCAACTTAACCTCATATAAATAGACACAACTCCTCAAAAAACGCAGACTCAAATGTTCCTCCAAAAATATTTTAAAAATCAATAAGACTTTCATTAGAATGATAATACAATACTCAGTCCCTAAGTGCATTATGATAAGTAAGTTGAGGGCTATGTGAAAGATTATATTACTCTTGATAGTATTAGACTCTTAACTCATCCATGATATTGATTCAAACTTTCCTTACAACTTATTAATATTCTTCAATTAATCATGTCTTATCGATTTTTACTTATTGATAACTCAATCTTGACCCTTGATGTATGATTGATTCTATGGACTTCTTTGGATCATTTTGCCTTCAGTCTTAATTGGTCATATAATGATTAATCATGTAATGATGGAATTACTAATATCACCAAAACGTAAGTCATTAATGACAACATATTTTATTATAATAAAAGCTATAAGTTAGAAACTCACTTAGATCTTCACAAAAATCTAACCTTCATCTATAAAATATCACTAAAACTTATGTCATTAATAACAACATAATTTATTATAATAAAAATAATAAGTTAGAAACTTACTTAGATTAACATAAAAATCTAACCTTTATCCATAAAATCTTGAAACATGATTGTTAATTTACCATCAATTAATAAATTTACATATTTTCTCATGCCTAAAATCTTATTCTTTTTTTTAATTTTGATCTTTTAAAGTTATAATACTAATGATGGGATTTATTTCATAAATAATAAGTCTTTTATTTTGTTCTTCTATATGCAATATTTTTTCCATTTTAATAAATTACACTATTAAACAAAAGATTTTTATTTTTTAAATTTACTGAAGGCATGTTAGTAGCCTAACCTTGACACCACTTTCTAGATAAAGAGTCTAGAAAAATTGGAAACAATCCAACGCTAGTTGAAGTTGAGAGAAGAAACTAAATAGGTCTACAGTAATATCCAAAGCTAATAATAAATGTAAAAGTAAGAAAAAGTTATAATCACAAAGAAATTACATTTTAATATTAATAATATCTAAAAAAGTAAAACATTATAATCAAGAGAGTCAGCTAAAAAAATAGATCTAATATATTTAAAATAGTCAGGTAAAAAAAATCATATCTAATATATTTAAAATGGGATTAGTCTCAATCTCCATAATAAAAGGACTAACTTTCAAGAAACATAAAGAGGAGAAAATACAATATTGCAACTTATATAGAATTGATGGCATCATTTATATCTCCCACAACAACTTAAGAAGAAGTAAGTAGCTATATACTCTATATAACCAAACTCTTTATAAAGGTAGAATCAAGAAGGAGCATAGGAATTCATCTAAGAATAAAGTTTACCATATCAAGCCTAAAAAGGATCCTTGTAGTACAGGAAAAGGTAAATTTTATTTTTTAACCCTTTAGATATCATGATAGTAAATGCTTCGTAATGCCTTAGTAAGAGGGTTCTAGTATTGAGACATGATAATACGAAGGATAAAAATGGTGATTCTGATGATAACAAGTATATGCCACCACTTAAGGGCACTATCAATGATGATGGAGTTAGCATTTAATGGAGAAAGAAGTACCATTAAAAAGGAGAAACTGAGTGTTATAATTGAGGAGGATAATATGAGACCATAAAGGAAAAATATCTTTCACACAAGATGTCATATAAGAAATAAGGAGTATAGCATAATCATTGATGGAGGGAGTTTCAATGATGTAATTATTATAATACTTATAAAGAAGATGAAGTTTACCCATATTCAAACATTCAAGTCCATATAGATTGTAGGGCTTATGAATGTGAAGAAATAAGGTGATTATATAGGTATCGATTGTATCCTCCGTTGAAAAGTATAAAGATAAAGTTCTTTATGATGTTATGTCTATGTAAGCTAGCCATATTTTATCAAAGAAGCCCTACCAATATGATAGAAAAGTCATCCATGATGATTGAAAGAACATATAAACCTTCATGAAAGACAACAAATCAGTGACTACTCTTGTCTTGTTGGCATTCAAGTAGATCTATAAGGACTACTTAAAACCAACAAGAGAGAATAAAAAATATATGACAAAAGCTTATAAAGAA
Source organism: Erythroxylum baracoense (assembly GCA_025629805.1). Lineage (NCBI taxonomy): Eukaryota > Viridiplantae > Streptophyta > Magnoliopsida > Malpighiales > Erythroxylaceae > Erythroxylum > Erythroxylum baracoense. Next base: position 14,013,939 of record JAOTAY010000189.1, read on the forward strand.
AGGAGGCATATAATCTCTGATCCTGGTGATGATTTAAGGTCGAATTCCCTTAAGGAGATAAAGAACAATGCCAATATAAATGTTATATAGAGCTATGAATAAATTAACATTTTAAAGTTCAAATTTGATGTTATATTAATAGTTTTAAGCTCCTAATTGAAGAATTGTTAGTAGTTGATTCAATTTAAGTAGAAATTATATTTAACTCTATTTAAAAGGGGATAGATATCATTAATGAGATAGAGAATTTATTGAGATTTCTTGGTTTTATTTCGATTATAAGAGTATTTCTCATCCTTATTATTCATTGCATTAACTCAAAACTAATTAAAGTCTTTATGGCACTCCAAAATTTTTGTAGAATTACCAGATGATTCACTATAGCCAAAGGATCATCTCTAGTTGCTTAATTTAGATTTCTTATTAAGATTTCAATCTTGTTTATAGAGTTTGCTCCTAATTTTGTATCACAAACATAATATCTTCTCAATGTAACTAAAATTTCTTACTAATCAAAGTCATCATTGAGGGTTAAATATTTTTAATATCAATCTAAAATTTCATAACCTAGCTTTATTTTATATAGCGATATTAATTAACGTTAGAAGTTCCCGGCCCTTAAATTTTAGGTTGTGGGGGATGAACTTTTGATAGGTGTTTGTTGATTTCTCCACTATATAGAAAGACATTGAAATTAAGATTTCACGGCAAAGAGAGGGTGATAAACCTATATGTTGAACCCTCTGGACCTGGTAAATGGGGAGATTAATTGGGTCAGGTAGATGGTTGTAATGATTGGGAACCCACATAAAATGGTTGCCTATCTTGTGACTTCAGTCTTGTTTCTTTTCTGTTGCAAACTATTGCCAAAGAAGGAAAAAAAAAAAAGGAAGCTAAGCAAGAAGGCAATTGGTGTTTATCTAAAAAATTGACGACGTAATAAGAGTCTCATTGAAAGCTAGTTTTAGCTTGCAAAACAGACATTAATCAAGTAGAAATGCCGAATAGCAAACCATAGATGGAAGTTCATGGTAGCAATAAAAACCGTTTGTCAGTCATTGTACATAGTTTGTTTGTTGAGAGGGACAACTTGATTCTAGCAAAATCGAGAAATGTCACAACCTTCTATATTACATCTACAAATGGGTCTATTTTATCATTTCCTTATGATGCGAAAATTGTGATGAAGATGTGCTAAAGAAAAAGCTGCCCGATTCTCAGCCAAATCTGACATCCCCCTTCCCCAGCTATTCATTACTTGAATCAGCTAGTAAAGGTTGCATTATCATGTGGCTCAATTTCCTCTACTCGGACATTCATGTATGGAATCGACAATTCATATCTTTATTGTCATTATTCAATGGATTAAAAAAAAAAGGAAATACCTGCGTGCAATTAAACATTGTTTCAAGACCAGTCCCAATTTCATGTACAAAACCTTGTTTTTAAATCGTATTATCTCCTTCTGAGAAGTATGCAGGTATTGGTTGTCGTGGAGAGGTAAAGAAAGAGGAATACCAACCTTGATAGACTCATTCTTCTTTGTTCTTGGGATTAATGAATTCTCTTTGAAGATATATTGAATGACTCACTAGGGATCCCCACCCTTAATTTATTAGCGGCGGAGATCATCATAGACTTTTAAGTTAACAGGAACATAGATGAAGAAGCATGCAGCACTTTCTTCACTGCTAGAAGATATGGATCTCAAAAAGGACCAAAAAATTGCTAAAACAGAATTTCTATCACTTAAAACCCTAACGACATCATAGATGCGCTTGCCAAAAGATTCTCTAAAATCTTCACATACAAAAGCGGAACGCAACCATCAGAAAGTTCACTATATAGGACTATGCTAGAAATAAATTCTGGAAATTCAGTGAAAATTGAAAAAAAAGAAGAAGAGAGAAGCATATTTCATGGAAGAAGGAGGCATACCTCATATAGGATACCTCGACAAAAACCATAACGGACCTATCCAAAACCGACCCCTTTAGGAGATTAGGTTTATTTGATTAGGGTTTTTCATGCTACCATCAACAGGTGAAACTGCCACATGATCTGAGCTCTCCAAGTGAGGAAATTTAAAGAAAGCCCAGATCATGCTGGCAGCTTCATCTTTCAGTGATGCATGAAACTGTTACTATATATCTGTATGCATAGTGAATATGAGAAGCGACCCACTTGATTGGACCTCGAAGTCTTCTTCTTTGTTCTTCTTTTTTTCTCTTCAAAGTGAAAGCTTTATAGATAAGAAAGGACGAGAGGATATAAAATGAAATGGGGACCAGAAGAGTTTTTCTTTTCTTTACTTTCTCCAGCCATACTTTCGCTGGCAATAGTCTCATAAAGGCTTTGTCTCGTATGGACTAGGTTGTCATGAATGTTCATATAAGACAGTGGACAACTATTTAACCTACTGACAAATATGTCCATGAATAGAGCTTTTACAAGCTGTGGTGGGAAATTACATATCGAACGAAACATAGAGTAAGGATTTCCAGGATTTAAGTCAAGTTAGTATGGTAATTTACGATGTTGTTAGGGAGAAAAACCAGAAACTAAGAAAGTAACAGAAGCAAAATGTAGTGCAGGGAAAAATATGAAATGACGGAATGTGGTCCCTAAAAAAGGAAAATTAAATAATGGCAAGCCCACCCTTCCACATGCAGACAGGTTAGTTAGAGTTTCTCTATTTCCTAAGGACCTTCGTAGCTTTTGTTGGATTACCTTTCATCTCTATCTATCTCTCTCTTCATTAATAACGTAAACATCAGTTGTGATCCAAAAAGAGTATGAAACGCTTGTAGGGCATGACTGGGGGACCAGTTTGCATGGCGAGCTCTTCAGATGTTGTCTAAGGTTCATGAAAAAAGAAAAATAAAAAGACAAAGAAGCGGGAGCATCTAAAGCTCGCCAATTAAGCTAATAATTATATATAATAATTTCAATAATTATATAATGCCTCCCTCAATTGAATGATGTGATGAATGTGGATGAAATCATTTGTACACTCAATCCGAATGGTAAATTCTCGAACATATCATATCATCAACTACTTACCAATGGACTATATGAAGTTCCTTGGTTTAATCTTCTATGGAGAAAGACGTTTGGGTAGCGATTAGAAATAGGCTTAAGACCACAAGTTAATGGCATGACAATGTGGACTCTACTTGTGTATTATGTAAGATGGCAAAAGAAGACAGGGACCACCTCTTTTTTCTATGCAGATTTTCTAAAGTAGTTTGGCGCAAGATTTTAGATTTACTTACAAGTGACAACTACAAGTATAACTAGGAACAAACATTGAATTAGGTTATTGGCCATTCAAAGCAGAATATGTCTAATAAACTTTGGAAGGAGTGAAATAAAGAATCTTTACACACAGGGAAGAAGAGTAGTACTAATCAGTAGACCAGATTTTTAATTGGATCAAATCTACTATTGTTTCTAAGAATGTTCAAAACACTCTTTCAATCCTGAAGCATAAATGGAAATTCTAAGTTAGATAACAATATTAGTCTAAATCGTATTTTTTGTAATGCTTTTACAATTTTATTGTACTTAATTGAGGGTTGAATAGCCTAGAACTCATTGTAATATTATATTAGTTTCACCTATAGTTAATGCAATTTATTCATTTTTAATAAAAACCTAGTTAATTAGAGAAAGATATTTATGTGGTCAGGATTTAGACATTACATTGAAATATGTAGTTTCAAACAACTTAATGTTCACAAAATTAACATAAATTACATTTTAAGGTTTTTATATGATTTTAACTCAACAGAATTTGGAACTGGAAATAAAAATATCCAAAGTCAAAAGGTTTTTAATTTCTTTTATTTTATAACAATAATTTAGTTATTTCATAGTTAGCATTAAAGCTTACAAAAAAAGTATGGAGCTTTCCTTCTCTATAAAGATTCCAAATTTTCCTACCTGAAACTCGCTTGATCATCTTAAAGTTTTCCAACCCCTAGTTCCAGCATTCTTATTCTTTCTGTTATGAAACTATGCTTGCTTATGGACAACTATTGTACTTGTGCTTTATTTTTATCTCTTTGAGCCTCTACACTATTATCTTGCTCACACACTCTCCTTCTCTCCATCATTGTTCCTCTTGCTATCTTATCTGCTCTTACTATTGGATATTTTTATTGTTGGTGTTGATCCATGTCATTCAACCTCATCTATTTTACACAACTTATATCTATAATGTTTTGCTATCATCTACTAGACTAATCAATGTTTCAAATTATTCCCTACCTCTTGCTCTTTCTTAAACACTAGCTGCTCCAAACCACCTTGTTCCTTAACCACAACCTGTTATTCTCTACTCTTCAAATATCAAGAAAACATTGTAAAAGTAGCTAGCGATAACAAACCTGATTCTAGACCAAGCTACTTCCCTCTAAGAAGAACTAATAAGCAACCCATGATATCTCCACCTATTGAAATTTTAAAGGCTAGTGCACAGAAATGTTGAGAAGCTTTGATAGGCCACTTTCTTCATAGGAGTGCCACATTTCCTATTATGAAGCAATGGGATATACCAGCTAGAAACAACATGGTTTGATGGATATTTCATTTAAAAATGATGATAACTTTTTCTTCAAATTTTCATGCAAAGAAGCTCTAATCAAGGTACTCGAAACAAGGCCTTGACACATTCAAAACAATCCATTACTACTTTAGATGTTAAGACTAGGGATAAATATTGAATAAATTAAACAAGTAAAATACCTATATGGATATGCATATATGGGGTCCCTTTAGGTAATGGACAACCAGTGGATTGAGCTATCTTGCAAGCTATATTGGAAAACCAATATGTATGTATCAAATGATAGTTGAGGTTTCAAAGATCAACTTTGCATATTTTTATGTGCTAGTAAGCTTAGTGACTCATTTTTATGTGCTTGCAAGAAAGGGCTTACTTTTGATTGGTTTCACTAATTAGTAGCTATATAGTCCTGATAATTATTGAAATACCATTAATTATATAACAATTGCAACATTGCTACAGGAAGTACTAATCAGCTAAATTTGAGCATTATGAGGTTAGATTTGATATACTTCTTTTAGTGAAATTTGTTGTTTGGCATAATTAATTTATGATTTTGTAAATAAGGAAGAGAATAAGATGCTCATACATTATGGAATTTGCCTCAAATGACTTGTTATTCACATTTCTGTCAACTTATTTACCAATGACTATGTGCTACATATTATGCTGCCAACAAATGATCATTTTACATACCTTGTCTTCCTTGTAATTCAATGGGTTTGGTTATCTTTCCGCTTTGTGATTATTTTTAAATGATTTTCAACTCAATGATATGCATGTAACACTCTTATTTCACACCATTGAATAGCTTTCAAAATATGTTATTTAGAAATAAGAAGAGTATTTCACTAAATCCAACCTTATATAGCCAGTTATATCTACAATAACTACCTATCTAGTAAAGATCTGTATGAGGTATAAAATGGCAATTTTCAATCTAATTTTCTATTTTAAATGGTCTATGAATTTTAGACTTTATCCACTATCATTATGAAAATTATTTCTTTTTCCAAATTTGAATGCTTAAGATTGGTCGACCTCGTTAAAGTTTAGTCTCTACAGAAAAGAAGAGGAAAAAATATGATTCACTAAAGGCTTGGGCTAAAAGATGTAACATCAAGGTAAAGTTTAAGCATTGCATGTGACCTTTGAAAAGAAAAGCATATTGGCATGCCAGAAATATTTCATCATTGATCACATCCTTTCACTGTCATGAATATGCTATATATAGGGAAAACAAAGAAAGATAAAATAACTAAGTGAAACAAACCTAAGTGCTTTGACAACAGGTATAGATACCTTAAGTTAATTATTGATTCAGCATAGATAATCAATTTTGTATGACAATTAGACTTCCCTAGATATGAAACTGAAAGTCTAAATGTTTGTTTAATTAATCTTTCTTACATTCGTTATTTTTTTAATTAATGAATTAATTTAATTATATTCTATCAAATATTGTTTTATTTAATTTTTTGACTGACTATGATTGATATTTACAATGACATGATTCCTTATAGAACTTGATACTCTAAAATACTTCATTTTATAAATTTACTATAATTGACTCCGAGCACTTGTGAATCAATTAAATCAATATGTAATAGGAATGTCATTATACTAATAAGTGATTGTGTTTGACAATAATGTTAACATTAGTCTTATAGCTTACATATGACATTTTATGCTACTTTCCTTGGCCAATAGAATGGGGGTTCAATTTTTAATGAGTTGACATAGGATAGGGAACATGAACTTAGTATCATTTGATCTTACTGGAAGATTAACAGATAACTTAATGCAATATTTTCATTGGTTTTTAATAAATCGTGTTAACTTGAATATAGTTTGAGATATCCCTATGTATGATTTAAGATGTAGTAAAACACAGTTAGTTATCAATAATCTACAATAAAATTTTATTAAAAAAATTGCAAATGCATTAGTGCAATTGAAATTAATTTTATCATATATTTTAAAATTTTCTTATAAAACAATTATGAAGCATTGTCTAATTATGGACTGTTAGCAAACCTAATAATCGACAGTTAGTTATTTATATTATATGAGATTAATTTTTTGGAAAATAATAAAACCACAAATATCTCAATATAATTAACTCATCATATTTTATACTAATATTAAAAGAGGAAAAGCATGATTGCTCAATTTATATTGTTTAAAATAAAATGAATGAATGACTAGTGAGCCTTTTTTTCTTAACCATATTGATCTATATATTATGGTTTAGGTTACATACCTAATTCCTATGATATAAAAAGAAGTCAAAAGCAATATTGACGGATAATTAAATTTATGTGATGAAAGCCTACCTATTTCTCCATATGCTTTATGAAGGCATGCAAAAAGACTAATTGATTACATAGGAACTTACTATATAATTACATAAACACATTTTCAAAAAAGAAAGATTGTAATGTAAAAACATGATGTTTATGACATAAAATTGAAATTAATATTTATAATTTTAGGACCTTGAATAAACAATTGTCACAACTAATTAGGCTATAATATTTATACCTACTTTAGAAGGCATCATTATCATAGATAAATCAAGAAAATTAACTCTATCTTTTGTTAAAATTGTTTTCTCTCTCTTAGCTCTTCTTATGTGACAGAAAGCTTAATAGAAAACTTTATATGAACCTAATTAGTTGAGAAAGGATAAATTTATAAATTTATAGCATTTAATCTGATACATCCATCATGTAACCAAAGTAAATAGTCGATATGTATTACATTATTAAATATGAAATATAAACAAAATATGGAAAAACACATGGCTTGATTCTTCTAATATTATTTTTAATAGTGTAAACATTAAGCTTGTATAAACAAATCTCTTAACATCTTTTATAATTTAACTTAACATAATAAACCACAAATTGTAGGTTATGGCAATCATATAATTTAACATGGCATACTTCCATTGATCACAACACTAGTAATTTATTAAGTTAGGTAACATCAGTGAAATATAAATATTATAAGGGTCTATATTAATGTCTCATTCATAATTTTATTTATTATATAATAACATTTACATGTACAAAATCGTAATAAATATGAAGATTACTAATATAAAACTTTTATTAAGCTTAAGAGCATTAAAACGTCATTAGAAACAATTATCAATATAACCAATGTCTATTCTTTAAACGTGTTTTTAAAATATCTTTGGTTGGTTAAAGGATCTACAATCATAAGATTCATCTTAATATGTTCAATACAGGCCCTTTTTTGAACTTCTTTCTTTATGACAAAATACTTAAACTCCATATATTTAACACCTATAGAGTACTTGTCATTATTAGAGAAGAAAATTATTGTAGAATTGTCACAATGAATTTTCAGTGGCTTAGTAATGTTTTTGAAAACTCCAACCCCTGCAATAAAGTTCCATAGCTATAAGGCATGAATTGTAGCCTCAAAATAAGGTACAAATTCTACTTCTATAGTGGATGAAGAAATGATAGATTATTTATTTCATGAAATTGCTCCTCTTGCTAGTGGAAATAGGTAGCCAAATGCTGATTTTCTACTATCAATGCATCCAAAAAATCTGAATAAGAATATCCAGTCACTTTAAATGGATTAGATCTTTTATATATAATCATATAGTCTTTTATTCCTTGAAGATAGATTAAGACTTTCTTTGTAACTTCCTGATAGTCTATACCATGATTACTTTGATATCTACCTAGCATTCCAACCATGAAGCTAATATCATGACTCATGCATGTTTCCAAATACATCAAACTACCAATAATAGAAGTATATTGAATAGATTCATTTTGTTTACATTCCATATCATTCTGTGGACATTCCATGAGACTAAATTTATCCCCTTTTTGTATTGGGACAAGCCTTACTGAACAATTGTTCATATTAAATCTCTCAAGAATCTTTAGAATAGTGTTTCTAAGACAATCATACTAGTCTTTGTGATCTATTTCAAAATATTGAGATTCCTATCATATAGGATACCTCTCCCATATCTTTTATTTCAAAATCCTTAGAAAGGAAATATATTGTCTTATACAATATGTCAAAATCATTAGCAAAAAATAAAATATCATCAAAACATAGAACTAGAAATACACATCAATCAACAATAATTTCTTAAAAATCAAAATATGTTATGGTATCATTAAACTTAATCGAGAAGCTTGTTTAAGTTAATATACTGATTTCTTAAGTCTGCAAACCATATGACCTCTCCTTCTATGAAAATTCTTCATGTTGATAAATATAAAATTCCTACTTAAGATCACCATTCAAAAGAATAGTTTTCATATTTATTTGATGTAGCACTAAATCAAATTAAGCGACTAATCTTATAATTATTCTCAATGAGTTTTTCTTTGAGACATATGAAAAGGTCTCTTGATAATCAATTTGATCTTTTTGAGTATAACCTTTGGCCATAAGTCTAGACTTATATTATTTAATATTTTCATTCAAGTCACGGTTGGTTTTAAAGACCCATATGCTTCCAACTCGTTTAAATCCTTTTGAAAAATTAAATATTGCTTTGTTCTAATGAATTTAACTATTCTTTCATAGCATCATTCCATTTATTAGACTTGTCACTTTCTATAGCTTGTGAAAATGAAATAACATACTTTTTAATGTCGTATTCAAAATTTTACTCATATAATTAAGTTGCATAGTCATTAAGAATAGCTAATCTCCTTATTCTTACATGTTTATTTAAAGCTATTTCATCAAAAAGTTATCTAGGATAATTTTGTTCTTCTAACACCAGGACAACATTCAGTATAGATGTGGATACTTTATTTCACTAATATCCATAACATGTTTTCAACACTGCTACTAACTTCACCATTTTCAATGAACTTGACATTAGTTGTTTCAATCATTCTTGGACTATGGTTTAGACAATAAAACCTATACCCTTTAGATTTCTCTAGGTAACCATTAAAGTAATCAATAAATATCGATAATCTAATTTACTTTAATGGAAACTATAAGTTGTGGTTATCCTAAAGAACCCCAAAACACGCGAGTGCCTCATACTTGGTTTCCTTTCAGTCTATAACTCAAAAGGAGTTTTAGGGACTACTTTACTAGGAATACTATTTAGCAAATAAATAACAATTTTAAGTTTATGCATTCATAAGGTTTGGGTAATGAGGAATTATTCGTCATACTCCTAACTATATCTATTAATGTCTTATTATGTGTTTCTGCCACACCATTTCGCTAAGGCATGCCTGACACAGTGTACTATGCGTATACGCCATGTTTCTCAAGAAATATTGCAAATGGACCTAGACAGTATCCTCATTCATCATATTTTCCATAATATTTAACACCTCTATTAGATCTTATAATTTTTCACTTTTTTATCTAATTGTTCTTCAACCTCCTTTACAAACACAATGAGCGCTTTTATAGTTTGAGATTTTTCAATAAGTAAATAGATATATTCGTAATGTAAAAAATCATCAATAAAGATAATAAAATCCTTTTCTCACTAAAATTTGGATTGTTAAAAGGTTCACATATAACAATATGTATAATTTAAAGGAGTTGAGTAGTTCTTATAGCCCCTATCTTACTATATTTGGTTTGCTTTCCTTTCATGCAATCCACATATTTACCAAGATTGGTAAAATCTAAAATTGGTAGAATTTTATTATTTACCAGTCTTTCTAATCTTTCTTTGGAGCTCACTACAGTAAAAAGGGCTTTAAACAACAGACAAAATTGTAACCATAAGTACAATTATTATTACCATTTTATTAAGGCAACAAAATTCATATCGTTAAATAAAGTGGCACTATTATAGATGTAGGGAAACAAAATTTTTTTTATTAGCCAAGAAAACGAATAATGATGTCTAAAATTTTTACTATGGCAATAAAATAATTTTAAACTTTAGAAACAATATTGAATGGATATAGCAACAATTTGAATCTTTTTAAGGCAACAAATTGGCTTTTTTAGTCAACGGTATCTAATAATAGAAAGAACAATTTTTCCTTTCATTAGGATCAAAGTACATTAATTTTTATTAATACAATAATATATGACCGTACATGCATTACTATATGTCACAAAATATATACTACCAAATGTCAATCACTGAAAAACTACATTTATATATGTTGCCATATAGTCCATATGGGCTTAATAAACAACCTTTAACATATTCAAAATATAATAGCCAAACATTATTAGCTAAAATATGGCCCTATATTATCTTCCTCTATTGTATATGGAATATAAATATGTCAACTAAAATACAAAAAAATAATATATGTGGGCACGTCAAAATCCTTCACAAAATACCTCCTTATACACTCGTAGTCATCACCTTTCTAAAAAAACCAATAAATAGAGTAGAATTGTTCCAAAATAACTATGCTTATAAATAGGTTGATATATCTAAAGAATGATGTATTAACTACTTTATTGTAATCAGTATTTAGTAAAGACAAATTATTGTAGTTCAAAAACTAACAAAATAATGATTCAACTCTTTTTATAAACAAAGTCAAAAGGAATAAAATTTTCAACCCACATTGTGTTCAATATTTTTGCAAATGGAAAAATAAGAAAAAATAATTTGCAATTAATCTCAATACAATAGGCAATAAGATGAACAACATTAAATTAAAGAACTTTGTCATTTGATATTCTTTACACTGATATGTACGATATGGAAGAATAGAATATTTCAGAAAAAAGCATTAAAAATACCCTCCTTAATTAGAGTTTAGATGTTAACAGAAATATATTATACTAAAGGAAACATAAAGAAACACTAGATAGTACAAAAGATATGGAACCTAGTGTAGCCACAGTTAATCATAAACTAAAAGCAATTGAGTTTATATATAAAAGAATAAATAAAGATAAGATATCTTTTATATGTCGAGGCCAAGACATGAAATTCTTATATAAGTGTACTTTGAGGATAAAGGAATAAAACTAGAATGCTAATACAGTTAGAATGTGAACAACTCACATGATCAAAGTACCTTAGCGTCTTCCCAAAGCTTCATCCTATAAGTGGAATGATTTTAATGTCCTTACTAGATTTTTTATCCATTTTATTCTATTGATTAGTAGTATAATTTATGAAGTTAAAAGCTAGAAGTGAATGTAACTTTGATAGCAAACAACTTAAAGGTAAGAGGGCAATGATTAAAAGCTTTAGAATAGTTATCAAGCTCAAAAAAGAAACAAACAAAGTGCATAATTTAACTTGATTAGTTACTACCATCCCAAGAATTATTTGTAGAGATATAGCCCAAAGAAAAATAAAAAAACTATTAACACAATTCCTAAAATTGTGGGCAATAAGTTGAAGTACAAGATAAAGAAAAAAACAACTGTATGAGGAGTTTGATCCTATAATTTTTTTCTTTTTGAGAAGAAAATGTAATAAAAATACCTTTTTTCTACATATTCTACACCATTAAGAGTTAAAGATGCACCAAACCATCAATTTAAACGATCAAGTTGATGCTTTTCTAAAATAATCTACTGATGAGATTTAAGTACAATTTCTTAAGAAATCATAGTAACACAAGGAATTAAAGAGGCAAAATCAAAGTACAGAGATGACAGTTCATCCTTTTGTAGGTACTTGCCAAAATGGAGAAGAGAAATAAGCTTTTTAGTTGAATATGTCAATGTGAAAAGGTATATAAAAGGGTTCTATATTTGGAGGAGAAATGAATTCTAAGGGTAGGGACGCATAGTTTAAAAAGTCATTCATATTGGAACATGAAAGAGGAGTATTTCCAATTTGGCTTCTAATATATAACATAAGCATAAAGGAAAAAGTAATAAAATATTAAAAGAAACACAATCGCTCACCCCTAACATTTAGCCTGACAAGAGAGTTGATATAGTTGTGCAATCTCATTGGGGGCATGGCATGCAAGTGGTAGATAGTTGCGAGGTTATATCATCCAAGCAAACCTCATGGAGAATAATGAACAGATGCATATAACTGTAGAAAAATAACTAAGAAGATTGGTAACTTGGATCATCCACTAACTAGTGAAGAACACTTGGACTTCTTTTCAGCCAGACTTTTTTTACCTCTAGTTATATTTCTTAAAATCATTTATGAGGATTTCTTCATGTCATCACCCTATGACAAGAACCAAATAGGAAAGCACAAAATTCTAAATGAAAATGATGGAATCTTACAGTGACTATTAAATGAAAATAACATTAAGGAAATGATCTAAAGTTATCACTATAAAACATACAGGAGCAATAAAACCTCTGTTAGCAATAAAACCCTAAAAAGAGTTGTTATGGGGCTAATAAGACTATTCAGAAATGCTTTGAATGAAGCCATGGGTGATGAGCTACTTGAATTCCTTCAAATTAAAATGCAAAGCTATAAGCTTGTATTAAGACCTAGATAGAAGAAGCATAGGGTCAAATGCACACTTATGGAGAAAAAAAAGATGAAGTTTTCAAGAAAACAAATAGATCAAACCTTCCAATGGTTAATATAAAATTCAAAATGTAGGCTGAGATCGTGGATAGAGAACCCAGAACTCTTGGTGGACTTCAAGTTTAATCAAGAATAGAAAGCAATATCTTTCTTCCAAAATTTCCATCTTATTCTATAGAATTCCTTTTTCTTTTATCCAATTCTAGTTATCTCAAATAAAGAAACATGAATAATGTTTTTGAACAACAGTAGTCGAAGCTCATTCTTTAATTCTTCACATAAATTTGGCAATCTAGATAAATCCAACATCTACCCTTTTAAAATATGTATCAATATAGATATTTCAAATGTATGTATAACTTAAGTATCTCACAGGGCGGGGTTTATCTATAAACAAGACCATTTTTTAAATAGTAAAATAATTTGATTTATATCACTTATAGAATCTCAGCTCATACCATGAGCCCCTCAATATAAAACCTATATTTCTCTGGACAGATGCAACAAAGAGTGATTTTATCTATAAAAATACATATTTCTGAAACAATAAACGAATTCGATTTGTATCACTTATGAAGTTAGCTCATACCATAAGCCCTCAACACAAAACTTGATTTATTTGGATAAGTGCAGTAACCCTTCTTTATATGCCTAATAAATATATGCTTTAAGCTTGTAGGTGAACCTTTTTCCTCATTATGTGCAGACGTGAAAGAGATGCAAATAGAAATAAAAAAACATCAACTTTAAGACATATGAACGGAGATTGCCAGGGAGAAGATGAAATAGTTATCGCTTCGTGTGTTTGTCTGGTAGTTGGAGTTAGTACTCAGGAGAGAAGATGCTCAAGGTTGGCCTTTAACCAATCATAAAACATGTTCTCTTGTTTTTGTTTACTGGCTTTAGTTGGATGCAAAGACCTAAATCTTCTAATGCAATCACCTAATGGTTACTTTAATTTTTTCCTTTCTTTTCCTTTTATTTCTATTACAATTTCACTATAAATCATTAATCATCTACAATAAAATATGTTTTTTATTTATAAATAAGAAGGCTACTTTTGAATGAGTTTAAGATCTAATTTTGATTCTTTGATTCATTTGATTTGAGAAATATTGATTTATTCATTTGTAAGTATCATTGTAGTAGAGCTATATAAATAAATATGTAACATTAATAAATACACTTTAGGAAATAGATGACTGGAACTATCGTAACAATTCTAAATGTTGCATATATATGACTATATTGTAACCATTTTCTTAATTTTGTTATCTTTTCTTATATGTAGCAACCAACTATTATTATAATTGCATTTTAGTATTATTAAAGGCAATATTTTAAAAACTTTTGTGTTATATTAATTTTTAGCAATATGTTTTTAAATTGTTACAAATATGTCTTTCCTAAAGCTCTTTTTGCTATAGATGACCCAAACGTTTAGACCATAAGTAAGTTAAATTATCATTCATTAAGTTATGCTTAGTTCTAACAGTATGATAAATAGAAAACAAAGATTTAGAAAAATTAATATTAAGTTTCAATTTATATAAACCTAGGCATGTCAAAATAAACCCGGCTTGACCTAACGGGGCCTAGCCCATGATCAACAGGTTTGGCCTGATCAAACTGGCCCATGGGCCGGCTAGATATGGTCCGTGACATTTCAGGCCTGGCCACGACCCATGAATCATGAACCACAAGCTAGGTCACAAGCTCTAGCCGAGTAGCCCAGCCCGTGGCCTACTGGGGGTTCATAAACAAAACAATGTCATTTTGTTCATGTTTAAATATTTGTTCCACCGATAAAACGACGTCGTTTTACTTTAGGGTAAAATGCAAAGAACCTTTTTTGTTTGTTACAAAATGATGTCATTTTTTTCATGATTAAAATATTTGTCCCATCGTTAAAATGAAGTCGTTTTGCTCTAAGAGTAAAATGACGTCGTTTTGTAACAATATAGTTAATAAAATACGAAACAAAATGACGTCATTTTCTTGCAAGCAAATACAAAATGACATTATTTTGTTTTAAGAGTAAAACGACGTCGTTTTGTAACAAGATAGTTAATAAAATACGAGAAAAAACAACGTCGTATTCTTGGAAGAAAAAATGACATCAATTTGCCTCTGATTAAACGAAAGCCACGCCATGCCCACCCTGCCACCTAGCTACCTACTGCCTCCCTCCCTCGTACCATCGCACACTCGCCCCTGCCCGTCTGTCAGCCTCCTACATGCCGTCTTCTCCCTTCGTCCCTGAGAACTCACAGTCTCAAAATCTCCTCGAGAACTCCCTTCTCCTGGAGAACTCACTTACTTCTCTGTTCTTCTTCTTCATTTCACTTTGTTCCTTCGATCTTCTTCTTCATATATCATCTATTGTGGCAATGTCGAAGGTAAGCTCTCATTCTCTCTTCGTCATTTCGGGTTTTTTGGTTGTCTTGAGATGTGATGTGGCTAATTTGAGAACTTTGTATGTTAATATTTGGAATATGGGATAATGCTTGTAATGTGTTTGATGAAATGTCGCAGCTATTAATCAATCCATCTTTCCTACCAAATTAGTATTTTCATCTTCTGTTTCTATTAACCCTGGTTTACTATTGAGTTCACAGCTCTAGAATAGCTCTAGTATTGAGTTCACAGCTTAAACATAGCCATGCCATCTCATTTGTCTCATATCATATTTTCTTTCTCATCAATGGATTACTTCATTAATCACTCAATTATACTAGCACAAAAGCTTATCATATTAAGTAATTAGTATTACGCTACATTTATATTTTCCATGATAAAGTTCAACTTTAAAGTTGAGCTATGTTTCTCTATAGTTATATTGAATTGGAGTATGAAATTAAAGGTAGTAATAACATTCATCTCTAAGCAAGGGTAGTTTGGGTTGATAGTATAAAAGGTAGACGAAATTAAGAGTTTGTGTATGTTTTCAATTTTTGATACAAAACTGACCCAAAACAAAAATTAAGAAGTTGATCCAAGTGTCTACCTATTACTGTAAACAATTGGATACCATATTGTATCTCCAAATGACACCTATTAATATAGATTATAGGTTTTACAAGCATTAATAATACTAGATTTCACCAGTTTAAATGAAAGCATTATGGATCATGTGCTTTAACATTTGGGGATCAATCTTCTATAGCATGAATGGTGGTCTTATCTTTAAGGTTTTAGTCTCCGCCATAAGGAGGAGAGTGAAAAATGTGATTCTAGATCTATAGTGTTATTGCTCTGACCATCCTTTCTAGATTTGCTTATTTTTCAAATCCAAGTATGACCAGGGACTATTCGTTAGGAAAGGTCAGGATTTTATTTTTAATATAAAATATCTATCTACTTAGAGATCCTGACCTAATCTAGTTTGCTTTCCCTTAAGATGCTGCATCTCAGTAATTTACCTCTTTTGTCCATGTCCAAGTAATGATTTACGAGATTAATATCATTCAATTTCCATAAACCCAAACGAAAAAGAGGGGGTAAAACATTACACATCAAATACAAAACCGAATTGTAATATTTTATTTCTAACCTTAAGTATTTATATGTTTTTTATCAGATTGAACATATTCCTTCAGTTGAGAGTTCTAATCCATTATTAAAGGTAGAAGTGGAAACTTTTGTTACGACACCAAGTGATGATAGAAGTTCAAATAAAACTTAAATTAGTAAACATAAAAGTGAAGTTTAGAATCACTTTAAGAAGACTATATCGATCGGGGGAATTGAAAAAGAAGAGTACAATTATTGTCATAAGTTGTATTTAAGTGGTTGGAAAGGTGGAATATCTCATTTAAAGAGACAGAAAAAATCATGTATTAGAAGGAATGTGACATCCCGTTTCTATACTAAAGGTTAGAGCCCTAGATTTAGGTAATTGAGAAAATAATAATGAGAGATTAGAAGAAAGTGCATTTCATACTCAGGCAAAAGTTTGGCATACATACATTTGGATTTGAATTTTTTCACACATTATAAGACTGTACGTGCACTCATTTTATATTTTCTGGGTATAATTGTTTATAAATGTGATTATATTGAGAATTGTGGTTTTTATATGTTGAAAATTTGATTTGGAGAGTGTATTTAGTGATTTAAAATTTTGGTGAACATTTAGGAAATTTATGAAATTTCTAGGTATTTTTAGACTAGGAAAAATGCCACGTGGCAAGCCTATTAATAAATGGTAGTAGAATTAACTGTCAAATGACAGTGAAAGTTTTGATAAATGACTATAGGATTTAATGACATATGTCATTAAAATTTGAAGACAATTGGAGTAAAAATTGAAATCAAATGGACTAGTTATTAAAGGAAGGACAAATGGAACTATAAAAAAGTGACATGTGGCAAGTGACACCCACAATTTTTTCTAAATGACAAACTAACTCATTTGATCTTTCACTTGTTACTTTGCCACACCATCATAAATGCTTCTCTTCTCATCTTCTCCATTGTTTTCTTTTCTTCTCCTCCTCAAATTTGTTTCACAACCTATGAGATAATATTACCTCATTGAGGAATTAGTTACTTAAGGAATTATGAGAACTAATCATGGGCACATAGGATTTTGGCTATATCTGTTTGAGTTAACAAATGCCTTGACAGTATTATAGTATTGAAGATTAAAGCGATCCAAACAAAATGGGATTAATTAGTGACTATAACCATAGAGGATATATTGAATTTATTCGAAAAGTTTATCTTTTGAGTACTTGAGGAAAATCTTACATTTCATGAAGGTAGAAATAATTAGATGCCAAGTTTAATAAGAGTGAATCTTAGATTGATCAAATAAAATGTTGGGTCATATAGGATGTAAACATGGCATATTGGGTAACCCAAAGAAAATTGAAGTAATGATGAAATGAGAAACTCCAAGGCATATGTATAAGAGATCTGGAGTTCTCTAGAACTAGCTGTATATTGGTTACCGCTAGAGATTGTTAAGGAGTTTTTATTGATCTTAGCCCTTTGACAAAAATATCTGAGGAAGAAAATGTGTAAATCTTATGAGTGATTGATGTAAAGAGAATTTTGAGGAATTATAAGATCAATGCTAATTATATCATGAAGATTTTGAAGTATACAATGATATCTCATACTAGGGATTCGAATGCAATTTAATGCAGCATAATAAAGTGATTTCTTATCCATTGAGATAGTTCAAGTCTCATGAGTTGATTATTTGGTACATGATTTTGAATATGTTGCAATAGTGATTGCTTGAGAGCTTAAAGACATAATATGTACAGTGAAACAGACATAATATGTACAGTGAAACTTTTTAGACATATATAAATGTACAGATCATTAAAGTTTGAAGCACTTATTGAGTTTGAAAGAATTGAACATAAGATAGAGACAATGGATAGAATTACTGAAAAATTATGATGGTATAAATTAGTATTATCCGGTAAAGATAGTGTTGTATCTAATGCTTGAACATAAAAATTCAATGGCAGAATGGCACAAATTTAGATATTGAGGCTACCGAACCTAATGCAATAAAGAGAATAGAACGTCGAGTTGAATTTTGGGGAAAAATGAAGTAGGATTGGCTACATTGAAATTTAAAATTAGTTTCACATGAAAAGATTGACAAAGCTCGAAGTGAGGATCCAGAATTGTGAATCTTATTGAGGAATTGAAAATGAATATGAATTTTGAGTTTGAATTGGAAAATGATACTTGTGATTGAAATAAGAAGTATGTGTACCCGATAATAATGATTGAGCAAAGAGATTATTAAAGTAAGCACTAAGAACAATCTAGGCTATACATCCTAGTAGGAATACACCAAAATAGTGCTTAACGGCTAAGAATGTAGAAACAAGCGACTGAATGATTGAATTACCAATAGTCTTACCTGTGAAGGTATGCTTAGAACTTATATTTTGACGTTCAGAGAAACATGAGATCAATTTGTAGTTTATTTGACTTTAAGCATATCAATCACTATCACAGTGATATCATTAGAGTACTGTGTGAGGCGTTATATGACAAAAAGAGTCATTCGTCCTTACATTGAATTGAATGAGGCCTAAAATAGTTAAATACTAGAATAGATGGGAGATGTTGAGGATAAGTGAAATTAATACGTATTTGAAATTAAGTGATTCAAGAAAGATAAACGAGTTAGGTGGATTAACACCAAAGATATGGAATACAGTGAGATGGACCTAAAAGTTATGTGTATTAATACTGAAGAGAAGTGATTCATCAAACAAAAAATGAATTGTTCTAAGAGTAGCACCTTGGTAAGGTGTGCTCAGGTTAGGAAAAAGAATAAACTAAGCTCAAATTGTATTGGTCCATATGATGTTATAGGAGCATAGGACCATTAACATATGAGTTTGTATTACCAACAAAGATGTTTTAGATTCATACTGTATTATATGTGAGTATGCTAAGGCATATTAGTATTATTTGATATTGGTGTTATCGACTCAGGAAGTGAATAATATTGAGGAAACAATATAGATAGTTTGTTATCAAAATAAGTAATTGAAGGATTGATTGATTCCACTGACTATAGTTAATTGAAAGAAACTATTTGAGTGATGAAGTTAAATGGGATACGGAGGAGTATATAAGGAAACATACCCCTACCTCTTGATCAGTCAGATAAGAATTTTGAGGATGAAATTTATTAAGAGGGGATAATTGTGACATCCCATTTCCATACTAAAGGTTAGAGCCCTAGATTTCAGTAATTAAGAAAATAGCAATGAGAGATTAAAAGAAAGTACATTTCATACTCATGCAAAATTTTGGCATGCATACATTTGAATTTGAATTTTTGCACACATTATAATGACTCAACATGCACTCATTTGAAATTTTCTGGGTATAATTGTTTATAAATGTGATTATATTGAGAATTGTAGTTTTTATAAGTTGAAAATTTGATTTGGAGAGTGTATTTAGTGATTTAGAATTTTGGTGAAAATTTAGGAAATTTATGAAATTTCTGAGTATTTTTAGACTAGGAAAAATGCCAAGTGGGAAGACTATTGATAAATGGTAGTAGAATTAACTGTCAAATGATAGTGAAAATTTTGATAAATGACTATAGGATTTAAT
>JAOTAY010000189.1:14040374-14066530 GCA_025629805.1 Erythroxylum baracoense
TTTCCTAATCTCTCCGATTGCTCTCCCGTGTACCAATTTCCATGATTCGACCCTTTGTATGGAAACGGGATGTTACACTATACCCCTTTCATGTGTAGCTATACACTTTGTCTTAAAATGATGTTTTTTTTTGCAGAATGTATTGCATGGCTACGCCCTCACACTCACATATGTGCTTGGCCAATTTCTAGGTTTTCTCAAAACACGTTTCTGGGTCTATTTTGTATGGCCATTTCGACCTAGAAACTGGGGTTGTTAGGCAAAATGGTCTTCTAGACAAATTTTCCCATGTGTCTTAATTTTCTAATGAAATAAATTTCATGCAATTTAGTTAATTATTTCGAGAGTTATACCTGAAATACTACAGGCTGTTCTAAAATAAGGATAGCAACTAGAACTCAACTTCAATCCAGAATTAAAAAATCATAGAGGCAAAATCAAATTTCGATTTCTTTTATGAAAGTTTTAGGCCTATATCTCTAGATTAATCTTCAATTGAAATTATCTAATTTGGAAGTCTACAAGCCAAGATATGACTAAATTACAGAGGCTTGTTTAGTGGAACTTATCCATTCAGCTAGACACATCCCAAATCAACTAACTTCAGTCTTATCATGCAATAGCAAAGCAAAAACATATCCAATTTAACAAAAAAACATCTAATTTTCCTATGGAATACTTCCTTTACCAATTCCCCTTATACCACACTCATAAATTCAAGCAAACATATAAAAGATTCTCATACCTTTTAAAGGAGTGATTAAAACTCTTTTTCTTCACTCCAATTACTTCCCCTTGCCTTTGTCTTTGGTCTTCTCCTCCTCTACACATAACTTCCCATTCAAAACTCATCTTTAACAATTACATACACATAACAAACCCCCAGTTGAAGACGAGGTGAGGAAGGAGTTAATTTTCATATCAATACATGAAATTAACTTACCTTAGACTTCAAATACAATAATTTCTTGTGTTTCATTCAAAATCCCCTTTAGAGATCAAATATATGATATGGAGAGGAGCTCAAAATTCTGAATTTTGAGTGTTAGGGCCGGACTCATCTCATCCTATTCATATTTATATGTAAATCTTATAGTGTGTAGAGTAACAAGTGATTGATTCCCATTAGTTCCTACTTTTCAATTTTCATTAATTACCATTTGGCCACACCACTTTCTTATTCTATGTAATTGCATGCCATTAGCCCATGATTAATTTCTATTTATGCATGCATAACACAATTAACATAAATTACTGAATTACCCCCAACAATTCCATTAATACCAATTATATCCTATACTAAGCACTCAATTTCATATTCGTTAACACCCATTACATATACTTTCATAGATATGGAACATTCCTATTAAGGTATAGTTTGGGGCCTCACATTTCTCTCCCCTTTAAAAGGATTTCATCCTCAAAATTCATAACTAAAGAGAATAACAACGGATACTGAGCCCTCATAGTCGATTTTGGTTCCCACGTTGCTCTCAAGTCTATGGTGTTGTCAGAGCACTTTCATCAGAGGTAGTTGCTTATTTCTTAATTGTTAGACTTCTCTGACCAAGATAGACAGAGGTCTTTCATCATAAGAAAAATCCGGTTGTACTTGAATTTCTTGCACAAAAACCTTGTGTGTATTATAAAATCGATATCTTCTTAATATAGAAATGTGAAACGCATCGTGCAACTTGGCCAATTCTTTAGGAATTGCTAAATTATAAGGTATTGGTCCAATTTTCTTGTGAATCCTATAGGGACTAGGGTAACATGGGCTGAGCTTACCATTTTTCCCAAATAGAAGTATTTTTTTCCATGACGTTACTTTCAGAACTATCTTATCCCCTACTTGATACTTAATATATTTCCTTTTCAAATCGATATAAGACTTCTTCCTATCACTGGTGGCTTTTAATCTTTATTGAATAATTTGAATTTTCTCTTCAGTATCTTCTACAATATCAGGCCCGATCATCTTTTTTTCACTTAATTCATTCCAACAAACCAGAGGTTTGCACTTCCTACTATACAGTGCTTCATAAGGCATCATGTTAATACTAGTCTGATAAATGTTATAGGCAATCTCCATTAGAGAAAGATATTTATCCTAACTTCTAGGGAATTTTAACACGCAACCCTGAAGCATATCATCCAATACCTGAATAACCCTTTCAGTTTCTCCATCAGTTTAGGGGTGGAAAGCGGTACTAAAACTGAGTCAGGTACCTAGAGCCTTCTGCAAACTTTTCCAAAATCTTAATGAAAATCAAAGATCATGATCAGAAATAATAGACAATAGTACCCTATGCAATCTCACAATCTCATTCACCTATATATCTTCCAACTTATCCATTGGATATTCAAGACAAACGGGTATAACATGAGCAGACTTGATGAACTTATTCATAATCACCCATGCAGCATCACGCTTCCTTTGAGTGAGAGGAACCCAATCACAAAATCAATGGTAATATTATCCCATTTCCATTGAGGAATTAAAATAGGACTAAAATGTTATCACTAGCTGGTACACATAACTGTTCTTTATAATACAGATCACCATCTCCTTTCATAGAAAAATCAGGTTGTTTACCTTCCTGAGTTACCAAGATAAGTTGTTGCGACTTATCATCAACTTTTTGAGCATTAATGATCTCTTGTCTCAAATTAGGCCTAACTTTTAATTGAGCTATTAAAGTCCCATCAGATGCAATTCTCCACTCACCCTGCTGCACTAACATTACAGAAATGATCTTCTGACTTAAAGCATCGGTTATCACATTAGCCTTACCAAGATGATAGTCCACAATATAGTCATAATCTTTAATGAGTTATATATAGCTGTATAGTGATAAAATAGGAAGGTATTTACTATTATTGATTGTATTTCCTATTCTAGGGTTAGGCATTGACTATTTATACATGTATTTTCATCTACATATATATGATATGAATAATAGATTTCTCTGAGTTTCATATGGTATCAAAGCTAGGGCTTTAGGATTTTTTGATTAATTTCCTGCAAAGTTCAGACTTCATTAATCTAGCGTTAGATCAAAGATCTAACATCACCAATCTATTCCTCTCTCACTTGCCGGAAGAACCTTAAAATCCTGCTGTTTTCACATGTCATCCGTTGCTTCGATGGTTAATTTTATGATCTCCCTCTCTGGCATGCGTCTCATCTCACCATCACGACTCACCTGTTCAGATGACATTGACTAGTTGTTTCCTGTAGCCCATGACTAATTTCACAGCCGAAAAAGGTCGCCGGAAGTTAACAGGAAGATGCCCTCTTACTAATCTCTCTCCAACGAGTTTGACTTGTCATCGCTGGTGCCAACTACTTCAGCAGTCTCCAGTTACCAGTCACCAGTGAGCTAATTGCCTTGAGTTTTCCTTCTATTCATCATCAGGTCACTAAAAATTAATTGGACAAGCACTGTAAAATTTTTCCAAAGGTTTTTCTGTTCATAGCTTCTACAGATTTTAGGTCTCAATCAAGTGCTTTTCCCTTTATTTCTCTTCCCTCAATTACGATAAAGAAACTAGTAGGTAGTTCTAATTATACCTTATGGGCTGCCTCTATTCAATTGTAGTGTATGGGTTAAGGCATGGTCGATCACTTAACTACTAGGGTTGAAGATATTAATACAAATAAATCTGTTTGGACTCAAATTGATGCATTATTATATAGTATGTTATGGAAAACAATTGATCCTCAACTCCACCCTTTTTGTAAGGCATACAGAACTTGTGTTGTGATATGGATTCAAGCAAAATTACTTTACACTAACGACATTCAGAGATTGTATTTTGTAGTGTCAAACTTGGTTAATCTCAAACAAAAAGATATAAACATGTCTAAATTTCTTGGTAGAATGGCCTTGAAAACATAATTCAACCTATTACTACCTACTGGTAAGTCTACAGTAGAAGATCTTGCACAAACAGTTAAATTTTTTATGGTTCTTACTCTTACTGTTATAAGTCCTAAACTTATTTAGTACAAGATCATATTTTGGCATGTCCTACAGTACCTTCCCTAGATGAAGTATTTGCTCGTTTATTGCGTGCTTCATTACCAACATTATGATAGGATCTCCTCGGTTAATTTTTCCACTTTGGCCTCTCAGTCTCAAAGTACTAATAGAGCATAATAGGGGGATCATGGTGGTTGACACAAATGTCGTTATTGTCTTCAATGGGGACATATTAAGGATACATGTTATAAATTACATGGTCACCTTTGAGCTGCTAACGTTGTTCATACTAATTAGTCAGACCTTCAGCCTAAGTCCTCAACTCAACCATTGATGACTCTTACTGGTACTGATTATGGAGAGTGTCTCAAGTATCAAGAAGCTAAGTAGTCTTCCTCCTTCGTTGCTTTGATACCTCATTTGGGTAATTTCATAGCATGCCTCACTAAGTCTTTCCCTTAGGTACTTGATTATGGTGCTTCTGATCATATTTATATTAACCCACATTTGCTCTCTCACTTTACTAACACCACATCTTTTCCTCCTATTACTTTAGCTAATGGGAGTTAAACAGTTGCTAAAGTCGTAGATTCTGCTCAACCACTTCCATCCTTGCATTTAGAACATGTTCTTTATATTTGTAATTACCCCTTTAATCTTGTATCCATAAGTAAACTTACATGATTTTTAAATTGTTCTATCATTTTTAATAAAAATTATGTTTTAATACAAGATAACAGTATAGGATGGATGATTGACGAAGGACATGAGTCACATGGCCTTTATTATTTAAATCTACCTCCTTCAACTACAACATGCACTATTTCAGAATCTTCAATTCTAATTCATAATCGTTTGGGTCATCCAAGTTTGTTGAAGCTCTAGAGGATGTGGCCTAGTTTACCTACCTTATCTTCCTTAGATTAAGAATCTTGTCAGTTTGGAAAATATTCTCGAAGTTCATTTCCAAAGCGTGTCAATAAATGGGCTACATCCCCTTTTGAGTAAGTTCATTCAGACATTATGTCCTTGTCGTGTCTCTTCTATTTTGAGATTTCAATATTTTTTTAAATTTTTTGACAATTATTCTCATTGCACTTGGTTATTTTTAATGAAAGCTTGTTCAGAATTATTTTTCATTTTAAAATCTTTTTGTGTAGAAATTAAGACACAACTTAACACTAATATTCATATGTTGAGAAGTGATAGTGCTCGTGAATATTTGTTCATTCCTTTCACCCAATTTTGTGTATTCCCAAGGAATTCTTCATCAAACCTCATATGCTTATACTCCATAAAAAAATGGGATTATTGAACATAAGAATAAACATCTCATAGAAACTACTTGTACCTTGCTTTTACACAATCGGGTTCCATTACAATATTGGGCAGATGTTGTCTTAACTACATGCTTCTTGATTAATCGCATGCCTTCGTCTAGTCTCCATAATTAGGTACCCCATTCCATCTTATTTCCTGATCAACCATTATTCTAACCTCTACCATGAGTCTTTAGTTGCATATGTTTCGTTCATATCTCTTCCCCTAGTCAAGATAAACTTCAGCTAAATCCAAATGTATTTTTCTAGGTTATTCACATCTTCAAAAAGGTTATAAATGTTATTCTCCATCAAAACATCGATATTTTGTTTCTACTGATGTTACATTCTTTGAATCTTCTCCATACTACTCATCATCTCCAACAGATATCACATTTCTCAGTGAGGTCCTTCCAATTGGTTTCATTACATTTGTTCCTTACATTCCTCCTCTTTCTAATCCTCTGTTAGAGTTTATCCAGTGTTCACCTCTTACTGAATCAGTGTTCACCTCTTACTGAATCCTCTTCTCTTAAGAATGGTACTATTCCACATCATACCAATGACCCTAATCCTGATGATGAGACCCTTGTAGACTCTCCAGTTGATTCAGTTCCTGCTCCGAATTCCTCACATGTTGTGGTTCTAAATCTTGAAGATTAGTTTTACATTGCCATCCACAAAGGTACACGGTCCACATGCAACCCTCATCTTATTTATAATTTTCTTAGTTATCATCGTTTATCACCATCATATTCTGCTTTTGTATCTATCCTCTCTTCTGTCTCTATTCCTTCTAATGTTCATTAGGCATTTAATGATCCTGGGTGGCGTCAATCAATGGTTGAAGAAATGAATCCTCTATATTCTAATGATACTTGGGAGTTTGTTTCTTTACCCCTAGGCCATTCCACTTATGGTTATCGTTGGATATATACTGGTAAAGTTAGTCTGGATGGTCAAGTTGATCAACTAAAGGCATATTTAGTGGATAAAGGGTGTACACATACTTATGGGTTGGATTATTATGAAACTTTCTCTCATGTAGCCAAGGTGTCTTCTATTCGCTTGTTTTTATCCATAGCTGCCATTTGCCAATGGCCTCTTTATCAATTAGGCATTAAAAATGCCTTTTTATATGGCTAGGATGAGATTTATATGGAGCAACGACCTAGATTTGTTGCTCAGGCGAAGTATACCTTAATGTGTAAGCTTCATTGCTCTTTATATGGTTTGAAACAATCTCCTCATGCCTGCTTTGGCTGGTTTAGTTATGTTGTTCAAGATTTGGTATGATTTGATGTGAGTATGATCACTCTATCTTCTGTAAATATACATCCGAATAGCGTGTCTATCTGATTGTCTATGTCGATGATATTGTCATTACTGGAAGTGATCAAAGTGGGATTGAACAATTGAAGATACATCTGTTTCGTCATTTTTAGACAAAAGATTTAGGTCTACTATGATATTTTCTTAGTGTAGAAGTTGTTCAGTCCAAATATGGCATTGTACTCTTTCAAAGAAAGTATGCATTGAATATTTTAGAAGAAATAAGGATGTCAGATTGTAGACCAAGAGACTCTCTTATGGATCCTAATTCAAAGCTTTTACCTGATCAAGCGGATCCACTTGTTGATCTTGGCTGATGTCGGAGATTGGTAGGAAAACTTAATTATCTTACCATCACACAATCTAATATTTCTTTCTCGATTAGTGTTGTAAGTCAATTCCTACAAGCTCCATGTGATAATCATTGGAATGCAGTTATTCGAATTTTGAGGTACATGAAGGGTGCACTAGGAAAAGGATTATTATATAAAATTCGGGGTCATCCACAAATTATTAGATATTTTAATGTTGATTGGGCAGGTTTTCCATCTGATAGGCATTCTACTTCAAGCTTTTGTGTTCTTGTTGGAGGAAATCTTATATCTTGGAAAAGTAAGAAGCAAGATGTTGTTGCCAGGTCAAGTGTAAAAGTAGAATTATATGCTATTGCTTTAGCAACTTGTGAGCTTATTTGATTGAAGCAATTAGTTCAAAAGTTAAAATTTGCAGAAGTAGCACAGAAGAAATTATTGTGTGATAATTAAGGTGCTATCCATATTGCTTCTAACCTAGTATTTCATGAAAGAACCAAACATATAGAAATTGATCGTCACTTTATTCAAGAGAAAGTTTTGTCTAGTTGCATCATTACTAGTCATGTTAGTTCAACTAATCAATTTGTAGATATCTTGACCAAATCTCTCAAAGGTTCTTATATTGAAATTATATGTAACAAGCCTGGTGCATATGATTTATATGCTCTAGTTTGAGGAGGAGTGTTGAGTTGTATATAGTTGTATAGTAATAAAATCGAAAGGTATTTACTATTATTGACTGTATTTCCTATTCTAAGGTTAGACATCGACTATTTATACATGTATTTTTATCAACGTATATATGATATGAATAATAAATTTATCGAAGTTTCACAATCTTTAAACAGTTCCAACTAATGTTGTCCCAAATTAAGTTCTTTCTTAGCAAACAGGTATTTCATACCTTTATGATCACTAAAAATCCTGCACTTTTCATTATACAAATAGTGCCACCAAATTTTCAAAGCAAACACTACTAATATAAGCCTGTGATCATGCGTAGGATAGTTATGTTCGTGAGGCTTCAATTGCCTAAAGGTATATGCAACCACCTTACCATCCTGCATCAGAACACAACCTAAATCATTTCTAGATGCATCATTAAACGTAATATATTCCTTACCAAAAGTGGGTTAAGCCAATACAGGAGCTTCAGTAAGCATTCTTTTTAGTTTATCAAACCTAGCTTGATATCTAGCAAACCATTCAAATTTTACTCCTTTTTGTAGCATTTTAGTCAAAGGAGATGCTATCACCAAAA
The DNA here is from genome assembly GCA_025629805.1 of Erythroxylum baracoense. Lineage (NCBI taxonomy): Eukaryota > Viridiplantae > Streptophyta > Magnoliopsida > Malpighiales > Erythroxylaceae > Erythroxylum > Erythroxylum baracoense. The sequence continues at coordinate 14,048,587 of JAOTAY010000189.1, forward strand.
ACTCCTTTACAAATTGGCGATAGTAATCGACCAAACCTGGAAAACTTCTCACTTCAGTCACATTTTGTGGCAGCTTGTAGTTAATAATCGCTTCAATCTTACTAGGATCAATCCTAACTCTTTGAGAAAAGATAACATGTCCCAAAAAATATACTTCTTTACGCTAGAAATCACACTTCTTAGCTTAGTATACAACTATGTTTCCCGCAGACTCTATAATACAATCCATAAATGCTGAGTATGGTCTTGCTCATTCTTGGAATAAACCAAGATATCATCAATAAATACCAAAGCAAACTGGTATAAATAGGGCTTAAACACCCTATTCATCAGATCCATGAATGCAGTTGGCGCAATAGTTATCCCAAACGGCATCACCAAGAATTCATAGTGTCTATACTGGGTCCTAAATGTAATCTTTGAAACATCCACATCCTTTACCCAAAGCTAACAATACCTTGATCGTAGATCTATCTTTGAAAATACCCCTGCACCTTTTAATTGATCAAACAGATCTTCTATCCTTGGAAATATATATTTATTCTTCATTGTAACATTATTCAATTTCCTGTAATCAATGCACATTCGGAGAGTACTATCTTTCTTCTTAACAAATAGAATCGGTGGTCCCTAGGGTGAGACACTAGGTCGAATAAATCCCTTATCCAGTAGCACTTGTAATTCAACTTTCAACTCTTTTAACTTAGTAGGAGCTATCCTATATGATGCTCTGGGTATAGGAGAAGTGCTAGAAACAATCTTAATAGATAGCTCTACTTCCCTTTTGGGAGGAAGCCCAGGTAGTTCTGGAGGAAAAAATTCAAAAATTCTTTCACCACCAAAATGTCTTGCAATTTTACACTTTCCCTCTTAAAATCAAGCACAATAGCCAAATAAGCTTCACACCCCTTCCTAAGAAGCCTTCGGGCTTGCATAGCAAATATTACACTAGTCAGAGGACTAGTGTGGATGCCATACAACATTATTTCAATTTTATCGAGCTTCTTAAACACAATAATCTTAGCTCTACAATCAACAACTACCCAATGCTTTGACAACCAATCCATACCCAAAATTAAATTAAATTCATGAAAAGGGAAATTCGATTTGACCCACTAAAAACTTACTACCTTGGATCAAAATAAGACAATTTCGATAGACCCTATTAACCAACACATTACTACCTAAAAGACTAGTTATATGAATATCATAATCTAACCGATCTATAGGCATCTTTTTATTAGGAAATTCTCTAACAAAAATACAAGAACGAGTAGATCCAGGATCAATCAAAGCATGCATCTCATAGTTAAAGAGGGAAATAGTACTCGAGTAAGTCTTAGTTCTCGCTAGCCTTCATAGTATAGGCCCGAATTGTAAGGGAAGGTACAGCAGGTTGGTCAATAGTTTCTAAAGTAGTACTTGGATTAGGATTAAACTAGCCAGACCCTTCATAAGCCCTACCACATCCTCTATTTCCTGCAGGTGCATTAGAAGCTTCTCTGCTGGCTTATGACGTCTGAGATTGATTCACAGGACAATTTACTATAAAATGATAAATGCTGCCACTTTGAAAACATGCACCCATAGTCCTCCTATAAGGATCCCAATGGTATCTAGAGAAATGAGGACACTTTAGTGCATCAGAACCTCGACCCAAAGAGGAGCCCCTACCAGAATCAGTCGATGGGGGGAAAGCCTTATCAACTTCCTCTAACTACAAATCTTTGGGTGGATTCTTGTGTAGTAGAAGAACCTTTACGATTTCTCTTATCCGAGGATTGACCTCCTCTAGCAAAACCCATTCAATGAGCTCTCTCTCCCATATCTATCTTTTGCTTCTTTATTTTGGTAGCAGCTTGAACCAGCTGATGATAATTCAATTGTTACATAAGAGTGAATGCTGCAATATGCTCTTTAATTGAGTCATTCAAGTAGTCTTCAAATTGACGACAACAAAAATTCTCAGTAAGCATAGGTTCAGGTGCATATTTGCTGAGTTGATTGAATTCTCTTTCATACTCAACAACAAACAGATTTCATTACTTTAAACTCAAGAATTGTTTCTACCTCTCATTTTATAGGCTATCGTAACATATTTCTCTTTAAACTCCTGAGAAAAGAAATCTCAGCTTAGATGTTCAGACAGTTAGGGATATCTCAGAACAAAATTTCACCATTCATAGGTTGCTCCTTAAAGAAGCGAGATAGCACAGTGCTCCATCTATTCAGGTGGGCATCTAATTTGATCCAGAACTCTTTTCACCTTTTCTAACTAGAGCTTAAGTCTTTTCGTATTCATCTAGAGATGTACCAGTGAATTCTTCAACTTCATGCTTTCAAAACAGATCAATGGGGGCCTTGGGTGTGGTTATTCGGTATAGTAGTGTCATAATGTCTTGTGAAAATTTTAATAAAACTTTCCCCTGAGTTGTAGATGGAGGAGGTGGTGCCTAACATTTATATGCAAATAATTCATGACATTTCAATGATAAAAAATACATTATAAAATAAAAGTGATGAAATATATTAATACACATAACAATATTTGAATATGACATTTAGAGATTATTTAGAATATAATTTTGCATCAAAATAGAAAAATATCATAAATATACAGAATTGTCTGCTAATTTGTTTAATTGTCGGTAATGAGAACATAACAAAAGATACCTATGATTGGTCTTCTCCTCCTCCACACATAACACACCCATTCAAAACTCATCTTCAACAATTACATACACATAACAAAACCCTAGATGAAGAGGAGGTGAGAAAGGAGTTAATTTTCATATCGATACATGAAATTAACTTACCTTAGACTTAGAATACACCAATTTCTTATGTTTCATTCAAAATCCCCTTTAGAGATTAAATATAGTATGAATTTTGATATAGAGAGGAGCTCAAATTTCTGAATTTTAAGTGTTAGGACTATCCTCATCTCATCCTCTTCATATTTATATGTAAATCTTATAGTGTGTGGAGTGACAAAGTGACTGATTCATATTAGTTCCTACTTTTTAATTTTCATTAATTACCTTTCGGCTACACCATTTTCTTATTCCATGTAATTGCATGTCATCTTAATTCATATAGCATTTTAGCCCATGATTAATTTATATTTATGAATGCATAACATAATTAACAAAAATTACTTAATTATCCCTAATAATTCCATTAATACCAATTATGTCCTATCCTTAGCACTCTATTTCATATTCGTTAACACCCATTACATATACTTTCATGGACATGACACATTCCTACTACCAGGTTATTGTCCTTGTTTTAAAACAACTTGTAGTGTTTTAGTATAACTCTCGAAATATTTAACCAAATTGTATGAAATTTATGTCATTAGAAAATTAAGACACAAAATAACATTTGTCCACAAGACCATTTGCCTAAAAACCTTAGTTCCTAAGTCGAAATGGCTATATAAAATGGACTTGGAAACTTATTCTGAGAAAGACTGGAAATTGGCCAAGCACTGCTACGTGTGTGAGGGTGCTACCTTGCATAATACATTCTGCCCAAAAAATTCTATTTTGAGAAGTGCACGATTGCATCTCTTTCCCGTTTTAGCCCAAACATGAATTTTTCTCACCTGAATGCTACCGAATGTTAAAGAAACTAAGCAAATATATTTATAAGAGTAATATGAGAATCATCATACATGTATTTTGTATATACCTTAATGATTTCATTTATGCATTTTTTAAAAGGAATATGACCATAAAGCATATTAAATAAAATTGGGCATAATAATTGTTTTTAAATTATAATGGAAGCATAAGGGAATAAGTTTGTATGTTATGAATTTGTTACTATATAATGTGATTCTAAAATGTAATTATAATGTTCTGATGATTAGTTTTAACTTGCCAAGTCTTAGTTCTGGGTAAATAGGTATGTCTAGAAGGGTTTGCAACTGCTTCTGTCTGAGATACTACGGTGTCTTTTGTTTATAGACTTATCTCTCTTATGTTTTAAAGACTTATGTCTTTTCTGTTTTAGAGGTTTATTGCCTCTTCTGTAGATACCAATCATAGGTATCTTCTTTTTTGTTCCCATTACCCCCATCTGAAGAAATTAGCAGACAATTCTATAAATATTCTGATATTTGTTTTGTTCTTATGCAAAATTATATTCTGAATAATCTCTTAATGTTATATTCAAATATTGATATTTGTATTAAGATACTTCAAGACTTTTATTTTGTAATGTATTTTCATCACTTGAATTTCATGAATAATTTGCATGTGAATGTTGGGCAACTGCTGTAGGTAGTCATCATCTTGCATCATTATTCCCCACTAAGCCATATGCTTAACACAGTGGTTTTTCCTACTTCTAAGTCGTGATAAACAGGATTAAGGTTGAGACAACTGCAATGCCCAAAGAAAGACTTGTAATATTTTGTATCTAAACATTGTGTTGTAATCATAAATATTAAGAAATAATTTTGTAGTAAATGCTTGTAAGACTTATGAAGATTTCAATATGTAAATGGCCTATAATAATTGTAACTTATGATGAGATTTCCAATGCATGGATAGATATGTGTAATTTGTGACTTGTATAAACCACTTTCAAGTATGTGAGCAAGTTTATTAACACAGGTAACTATATAAATTGTGATTTATGTTTGTCTTATCTCTGGGAATTGTTGGTTTATCTAGGTCTATTTTGTGTGCATCCATATATTCTCTTAGGGAGTATTAGGTCACAATCTTAATCCTTCCTCTTCTCTCGGCTTGCAAACATCACTCCACACCACTTAAACATAGTATCTTTTATTATAGTCTTTAGCCCACAAAAAGCCTCTTATCATCCTTTCTATTATTTTGGTTAATTCCTTGGTCAAGAAAATATGTGAAACCATTACACATGCATTTAGTTCAGCACAAATTTAATAAGTGGTAATCACTTAACTAATGACAAGACTTGTTACACCGGTTATCTAGTCTTCCCTTATCTTTTCCACTAGGTGAATACAATCTCTATAACTCAATTTCTTTGTTGATATAGGTAGTTCAAGATATATGGAAGCTTCTTAAGTTGAAGTCTTTCTATAGCTAAAAGCTAATTTGCCACTTGGTCCCCACTAAAGGATATAAACATATGGCTTTTCTTCATATTCATCGCTAAACTAGACAATGCTTAAATGCATAAAAGGAAGTCATTAGATTACTTATAGATTTTTATGATCTTTCGATAACAAGAGTAAGTCATTACCAAATGCCAACTAAACAACCCAAGCTTCTTACATTAGCTGTGATACTTGAAATTGGGATCCCTTAAACTGTTATGCTTCATTAATCTAGTTATAGTTTTCATACACAAAATAAATAGTTATAGGGGTAAAGGATTCCCCTATCTAAGGCCTATTTTCCATTAGAAAATATCAGTTGGTTCCATATTAATTAACATATTGAATATAAATAAAATGCATAGTTTGATCCAACTTTTGAAGTTTTCATGAAATCAAAAGTCCTTAAGAAGATGTAAGATAAATCTCAAATGATGGAGTCATAAATATTAATTATATCCACTTTTATGGAGAAGTTCTTCGCTGAGTTTCTTTTGGAATAACTTTTGAACAATTTTTAAGCAATCAAAATATGATCACCTATTAGTCTGTTATCTAAGAAAGCTTTTTAAGTATCATTAATCTAGGTCTTCAGCACTGTTCTCAGTCTAGAAGTCAGCAGTTTGTAAATGATTCTATAAAGGAAATTACAACGTAAAATTGGTATGTACTCCTCAAAGGATCCAATATTTGAAGTTTTGTGAATGAGGCATAAGAAAGTCTTGTTTACTTCCTTGAGCATCACTCCTTTCTAAAAAAGAAAACTTTAGAATAGCATTAGTAATTAACACCTTAAAGAAGGCCAAACCTTTTGACAAAAATAACCATTTAAGACATCTAACCCTAGTGTTAGACTCTTAAGTCGTGATAGCAGAATCATGTGGGCATTCACGAGCCTTGACCAGTGTTCGACACAGGAAACAATGGAACAAGGCAAAGGACTTGCAAGGAGGCAAGGTAAAAAAGGAGCAATGTTAAGCGTTGGCATGCATTAGTGCACATTAGCGGAAACCTTCAACAAGATGTTAGATTCGTGAGACCAAAAGAAGGCTTGAGATAGACATCAGGTGGAAGGCTAGCTAGATCACACGCATGATGGGAATATGTGAGAGTTCCAAGGTGACTTAGCAAGTAGATCAAATATGGAGCAAGTTTTAGGAGAGTTTGGAACCTTATACAAGCTGACTTAGCTAAGGTTGGGTTCTTGATAGACTAAAGACTTAGTGTGTGCTCAAATGGACAGACCATGACTAATGGAGTTGGCATAGGTAAGCATTAGATCATACCAGTGTGCTATTGGCTAGAATGACTCATCATTAATGGATAGAGATTAGGAGATCTTGGATGATGTAGAGAATAAGATCACAGTGGCTGGACATCAGCTGTAAGAGATAAAGATCATGTGGAAGGATCATCTAAAGATAGAGGAGATCTTTATGGATATGGATAATCATTCCTAGATAGTGTAATCTTTTATCTTATTATTATGATGTAGCTTAATCCTTTTAGATAGAATCCTAATTAGATGGGGATGTCATTTGTTGGTTAATTTGATGTAATCTGATAAGGATAAGATAGGATAAGATTGTGATCTTTGCTAGTAGAGTTCTATTAGAATTCTAACTTAGTCATCTAGAAGAGCTTATAAATAGCTCATTTAAGCATTGCTCTTCTCAACAAGAAGTGGGAGATGAATATAGGAGACACTTAGGGATTGAGAGAGTATTCCTTTCTATACTTTGAGGGAAGTAATAAAGGTTGGCATTTGTCGTATCTCTTTCTCGTGTTCTTATTGTTGCCATTATTATTTAGTTCTTTCGTAGTTTTTTTGCAAAGGTTTGAGAGTGAAACACTGCAAAGGACGTGAGGTGTTCGAGAATAAGTAAGTTGGTCGACGATCACAAGACAAGGCTGAATCTTGCTTTGACAAAGTTAAGTGAGATTGTTGTGCAAAAGGGTTGGCACATCTTGTGGAACAAGTTTGTGCTTGAAGGAAAACCTTTGTAACACCTGAGACCTTTTTAGGATTCATTTCAAACAAAACCTTCTCCACATATTATGCATTGAATAGCCAACTCAGTATCTGGAGTTCTTCATTAGTGAATTAATTAGAAACAAAGAAGCTACGTAAATGTGTTGAGGAACTTGCTTATACAGGAGAAACCAAGGAGTTCTTAAATTATATATAGTCTTCCTTTATAAGATCCTCATAAGATGTAGCGAAACCCTCATTGAGCATTCTTAAAGAGAAAAGTCTATTCGCATTTTTTCCTAGCTTTTATGGCTCTAAGGAAGAAGTTAGTATGCTTATTCCCCCTATTTGAGCCATAAGACCTTGGATTTCTGATCGATCAATAGTTGTAATTCTACAATATTTTGGTATATGAATTGAATGCCTCTTTATTTTTTTTAACCACCATGGATCGCTAGGATTTTTGTAGCTTTCCTTAGCTACTCTGCTTTTTTTATTCCAAGACATCTCTATAAGACCTTAACCTCCTAGTTGAATTTAATTTCTCAAGTTTTGATCATGGTTTTCCGATGTGTGTAAGTTCTAATTAATAATCTCGATAATTCGCAAGCGTTTAGGTCATTCTCATAGTACCTAAGGTGTCGATTTCACAAAGAGGGATAATCTAATCCTAAAATCTAAGGCCAAAACAATTCATAGTAATTCAAAATGTAACAAAATTAAGGTAAGAATTTAATTCAATCATGCAACTCAATTTCAAGAATCAATTATGAAATTATTAACAAAGTAGCAGTTGCAACACACACTCAAGAATCAACCTAAAGGAACTATAAATTGACAGAAAGGAGAATTTTTACCTATCTTCAACGTTAACCTAATTTGTTATGAATTATTGGTCCTAGACGATCCTATGGTTGATTACTCTCTCTCGAGTTATAACCATTAACCATAATTAGATTATGAAAAATTGCAATTTTATCAATTAACAATCTATTCAAAACCCTAATTAGATTTGAAGTTGTCTAATAAACTATCAGGAACCTATGCGAGATCTCTCTTCACACAATTACTAATTTGATTAATTTCTCGGTCGTATTAAATCACCTAACTATCATTAGCCCATTTTAATTATTTTTTATTCGATCCACCCTCTCAGTCTATTACCAAATTATGCAATCACAGAAATCAATCACAATAAATCCAATAAACATAAAACAATCAGATTTTATTAAATCAAAAATAAAAAATCTGAAGATGAGTATAGAATATCTTAACATTCACAATCCTATCATCAAATTGTTATTCCCATTTCTAAACAATAATAAAAATAGAAAATAACAGGAAATGCAATTCTAAATGGAGATAGGAGGTAGTAAAGTCGGAAACATCTGATCTAGGAAGTATGTCGATGTTGGCTTCTCCACTTCTCTCTTCCTTCTTCTCTTTCTTAATCTCTCAACAATTTTCTCTAAGGTTTCTCTCCAATAGTAGCTGATGCAAAAGCTCCTCTTTCTATTCTTGTTGTTCTATTTATTTTCTTTAAGATTGAACTAGGATTTTTTTGGGATCCGAAAGGTCCAAAAAATCTCTCGAGACTCAAAGTTTGGGAGCGACTGTGCGTTTGCCAGATGCAAGCCACAATCGTGTCCTACATCTAAGCCTTCTGTCACGATTGTGCACTATCAGGCCACAATCGAAGGTCTATTTTTGGCCTAAATGTCTTCCGAAACTCCTCCGTTCTTTGATATTGACCCTAAAACACTAGCAAACATATCAACATACCTTAAAAATATAATATTTAAACTCAAAAGCTTGTACTAACCCACAAAACACTCAAAATACAAATAATTAACAAACTAACACAATTCTAATCTAAGCACATACTACATGATCAAATTAATGGCTAAACACATCAAACTATACCTTAAAACACGATGTAATTTACACTTACAAGTTCCTCTTTAATTAGCCTCAATTTATTGTCAAAATCATCCTAGGCCCATATATTTGACATGAGAACCCATTATGTATAGCCTCCATAAATCCTTCCTCTTCCATAAGAAAGTTATTAAACCTAGATGGGTATTGCCTCCTTTCTTTAGCAAACAACTTTTGGATGACCATAAGAGAGTGATTTAAAATTAAAGGATTCATAAAGATGGATTTGCTATCATTAAACCTAGTTAACCAGTCCTTTTTAATCAAAGCTCTCTCCAAGTTCTTATGAATGTTCCATTTTTCATTCTATTTATTGTTCTAAGTATAAAAGCACCCTTCATATTTTAAATCAACAACTTTAAACTCATCCATATAATCCTTGAATTCCTTCGTGAAATTCTTCAGACACGTATTACCCTCAACCTTATAACTGCAAAGAATGTTATTAAAATCCACCAAAATTAACTAAGGATCCTTAACTGAGGCTTTGATAGTGTGTTTGTCTCTATTGCACCCATAATATCTTCTTATCTAAGAAAATCCTCCAAATCCTCTTAACTAGTATAATCTTGATAATGATTTGTATAAGTGTGACTCCTAGATCTCCTCCTCTTTTGGTAACCCCTATACTAGATCATTTAACTTCCATATAAGGTTGTCTGTAATCATCCCCTAACCATCCTCAAAATCCTTTCTATTGCTTTGGTTGAGATCTTTTGGTAACACCATGTGAGAAGATCAATAGACATGCATCCTATTGAGTATGAAGATGATGAGTTACAGTATACTAGTAAAAAACAAACTCTGTTACAGTAAGACTATGTTTGGTAGGGTTGTTAGTAATGGAATGGAATGTAATATAACATTATTTTATCATTTAGGAGGAGGGTTTATAATGGAATGGAATAGAATAGGATAGAAGGGGAGGGTGTCACATTACATCCTATTTCATTCTCAACAGTAAAATGGGTTACCTCTAATTTGGGAGTTTAAGATGGAATGTAAAATGGTAAATATATACTACCTAATATACCCTCAATAATTTTTTTATACCAACTATATCCTCAACCCTAATAATAATCAGTAAGATAATACATCTCATTATTTATGTTGGGGGGTTTTGTTGTATGTATTCATGTTGTAGCTTGGGTTTATAGGACTGGAAAAATAAACAGTTGTAGTTTTTTTGTATATATACTAATAAAGTTTTAAAGTTTAGTTAAAAATGACATGATTATTTTGCACTTGTAGTAACATTAATTTCATGTTGTTTTGATTTTATATAACTAGAAAATCAAATCCTATCAATATGTGTTTTGATCTATTAACATATTTTTTGTTCTATCAAAGGTAGAATAGTCATTCATTATTATTATACATACATTATATTCCATTCCATCCATTTTTTAAACAATATTTCACTATATTACATTATGAATTCTTTCATTCCTCCCAAACAAAAATTTTCTAATATTACATCCATTTATACTCTATTCCATTATAAATCATTTCATTCCATTCAATTTCATTAAAAACCTTATATCTAACCAAACATATCCTAAACAACAATTATCTTTAAGAAAGCATTAAATAAACATGTCAACCTGTCAAACACCAGACACTTAAAAAACATTTATGCTTTGACATCTTCACCCTTACTTGGTTCTTCCTCCCTTTCACCCACTAATGCTAGAAAGTCGAATGAAGATTGTGAGCCCCCTACTCAAGCTTAGCTTATCCCATGTATGAACGAAACAAGTTATTGGGTAACAAACTTCGCTAACTCTACACTACTGTCCACCAAAGACTAAAGAAGATTGTTATATAAAGGCATCAAACCTGGAGTTGCTTAGGGAGGGGGTTCAAAGCTAGTAGGACATGTTAGGTAATTTCTTTATGGGACATAGGCCTCATTTCCCAGTAATTTCAAGTGGGCCACACAAACAATGAAAGTCTAGAGGGCTAAAAAAAGTATCTCTAAAGGGAACCTCATTTTCTTCACCTTTACGTCCCATGTAGAAGGCAACAAGTAGAGGATGAAACTTGGCATCTCTATTAGCTCCCTATATTCCTACGAAGTTCGAATCTAGGCATGAATCTTAAAAAGGAGAAGATAACATTTCAATATGGATTAATCTATATAATGTTCCATTACAATATTGGACAACTAAAGGATTAAGCAAGCTAGCCAGCTACTTGGGAAAACTTATCTGTGTGGATGAAAACACAACTAAGAAGAAGAGGATAAAATTTTCTCTAAAGATCTCCTGAACAGTATACTCTCATGAGACTTAGCTCGGATAACTCCATATATGAAGACTTCATTTTTGTGACTTATCAATGGAAATCTTGACTCAAAGCTCAAGGAAAGGTACAGATGGAAACAGGGAAGATTTTAAGAAAGGGAAATATGTTAAGTTAATGGGAGTATAGGAACCGATGGGTATGGTTAAAGGTGCTAACAAATAAGAGGGTACTAAACAAAATGTTGAATCCATAATTAATAAAGTACAAACTGAGGACAATCCGAAGGATGAAGATAGAAGAATGGTCAGTGGAGAATATTCAGAATCTACAAAAGATATTTTAACCAACAATTCAAATGAGGATAACTAAGAATAAAACAAGGTTGCACCTCATAACATCAACATTTAAACACTACAATAGAACCTTTTAGGAAAGATGTAACTCAAAAAGTTATGGAGGAAAACTTCCAAAAAGTGACTAGTAGAAAATCAACAAGGAGGAGAGGATCCAAAGGAACAAAATGTAGCATCTCAACTAAATGAATCTTATAGTATGGAGAGGATCCAAAGGAATAAAATGTAGCATCTCAACGAAATGACTCTTATAGTATTAAATGTTAGAGGTCTAAACTACCTAAGAAAGCAACATGCTTTTAAGGATTTTGTCATTAAAGAAAACCCCCTTGTTCGTAATATTTTGGAAACTAAAATAAGGCAACAAAATAAGGAGATGTTGAGATGCTTAGGGACTCGATGGAACTTTCTTTCTAATCACTGCTATGGTAGAATAATTATAACATACAATGTTAGTAAAGTGTTGGTTAAGTAATCAAAAGTTAATGATCAAATGATCCATGTTAAAATTCACTTCATCCAAGAAAGCATCATGTTCTATGTTTCTTTTGTATATCGCTCAAATCTGGCTTTCCAAAGGAAACTACTCCAAAAGAGCTTGGAAAGGATTTAAACATCTATAAGTGGCCTTTGGATAATAACTGGGGACTATAATAGCACCCTCTATAGATTTGAGGTTAATGGTAACTACAACCTAGGAAACTACATTGAGGATTTGAAGAATAGTGCGAAGAAGCTTGAAATATCTAATCTGAGATTTGAGGGTAATGTGTTTACATGGAGTAATAAGAAAAGATCAAACTAGCACATCAAGAAAAATTAGGCAAGACAATGATAAATGCTAGATGGTTAATCCAATATTTGAAAAGCAATGCCTATTTATTAATCTTATTTTCTCTTATCATAACCCAATCAAAGTTTAGGAGTTGTTTAAGAATAGTAGAAAGATCTTGCCCTTCAAATTTAATAATTTCCTAGCCCATGAGGATTGTTTTCTAGTTGTTATGCAAAAAGGGATTGAATAACATATCTAGGCTAACAAAAAAAATATGTATGTCAAAGCTAAAGAGCATCAAGAATGAATTCAAGAAGTTGAATGCCAAGAGATTAGGGAAAACTAAACAGACTATAAATGTAGCAAAGGGAAAATTCTCTTCTATCTAAGAGGATGAAAGAAACACTGGGTATTTCATCAGCTTAATATTTGCTAAAAAGATTACTAACAAAATTACTTCCATTACAACTCAAAGGGAGACTCTAATTACCAATCAAGTTATCCTAGCTGAGGAAGCTTTCAATTTATTTAAAAATTCAATCAGTTGCCTATATGAGACAAAATCCCTATCCTATTCCACAAGTCTTTAATCAATGTACAACTCAAAAGGGAGAATGTTGACTTGTTGAACAACCCATTTATTGCTTTGGGAGTGGAGAGAGTGTTGTTTACAATGAATGCTTATAAAGCTCCTGAGCTTGATAGATTCAATGGATATTTATATCAACAAGCCTCGCTTAAGGTGAAGGCTATTGTAACTGAAGCAGTCATGGAATTCATGGGCAAAGATGAGATACTCAAAGAAATTAATAAGACTTTCATTTGCTTACCCCATAAGATCCCAAACCTTAATTCTTTTGGTTATTATAGACTCATGTCGTGTTGCAATTTACTTTATAAAATTATTTTAAAAATATGTAACAACAAATTGAGAAAGGTACTCTAGTCTATTATTAGTGAGAATCAAGGCGCATTTGTTGAAGGAAGGATAATTGGTGATAATGCACTCATTGCTTAAAAACTACTCAAAGGCTATATAAGGAAGAACTCTCCAAAAATTGTGCAATAAAGATATACTTTAACAAGGCGCTTGACAATGTTAAGTGGGACTTCATCCTTCAATTAGTAAAAGTACTTAAATTTCCTAGCAAGTTCAAAGGGTGAATTAAAGCACACATCACCACTACTTCTTTCAGTGTTCTACTCAATGAGGGACCAACAAAGATATCCACAAGAGGTAAGGACTTAGACAAGGGGTCCACTTGTTCCATACTTATTTATACTTTGTGTTGAAGCTCTCATCAGACTATGCTCTCATAACATCTCTATGGATAAAAATTTTAGATTCCATAGTAAATGCAAGAAACAGAAAATCTTTATGTTTTGAAGGTGGTCTACTTTTTTTTCGAAGGCTCATGGTAACGTTGTGAACTTGTTAATGTCTACCTTCAAAACTTTCTAGGAGCACTGACTAGTCATAAACAAAAACAAAATTCATCTAATATTCTACCCAATTCTCTATATTGGAAACAAAATAGCCCACCTTCACTTTGTCTAGGCTTCCCTCTCGCTACAAGAAGATTGCACTTCCATGAATGTCTTCCGCTAATAGAGAAGAAGCACAAGAGGCTAGATAGTTAGACAAATAGAGCTCTTTTATATGGAAGCTTATTTAATGATTAAAAAATCAACCGATTTGACCGATTCAACTATAACAACCTTGAATCGGTTGACATTTTGGTTCTATTTTTAATTTTTTTGTTTTATTTACTTTAATAACACTTATTATAAAAAATTAATCAAGTTATTAATTTTTGTAAATTAATCAATTTTTATACATAAAAATAAATCAATTATTTTTCATTTAACAATCTTTTTTTAATTATATTTTAAATTCTTAGATGGGTAAGGACATTCTCCTTCAATCATATTTCAAAATTTTTAATTTTATTCAGTCTTTAATTAATTTTATGACATTCTCACTACCAACTGAACCTTTTAAACCTTAAATCTCTTATCTTTTTAGTTTAACTTCTGGTCTGGCTTTTGTAATTAATCCAAACTATCCTAAACCCCATAAACAACTACTGGACCTCACACATTTCCTTTCCAAATAGTTAATTAAAACCTTGGAAAGGATCATAAGGAGATTTCTATAGGAAACAATTATAAGGAGGATTAAAAGCCATGGTTAGCTAAAAAGAAGTGCGCAAACAATTGATGAAGGGGTGTCTAGGCATAACCCCGATCAACATAAGAAACAAAGTACTATTAAGGAAGCGATTGTGGAGGTCCTAGTCCATAAAAGACTACCTTTGGATAAAGTGGATGCACAACTATTTCTTGAAAGGGAAACACTTGGTTTGGTTAATAAACTAAGCTACTCATATTTTTTAAACAAACTGCTTAAGATAAAGGACTACTTTGAATAGAATATTAGTTACAAGGTGGGAAAAGAGAAATAGCCTTACTATGGTTCGATAATTGAGGAAGAGGAGGACCCTTAATTGAATGGCAATTCAGACTTTGATAAACATCCCTAAGGAAGCCAAGGAAAACAAATAGATAAATGAGGGTTAATGTGATAACTACCTAAGGGGGAAGAAACAATTGCTCACTCAATATTCCCTAAATACTAACGAAGCGAAGAATCAATATTGATGGAATAATTGTGATAGTGGGAATTTCAATAACGAAGCTTATAGGAATTGGATTAGGCCTAGGAGATATAAGGTCAAAAAGAACAAGCTAATATGGAAAGGATGCCTTGTGCCAAGAACCTCCTTCTTACTGTGGATTGCAATGAGAAACAATCTCCTTACTTTGCCTAATACTTGCCCTCTATGTAAGGAAGGCTTGGAATCAATTACTTATTTACTCTTTGAATGTGAGTTTTCATCGAGAGTTTTGAATCGTGCCATAGATCTCTGCCTTTGGCAATGAACCCAAATAAACTCCCATAGATAATTCAACTCATACAAAAGGACAAGTGTGAAATTATATGGGCGACACAATAGCATACATGATTAATGTTGGAATATGTTTGCAAGAACTGTAGATGGAAAGAAATAATAGAAGCTTCAATAAAAATGAGAACTCGATGAATGTAGTAATGAGAAAACTACCTTTAGAATAAGGAAACAACTTATTCTAAACAAAGAGGCCAAGTACTGTAACATTAGGTTAGCAAGAACTTGAGATATCTAGCACAATCCATTAGCAATACTCAAATAGACATTCGAATCCAAACTACAACTATGGTTCTCATGCATACTAAAACTGAAACTATACATAACGAAGGGTAAAGTAACTCACTTAATGTTTATTCAAAGCAAAAGAAAGCTTTTGTAGCTGCGAGAGAAAAGTCAAGCACGGAAGTACAACTATAGGAATAAAATCAAAAAACAAAATGTGATTAGTTAATATGCAAAAAGTCAATATGTTCAAAAAGGAAAATTCAAAAACTGAGGAAGTTTAGTACCTGTTCTGTAATGGTAGATTATAAAGATTACTTTTGGAGCATCCCTGAGTAGATCACCCGTCAAACAAGCAGATGAATGGTGGTAAGTAAAAACCAAGTCAGGATGGATAGGGGTCAAAACTAAGACAGTATGAAACTTAAAAAGGCTAAAATATGTTTGGGATAATGTGCATGCAAAAAAAGGATACTGGAGTCATATCATGCCAATAATACCTTATCCATCCAGGTGGTAAAATAGAGCTAAAATATTAAGAGTGCTAAAGATTGCTCTATATGGTGATGTTGGATTTTGCTGTAAATTAATCTCCTTTGTACATTTCTTAATTTCTAATGAAATATTTACTTTCTCAAAAGAACTCTAATAAACAAAGTGGATACTAAAGAAACTTATTATTCCAATATTCTGTTTTTTAGGAATTGAATCAATTAAGGGTTGACAATTCCTATAAGTGATTCTTTTGATTTAAATGATTACTCTCAAATACTTAAAGGGAAATACGAGGTGTTAGAGCTTTAATAAATGTGAGAAGGAAAAATAAAATTGTATGTCTGAAGTAAGAATGAAGGAGAAGACAGTTATATGAGCTACCAAAGAACAAGTAATAATTAGTTATGACCTTTTATAACAATTTTTGTTGTAAACTATAACAAACTTCTGTAAATATACTCATCTGTTATAAAGAATAAAAACAAAGAGTATTCTTTAAACGTATCATCACTCTCTCATTTCTAGAAATTCACTGTTCACATTCATCCTCTGTTTTTCATATTTTCTGTAAAAACACTGTTCACGTTCAACCTCTCTTCATTGTTTTTTAACATGGTATCAGAGATCATTTGTCCTTGAAACGTCAGAAAATAGCTTATTCCATACGAAAAAATTGTTCATTATTCTCATGGCAAATCATAGTTCATCTTCATCTTACAATTCCTCACCACTTGAAGATCTAAATTCTCCATACTTCATTCATCCATCAGATACTCATAATACACTCATCACATCTCCAGAACTCACAGCACTTAACTATGCTACGTGGAGCAGTTCTTTCATTCTTGCACTTTCAATCAGAAACAAGAATGGCTTCATTGATGGTACAATTTCTAAACCAGAGATTAACGATCCACTTTACAATGCATGTAATCGATGTAATAATCTTATCATCTCCTAACTTTTAAAATATATGAGCTAGTCATTAGCTTCGACAGTTTTCTACATAGACTTAACTGCAAAAATATAGGAATTACTAAAAAAACGGTTTGGCCAACCTAATAATAATCGAATGTGCATGTTACAATATGATCTATCTATGTTGAATCAAGGAAACAAATCTGTTTATGCTTACTATACAGAACTTACCATGATTCTTGAAGAATTAAGGTACTATAGACCTTATCCTCATTATCTATGTCGAAATTGCAATCCTCATTGCATTCAGCACTACGTGAAGCAACAGGTGATGGATGCTATCTTTAAATTTCTGAATGGGTTAAATGAGAGCTACTCTCATCAATCTTCACAAGTTTTACTGATGAAACAATTTCCCACCTTGGAAGAATCATACAATATGGTGATGAGTGATAAGTCTAGAAGGCTAATACAAGGTTTGTCACAGCCTCTAATTGAACCATCTGTGCTAGTATCTTTTGGCGACCAGTTTAAGAAACGGAAGACAGAAGTTATGTGCAGTCATTATGGAAAGAAAGGACATACAAAGGAGAAATGTTTCAGAATAATTAGTTTGCTTCTGATTTTAAATTCACCCAACCAAAATGTCAAGGAAAAACATTGGTGAATATGGTTAGTTCAGATGGAAACGATGTTGCAAACAACAAAGAGAGTGACTCTGCTAAGGTTCAAGAAACATTTCCAATGACATTGACTCTGCTAGTTACGAACTGATTGAAGCTCAATTCAATAGAACCATTAAAAGAATTAAATCTGATAACGCCAAGGAACTTGACATGAAGTCCTTATTTAAAGAAAAAGGAATTAAACATCAGCTATTTTGCATTCAAAGAACCCTAAATACTTTGATCAATGAAGAAGCAAAGAAGGAGTCGTAAAACACTAAGTAAAAGAATA
>JAOTAY010000189.1:14068437-14083377 GCA_025629805.1 Erythroxylum baracoense
AGTCAATCTAGAATTATCATATAACCATCATTTTTCCATCATTCAATTCTCATCATCTTAACACATATTCATGCCAATGTAAATCTCATAACACTTAGAGTAATACATACTATCAAGTTTATAATCCCCTTACTTGTTTAATTTTGAATTCCAGCTCCAAAGAACAATTCAATCACATAATTCTAATCAAGGTGACCAAGAAGTAGACAGCAGCATAGAAGACAGCAGGATCTGTCTTCCTTAATGCAGTATTTTGACGTGATAAAGCAGAAAAACTCAAGCAAAATTTTAGAAGTTAAGAGGAAAATGAGAGATGTCAGTGGTGACGAGTAAAGGAGAGAGAGAGAAGGCTGCAGAAATACCAAATGAGCTGAAGTGAGTCACTACCTTTAGATGCTTGGTGTCATCAAACTTCTTAAGCAATTTTCACTTTGCATGTAATGTCATGTGTCAATTATTTATGCTGCCACTAATCTCTTTAAAATGCTGCCATTTTTCTCCTACAAATTAGTCGACAAATCACTCCAAAATTGGCCCACTTGTCACATAATAATTGGTCCATTTGTCACACATATTATGCCAAATGTCACCAAGTAATTAGTCCACGTATAAACCATCAATAAATTGTATTAATTTATGCTGAATTTTACAAATTTTTCTTCATGAAAGTTGTAGCTTATCCTCTTAGCTTTCCAATGGTATAAAGTTTGTAATTTTTGGACATAAGAATCAAAAGATATGACACTTACAAGTTTAAGTGTCACACTTAGATGGCACCAAACAATTAACCACGTATAAACCATAAACTGTATTGATTTAGGCCGAATTTGACAAAGTTATCTTCGTAAAAGTTATAGCTTATCCTTTTAGCTTTCTAAGGTATAAAGTTTGTAATTTTTGGACATCGAAATTAAAAGATATGATACTTACAAGTTTAAGTGACACATTAGAAGTTACACTAGATGTCACCCTCGTGCTTGTGCACGAGGGTGATAAACTTGTCACCCTCATGCTTGTGCACGAGGGTGACACACTGGTCTTGCAAAAATCACTTCAACCTTGAGTTTTAAGTGCTTTCAAACCTTCTTTTCACTAAATCTTCACCCAAACCTTATGTAAAGTATCCATGACATATTTTCCGAGACCCCGGGCTCAACATTAATACCTTAAGTCTCTATGATGACAATTTAATTCCAATTCTCCAGGTATGATTCATTAAAACATAATTAAGTCATACGGAATTCTCAGTCATATCATAATTTTTAAAACCTATAATTCATGTACTTACATGAACATGTAACTTTTCGTCTAAGGTACAATTTGAGGCCTTACATTGGGAATCAAGAAAAGAATAAGAAGAAAAGGAACAAGAATGGCTCAAACACTTAGAATGTGCAGACTCACCAGAAAGATTCTAGCAAGAATGCAGGAGGTGACAAGACAAACAAGTACAATCCTTGTCCTCATTATGGGAAATCAAATCATCTTGCTTTCAGGTGTTGGAAGAGACCAGATGTGGTGTGTAGGAAGTGCCACCAAAAGGGACACATGGAAGCAATATGCAAGAAACAAGCTCCTCAAGCGGCTGCTAATGTGCAGGTTGCTGAAGAAGAAGAGCAGCTCTTTGTTGTCACATGCAATCTTGCTGAAGATTATCCAATTGAATGGCTGATTGACAGTGGATGCACGAGTCATATGACTCCATATCCAAGATTATTCAAGTCTTTGGATCAGAATGTGAAGGCTAATGTGAAGCTGGGAAATGGAGAATGCATCCGAGTTGAAGGGAGAGGGGTGGTTGAGATCTCTACCAAGAATAGAGTCAAGATCATCCCTAATATGCTACTGGTGACCAAAATTCAACATAATCTCCTCAGTGTGGCTTAGTTGATTGAAAGAGGTATGTAAGTGCATTTTGAATCTGATGTGTGTAGAGTGTCTGAAATATCAGGGTAGGAAGTTTTGAGCACTAAGATGAAGAACAAAAGTTTTATAATGAAACCTGAAGAACTACAACAAAAGGCACTAGTGAGTGACATTGTAGACTCTGATCTCTGGCATAGAAGACTCGGGCACTACCATATGAAAGGGATGGAAGCAATGAAGAAGAAAAGTATGGTGGAGGGCCTACCAGCCCTCTCATTCTGTCACTCAGAATGTAAAATCTACATGATGGGTAAGCAAACTCGTGTCCCATTTGTAAAATCAAGCTGGAGGGCTAAGGAGAAGCTCCAACTACTGCATATGGACTTATGTGGTCCATTTCTAGTAGAATCATTAAATGGGAGTAGATATTTCATGTTGATAATTGATGATTACTTTTGATACAACTGGATATATTGTCTCAAGAGCAAGGAAGAGGTTGCAAGAATGTTTAAGGAGTATAGATCACTAGTTGAAAACTAGACTAGTTTGAGCATTAAGTTTGTTCGGACAGACAATGGCTCAGAGTTTATTTCTGACAAATTCCAATTGATTTGTAAAAATACAGGTATCAAGCACTAGCTTACTACATCTTACACTCCACAATAGAATGGAGTGGTGGAGAGGAGAAATAAGACAGTGCTGGAAATGGTGAGATGCATGCTAGAAGATAAGAAGCTTCCAAAAACTTTTTGGGCAGAAGCAGCCTCCACAACATGCTTTTTGCTCAATAGATTGCATACTCGAGCTCTTGAAGACAAAACACCACATGAAGTATGGTATGGAGTGAAGCCAAGGCTGAAAAGATTGAAGGTGTTTGGATCCTTGTGTTTTGCTCACATACCTTAGACCAGAAGAAACAAATTGGACAGCAAATCTGAACCTGCAATTTTTGTGGGATATTCTAAAGTAACTAAGTGGTATATGTTGTATTATCCAGCACTGAAGAAGGTGAAAGTGAGTAGAGATGTTCATTTTTTTGAAGATGAACACCGGAATTGGACTGATGCATAACAGAAAAGTGAAGAAGAAAGGCAGATTGTCAGACTACCTTTTTTTATTCCAAAAATTGCAGATGATCAGAACCAGCTTAAGTAGGATGGGCTGGACTTTGAGGAGGAGCAAATTCCAAAGATCTTAGATGATGACATTGACAATATACCAGTAAGAGGAATAAGGAGTTTAGCAGAGATTTATGAGAGAAGCAATGTTAGAGCCTTCAAAAGTTTAGGAAGCACTTCAAGATCCGAAGTGGTTTGAAGCCATAAAAGAGGAAATTTCCATGATTAACAAGAATGAAACCTAGACTTTAGTTGACAGACCACCCAATAGGTGGGCTATTGGACTCAAGTGGATATTCAAAACTAAGCTAAATCTAGATGGTTCAATCAATAAGCATAAAGCTAGATTACTAGTGAAAGGGTATGCACAAATAGAAAAAGTATATTTTGAAGAGACCTTGCACCAGTGGCTAGGATTGAAACAATTAGACTTCTCCTAGCACTTGCTGTTGAGAAAAGTTGGAACGTATACCAAATGAATTAAAAATCTGCCTTTCTAAATGGTGTACTATAGGAGGAGATTTATGTACAACAACCGGAAGGGTTTAGGAGAATATGTATAGACTGAACAAAGCACTCTATGGTTTGAAGCAAGCCCTTAGATGCTAGTATTCAAGAGTTGATACTTTTCTGCTGGAGATCAACTTCAAGAGAAGTTGCAATGAGCTAACACTTTATGTGGGGCTACAATTTGATGACATTGCAGTAGTGTCGGTTTATATGGATGATCTGTTGTTGACTAGAAGCTTAGAAACACATATTGACTTTTTAAAACAACAATTCAGAAGCACTTTTAAAATGAATGATCTGAGGTTAAAGAAATATTTTCTGGGAATGGAAATACATCAGATTAAAAGGTGTATAGCAGTAAGTCAGAAGAAGTATGTGTGTGATGTACTAAGGAAATTCAAGCTGGATCAATGCAAACAAGTGTCCACCCCCATCTGTCCAAAAGAGAAGCCAGTGAAGAAAGAACATGGAGATGAAGTTGACAGCAAGATATCTTGTATCCAGTTAGTGTGCTCTCCAGGTATTTGAGCAATCTTGGGAAGCAACACTTAGTTGCTGTGAAGAGGGTGCTAAGGTATCTTAAAGGCACAACTGAGTATGGACTACTGTATGAGAAGTCAGGTGAGTGTGAGTTGAAGTGTTTTGTGGATAGTGATTGGGATGGAGCAACAGAGGACATGAAGAGTACTTCAAGGTATTGTTTGACTTTGGGATCAGTTTGTTTTTCTTGGAGCTCAAAGAAGCAAGAATTGGTGGCCCTCTCGACTGCAGAAGTTGAATTGGTGGCATCTATAGTAGTTGCTAAGCAAGTTATATGGGTAAGGAAGTTGCTTGAAGATTTGCAGATTCACTTGACATCTGCTACAGTGGTGTATATTGACAATTAAGCTGCTATTTCTATTTCCATGAATTCAGTCTTTTATGGAAAAACTAAGCATTTTAAGCTTAGGTATTATTATCTGAGAGATGTGCGGCAAGAAGGAGAGCTGAAGCTTGAGTATATCAACACAGAAGACCAGATTGCTGATTTGTTTACTAAAGGTTTTCATGTTTCTCAATTTGAACAATTGAGAAAGTTGGTAGGGGTTAAGAAGCTGAATTTTTGAGCCAAGGAGGAGTATGTAGAAGAGATGTCTCAAAAGTTCAGAAGATCAGTTTAGTTTGTTTATTAGCATGCACGCAACGTATAGAATTTGTCTTTAAAGAATTCAAGAAAAGTTAGTTGAGTTAGTTTTCTGTTAAGTGACAGTTAGGAGTTTTGAGAAATTATAAATACTTGTATTCTCAGAAGTTGTATACAATTCATACGTAATAAAACTCAATATATCACTGAGTTTTTCACATCTGTCTTACTTCCCTGTTTTCTCTGTTTCTTTGAAATAAATTTGTACCTGCAACTTCCTTACTTTCTTTCTTTCTATTCTTTATTCTTTTAAGTCATATTCAATAACATAGATTTAGTTCTTTAATAATAGACAGATAATAACAACATGCTTGTGTGGTCTTCACATTGTATGTAAGTTGTTCCTCTTTTTCTAACCTAAAAATGTCTTACAGCTTTATTGGTGTTAGGCCAAAGAAGATGTTCATATCCAATGAATTGAGATATTCAATAAAACATTAACTAAAAGGTGCTAAGCCTAAATTGGTTTGTGATTCTTTGTATTTTCTATGTAAATGGTTCAAGCCAGAAACCAACTCTTTTTCTAGATCATTTTCCAATAGCAAAAATTTTGGACTAGAAAAATGATTTGCACAAATAAAATGAGAATTCTGAAGTTTACCCTCCTTGTTAATACTTTAACATTCGTTTTTTATTTGATTATGTTGTTGTGGATTTGTGAATTCAGGTTATTCTTTTTCTCTTCATTACATGTGTAAGAGATCTAGGCATCGTTCCACGCAGTGATCATCCTCCAGAAGATGATGACTCAAGTGTCTGTTCTGATTGGCCTAGAGTTCATGGTCCTGGTCAGGATTTACCACGCATGAAAGATAGTGTGATCAATGTGGGGTAGTCAAGGCCAAATATTGCCAAACATGCATGCTGTATCGACTACCATGATGCTCTCAATGCTCCATATGTAAAAATTGTGTTGAACATTTCGATCATCATTTCCCATCGGTGGGTCAATGTATCAGGAAGGTACAACCTGGACTGATATTGCTTTCATTTATGCATTGTTAGATTAAATCTTGTCTAAATTGTGTTTTTCTCCCCGGGAACTTTCTTATTATCCTGCATTTACTTGCGATCTATTTTTCCCTGCAAGTTCTGGAGGATGTGAGACACCTTCCAACACTCATTTCCTTTTATGTTCTTCATAAGTTGCATCAGATAGCTTGGTTTGACATACTTGTATTCTTTATCAACCTTTAAAAGCAAATGCCGACAAACTTTTTGCAGCGGGAGATATAAGTACAACTGATTGATAGTCCTTTTCAATTATTTCAGGTGATTTTGCTTTTCTATCTTTTTGATTAAACCAAACATGGTTAGTGTGAGTGGTTCAGCACTCTTATCCCTTAACCAAAAGTTTCAAGTTCGAGCCTTGAAAATGGAAAAATCTGTTTAGCCAGCACTTTATCCCTTACGGACTTACCCAATGCGAGCAAAGATTAGTTGGAGTGTGGATAACTTAAAGATATAGTTGGAACCTTCCTAAAATATCTCATGGGCTAACAAAAAAAAAGGTAATTAAGTAATTGCAATGTGTGAATAAGCCATAGTGGGATAATTATGTGAAACCAGCCAAACAAGCATTTCTCATAAAGTTGCTATCTACAAAGTCACTAAGAACCAGATATAAAGATTCCAGGTCATGAGAGGTGTCAGTATGGAAAACCGAGGGGCTCTTCTCTAGCTCAGCATTTTCGACACCTCCCACGGTTCTCATCTGCAAATTCATAAATGGGAAACGAAGCTCAAGCACTTCATGATAATCCCAGTTTTGCATGTCCCAGTGTCGAGTGAGAAAAGTTTCATCTTATGAAAGCGGTTCTGTATTGCCACGGGCTCACAAGAAAATAAATTAATATAAAAAGTTGGTCATTATTAACCTGGAAAAAGCTGCAAAATTATGTAGCCGCCAACTTTTTCGTTATGTATTTATTTAAACGTTTTTTTTTAATGTTAAGGTTGATATAAAACTTACGACATATTTGAA
The DNA here is from genome assembly GCA_025629805.1 of Erythroxylum baracoense. NCBI lineage: Eukaryota > Viridiplantae > Streptophyta > Magnoliopsida > Malpighiales > Erythroxylaceae > Erythroxylum > Erythroxylum baracoense. The sequence continues at coordinate 14,075,099 of JAOTAY010000189.1, forward strand.
CCTTTTACTAAAATTAAACAAAAAAGATGCATTATTTTTCTACTGGGCATATGATCAAATCATATCCCAACACTTGTCTCTTTTGTATTTCTATCTTTTTTTTTTCTCTTTGACCGTATTAAGCAAACCTTGCTTTCGAGAATTTTAAAATTCATAAATTCAAACTAATGCACCCAGAGTTTCTGTTTCTAAGCCCCGTTAAGCAAATAGCTTATTGCAATGTTATACTGATTTGAACAGTAAATAATATTAATTATTTATTAAAAATATTTGATAAAATTTACTTTTTAATATTAACTGTTAATATATAAAATAATTTATAAGGATATGATTTTAAAAAAATAATAAAAACATAAATTTTATATATCTTAATATTTCGTTGTGTATTTTATAAAAATTTAAATTTTAAATATTTAATTTTATAAAAATTAAGTTTATAATTTTAATAAACTTAATGTTAGTCTGTGTTCTGTCATTTTCCTACGTTCTTTTTTTATATATATTCTTAGAAGAGTGTGCCAATGTCGTTTGATTGCCGTCTTAAATGGGTGTACTATTCTGCACCTGCCTCTTTTCTTCTTTTGTTTTCTACAGGTTAGTAATTACATAGGATTTCATTCCGAAAGAGGACAAGGAGCAACGTTCTCTGCACACACTGTTCCTTTGAAATAAATAGGGTCACTTGTCTTGTCTTGTCTTCGTTGTCGTGTTCATAAAGTACTCACTTGATGCAGTAAGCATGTTTACTGGCGAGTCGCGCGTTCGACCTGGTGAGGTTTAGTGTGGGTTGTTTCCGTGATTAAGTGTTCTATAAAACCACTAAAATGGGCTCGAGTGACATTGTTGGGAAATTTGAAGGAGTAAAAGGCGAAGGAGAGAAACATTGGTCCTTCTGCATTTATTAGTGATGTTTTTTCCTGTTCTACTTCCAGTCTTTTTTGAGGGTCATTTAGGAAAACCTCAGTTGTCTCTGCGACTTTCCTTGCTTTGTTGAAGGGTTTTCGATGGACGGGAAGGAAGGAACAAAAAACGGCGAGATTAGCATGGGGAAGAGAACGAACAATTTAGGAGAATTTGTGATAGCAATCTCTCACGAAGGCACTGCAAAAGCATGTGGAGACAAGAAACCGGCAAATGGATCTGCAGAAAACGACCAGGAATCTTTTTCTCAAAGCCAAAGCAGACCGGGATCTCCTCGTAAGGAGTTGAACTCTGCTGGCCTTTCAAAGAGCTGTTATTCAGTGGAGATTTCGGGGTTCAGCCCCAGCCCAAACAAGTCCCCTAAAGTTCACAGTACCAGTGAAAACCCCATTATAAGGCCACTTGCTAGGTCGATCTACTCAAAACCCAAGTCAAGATTTGGAGAACCACCACTTGCAGTCCATGAAACAATGCTTGAAGATAGTAGTTTGAATCTGCAACAACTAATTGCTGGGAACTCACCTCATAATAGGTCTGCTTCTAGTCTGAGGATAAACTCTATAACCTCCAAGACACCCTTGATGCAATCCCCTGGAGGAACAGCTGATGATGAAAATGAGGAGGAGATGTACAAAACAATTGAACTGAGCTCAGCCCGGCGTAGCAGAGTAAGAACTAAGGTCGTGATACAGTGGGTTTCATTTGTGTGCATTTTGTGTTGCTTGGTAACTAGCTTGACTATTGAGAAATTTGAGAAGATTATAATATGGGGTTTAGAGTTTTGGAAGTGGTGTGTGCTTGTGTTGGTAATATTCTGTGGCCTATTGGTTACTAATTGGTTTATGCATTTTGTTGTGTTTTTTATTGAGAGGAACTTCTTGCTGAGAAAGAAGGTACTCTATTTTGTTTACGGTTTGAAGAAAAGTGTACAAGTATTTATTTGGATAGGTTTGGTTCTCCTTGCATGGATCTTTGTATTTGATCGTGGAGAGGAGAGGTCCAAGACTGCCAGCACAATTCTCCATTACATAACCTGGACACTTGTTTCACTTCTAATCGGGTCATTTTTGTGGCTGTTAAAGACACTTCTGCTGAAGATCTTAGCATCTAGTTTCCATGTGAGGACCTTTTTCGACAGAATTCAAGAATCAATCTTTCATCAGTATGTTTTGCAAACCCTTTCAGGCCCCGCACTGATAGAGGAGGCTGAGAGGGTTGGAAGAACACCTAGCGCTGGTCAGCTAAGTTTCAGGAGTACCAAAAAGGGTAAAGGAGTAAAGGAAACAAAGATGATAGATATGGGGAAGTTTCATTACATGAAACGAGAAAAGGTTTCCGCCTGGACAATGAAAGTTTTAATTGATGCTGTCAGAAACTCTGGACTGTCAACAATATCCAACACTTTGGATGAGAGTGTTGATGATGGATGTGAACAAACTGACAATAAGATCACCAATGAGATTGAAGCAACTGCTGCAGCATATCGAATTTTCAGGAATGTTGCTCATCACAATTGCAAGTGAGAAAATACACATTGTGTTTATAATTTTTCATATTGATTGTTTAACTTCTCTATTTTTTGTCATCTTCCTCTAAAGAATTTCTTTCTATAGTTATCTTGAAGAGGAGGACCTCTTAAGGTTCATGATTAAGGAGGAGGTGAATCTTGTTTTTCCACTGTTCAAAGGATCTGAGACTGGACGAATTGATATGAAAGCCTTGACAGATTGGGTGGTGAGATGATTTTCCTTTCGTAATGGGTACAATTTTTTGCTCCATTGATTCTTGTTATTTCTTTTCCAATATTGCCATCTTATTTTAAAGTTTCTTTTAACATTATGTATTGTGGTTTTCATTTTCTAAGAGAAACTAAGCAGATGGCAAACACAGATTTGGAAGAAGCCAAACCAAGGATGATTGAATTGGAAAGTTATGCTTGTCAATGATTTGAAATAAACAGAAAGTTTAGTCACTGCTGGAAAAGGTTTACATGTCTTGTAGTTCAGACGAAGTCAATTCTTTTGTATCTTAAATGGCAAAGCTATTTCCGTATTACCATATGAGTACTTTATGGTTTACCATAATTTGTCACATCCGTGACAAATTAGGCACCATATATATTGTAATTTTAATATTGCTGGTAAATGACATCAAACTAATATGTTCCAAGTTAGTCTTATTAACTCTCATGACCAGTGCAGTGCTGCAGCAGAAATGGGAAATGGGAAACCTCTATTTGTGAGTGTCAAGATCTTCCTTTACGTAGTTCTTTATTTGTTGCAGGTGAAGGTTTACAATGACAGGAAAGCACTTGCACATGCATTGAATGATACAAAAACTGCAGTTAAACAGTTGAACAAACTTGTGACTGGAATCCTGTTTATTGTGACCATTGTCATTTGGCTTCTTCTAGTGGAAATTGCAACGACAAAAGTTATCTTGTTCCTTTCATCCCAACTCGTGGTAGCAGCTTTTATGTTTGGGAATACCTGCAAGACCATATTTGAAGCTATCATATTTGTTTTTGTTATGCATCCCTTTGATGTTGGTGATCGTTGTGTTGTTGATGGTGTTCCGGTAAGCACTAATAAATGAATTCAATTATCTGTTGAGACTGATAAAGCTTGGTAACTAGGTTTCATTTCGAACTTGACAGCTTTTGGTTGAGGAAATGAACATATTAACAACAGTTTTCTTGAAGCTTGATAATGAAAAGGTTTACTATCCAAATTCCATATTGGCTACAAAACCAATTAGCAATTATTACAGAAGCTCAAATATGGGGGATACAATAGAATTCTCAATTGATTTTGCGACAACTGTGGAGAAGATTGGGCTACTTAAAGAAAGAATCAAAAAGTAAGTTCAATGTGACCTTACCCTTCTCATTTAGCTATATGTATATTATGATTTCGTGAGTTGATGGACATGCACATTGATCGAAAATTAGCTGCATAGCAGATTCTTAAAACTTAATTACAACCAAAGATCCAATTTAATACAAATTCTAATATAATTTCGCTCTCAACTGATACATGGAGTGAGGTCTTACTTTAGCTGCATTACAATATTAGACCTCTTGTTTTATTTTACTAGGTGTTATACAGCAGAAAAGTCCGACTTTGGACCAAATAGTCGTAGCAGTGTTATTATCTTTACTTTCAAAATAGTTGCTTTATAGATGAGACTTCTAATCCCGTTCTGCTTCCTATGCCTTTGATGAAGGGAATCCTTGTATCGTTTTATCATCCATTACAGTGGTAATTTGAGCAATAGAAAATCTGTATCACTGAATGCATGGTTACATTGGAAATGATCTCTGGTCCAAAATGGGACTTGTTGTCTCAGCGGTTTCTTTTAATAGTTGGTCTGATTTTATTAGGTGTTTGGAGAAGAATTCCCACCATTGGCATCCTAATCACATCGTTGTCGTCAAGGAAATTGAGAATGTAAATAAATTGAAGATGGCACTCTATTGTAACCACACCATGAACTTCCAAGAATATAGAGAGAAAAACAAACGGCGGACAGAACTGGTCCTTGAGATCAAGAAGATTTTTGAGGATTTGAGTATAAAATACTATCCGCTGCCACAAGAAGTTCATCTGAGCCATATACAATCGGATCAAAAAATCTGATGAGCAGATCAACCTGATACCCGTGGAAAAAGAATGCTTCTTATGAGGTGCAAATATGTGGTTTTTAGTTTGTGTTCCTTATGCTATCACGTTGATTGTATGAGTTATTAATAGATGGACTTTCCAATCCAAAGTAGCGTTATAAATTGCCTATCAAAAGAATCAACGAACTTGGATCAAAAGTAGCATAATATGTTATCTGAAGTTTCAACAAACATGGAGGAGGGATCCTTGTTCCTTTTCATGATCTGCCATAAGCATGTCCTCCTTGGGATCCAGGAAACAAGTTTCTCATGCAAATATGCAAATATATGAAAGTAACTTACTCTAGTCAAATAATTCTCCCAGTGGATGTCTACATATTATGGTGAATTGCAGTTACGCTTAGTTATTTTGGTATCGGCATAAATATGTTTGTTGTAGATGAATTGCTTTAGGTTAAGAATTGCTTTTAAGTGTATTTCTTATTGCTCGTTTGGATGATCTTATATCAGTAGAGTTTTTGTCGGTAGAACTTTTTTGAGAAGAGCTTTTCTAAAAAATCAGTTGACTGTTTGATTGTCAATTAAAAAAATAGTTTTTTAAAAAGAGCTTCATACAGTAGACTGTTTGATAACATAAAAATAAAAAGTACTTTTATTAATTTTAACTATATTTTATTTTATAATAAAATTATTTATGCATTAAATAATATTTAAAGTATACTAAACAATATGCAAATTACAATATATTATATTTACGGTTACTTATTATATTTATGGGTTGCTCCATAAACTCTTCATGTATTGAATAATATAAAAGTCATAATGCTGTCAGTAGCCTTTGCATGTTCACAAATGGGTTATTTTTCTCTTGAAAAATATAGCCTCAGCATGTTCGTCTACATTGAAAAACGTAGACCTTCATCTGCGTTGTTCAACACATACGTGTCTTAGCATGTTCGTCTACGTTGAACAATGCAGACGTCGAACTAACCTGTGAGTTGTCTATCCTGTAAAAAATAACGTCGAACTAAACAACGCAAACTTGTTAAATAGGAGAAAAAATAACAAGAACTAACCTGTGAGTTGATCTGTGGGTGTCTTGAGAGAAGATGAGTTCTGCATGTCTGTAAATAGAAGAAAACCACATAAACAGAATAGTTGTTTTAACTTTTGATATATACGGAACTGACGCAAAAATGTCTACCCGTAAAAGCTAAAATTTGGGGCTTTTTTGAAAAGTTACAAATTTGAGCCTTTAAAAAAGTTATTTCTACTTTTAAAATGTTTTTGAAGTTTACAACTAAATATTCATTTTTTTCTCAAAATAGCTTTTGCTGTAGAAAAAAGTGTTCTTTTAGCCTCCAAAGCCTGAACCAAACAATCTCTTAGACTTCTACTTGGACAATTAGATGTTACGAAAAAATGGTGGGCCTAGTAAATTCTCTCGTTCTACTTTTATGGTTAGAAATCATACAAAAATAACTAGAAATAAAATAATAATGGTAGTAAATTATAAAAAATAAATGATAATATAGTATTTGATGAATACTTCTTATCCTATAAAAAACATTAATAAACTTTTTTTTTGAGTAAATGGAGGTTATATTTATGTAGAATTGAACTAAAACATCTGTACAAAGAGTACTAAGAAAACACGATACTACTCTATAATTGGAGAGTATCTAAGGAAGAAGAGTACAAAAGACTAGATGCATTATGTATATAGTTAAAGTTGTCAATCTCGCCTGACATCCACAGTAAGGGATCGGTGCATAGCTTTGGATTCTCTAATTTGATGGATGATTCTAGCAGCAAGCGTGTGTTTCTCTTCCTTTTGTTGGTGAATTTCTAATGATTTCTCTCTTTCCATATGCCATTGATAATGAAAAGTCCGTAGAGAAAAGAATTACATTTGTAGCTTCTTTCTTCGATTTGCTAATGATCCATTCCAATACTATATCCATATCCCAATCATAGCTAGTTGTATACGATGATAGTAGGTGTAAAATTTTACTCCAAATGGTTTTTGAATAAATGCATTGAAAAAATAGGTGATTACGATCTTCTAGATCCAGGTTATAAAGAATGCATAGGTCATCAACTCTTCCATGCCATTGAGTCATAGTTTGGAGTCGGTTTTTAAGAGTTAGCCAAGTAATAAAGGCTACTTTAGGACAGATGGTGTTATGCCATATCAGAGAAAACCGCGGTACTACCAAGGATCTATTGGAGAGTGTTGGCAGTTGTTGGCAGTTTAAACGGCCACTACTTGAATAACTTCTGTAAGTTATTTGTCCTAATATAAAAGGAGGATTAAGGGAGTAGAAAGAAGAAAATATAGCATTTATTACAATCATAGCGAAAAACTCCATTTATTCTTCCTCACGTGAATCACACCATCAAGGCTTAAAGTTTGAGACGTGGATTAATGATGACTCTAGTAGTCAATCGTGTAACGTGGACTAGCAAACAGAGAATCGATCGACCGCTTCCACAGTAAGGTCAGTCCTTATATAAATTTACATTAGTATCAGAGCCTCCAAGATTGGGCATTTTTTTTAAACAAAACCTTGATTGAATCCACCCCAAAGAGAGTCTCTTAAGCATGTTAAAGTTTGCAAACTTGTGCATGTCACAATTGTACGAAAACAACGTTAACGACGTGAGATCTTTTTTATAGTCATAAACATGCAGTGGCAATTCAAATACTGGGTCATGGTTGTCTACGACATGCTCTCTCCAAGTAGGACAAGAGAAATCTAGTCCACACTCTCTTACTTTCCTTGAAATGGAGAAACTAAAAAAATTCTGCATATCTTAAGGAATCCTTTGGCTTTGAACACACAAGGTTGAATCTTTGGATACACTTTTGAGGATAGTTTACAATGAACTGCCTCACGAAACTAATGAATCCATTTTTTTTTATCTTCTCAACATCTTCTGCTTCATTTGCACCACGTTTAACAAAGAAATTCTTGTAGAAATCTAAGTTGGTAGTATCTCATTGGTCTTTGTTTTCTTATACATGTAAAACAAATGAAAGACATAATACATGATTTTAAAAGCGATGGTGAGTCTCCGTTTATGTATGAGAGTCACGTGTTGTTTTTCATGGAAAATTCATTAAAAAGGCTTTCTCTAGATGATATACGCATGGTATGCTTTTTAGATCATTTGGTTAGAAAAGAGAAACTCCTTAAAAAATATGCACGATACATTCATTAATTAGCATTGGACAAAAAGTGCAAGTAAACTCCTTAAAGGCAATTGGAAAAGCATCGTATTAAATGCATTTGGACACATGTTATCGATGTGCATGGTAAACTCATTTATTATCATTGTTCAGATGATATTTTTTTTCTTTTTCCAAATCTGTGTAGGGAAAGCAGAAAATTTGTAATTAATGATTCTTGTCCATTAATTCCTGCACATGATGAATTAGTTTTATATGCTATTATGTATGTAACTAGCAATTTAGTCTTTGCTTGTTTATTATTTCATGAAAATTCTAGATTAATTTGTTTAATTATGCAAATAAGTTTTGCTATATGAATTTGTTTTGCCCTATGATTTGCACGAGTTAAATTGTTATAAATTCATGAATGAGTTTTCATATAATATAATTTGAAATATTCCATAAATGTATTTTATGGGTAATGTTGTATTATATTTAAAATAATATTATATAAATGAGTTTTATATAATTTTGTATGTAAATTTTGTTTTACATGTATTA
>JAOTAY010000189.1:14083477-14093603 GCA_025629805.1 Erythroxylum baracoense
GGAGTCGCTTTCTACAATGATGTCCCTGAGGTTATTGTCAATACATAATTGCAACACCTTGTGCAAAGCTAATATTTCTGCATGAAGTACTGTTCCATTTGAGAAGAAAAACAATCCAGCAAGAAATACTTGGCTGACTAAGTCTCGAATTACAACTCCACCACTAGAGGAACCTGGATTGCCCAAAGAGGATCCTTCGATATTCACCTTGTACTGCCCAGTTGGTGGTGGTTGCCAAGTGAAAGTCATGACACGAATTTGTTGTTGAAGACAACGAAGATTCCCTAGTCGTGAAACCTTAAGAAACGTTGAAGGATGGAATGGTAAGGGGTGCATACTTGTGATGGAGCTTAGGAGCTACACTACATAGTCTATAACCCTGCGAAAACTCAGTTGCTTGCCATCAAAAATGACCTCATTTCTTATCTTCCACATGGCCCAACAGATGGAAACTGGTAGTAAATTGATTAACTATTTCCAGTCATTACCTCGATCTTCGTACTCCCAACATTGCCTAAATACATCGAATAATCCCAGCGTGGTGCCTAGCTGAATGCGAAATTGGCTGGCCAAAAAATTGCCAAACCAAATTTGCAAAGCTGCAGTGTAGGAAGCAGTGTGGGATAGCGTCCTCTGATTGGCAGGATGCCACATAGCATTTGGAAACAATTTAAAAGCCTGAATGGCTAAAAATTTCAGGGAACGCCAAGGATCCATTAAGGAATCTCCATAGGAAGAAGGAAATTTTCAATAGAATTTGGGGGCTCCAAATGTTCAAGAAAACTTCAGGTTGGGTTGGTCGTTTAGGGTGGAGTTGTTCGGAAGCTGAAGATAATTTAAACTGTCCAGAAGGTGTAAGCGTCCAAAAAACTGGGTCATCACTATTGTTCTCCAGTGTAAACCTGTATTGTTGAATGTATTACAGCACAAAAGGAGGGATGAATTGCAGTAAAAAAGTTAGGTTCCATTGGTTACCTACCAGCGATTCCTGAATGGAGATCATTCACAAATCCTCTATGACTTGCATATTAAATAAATCGATAAGGGCTCTATTTCTTGACCAGTTGTCGAAAAGAAGAGAGCAGCCCCTTGTATGGACTTTAATCTGCGTATATAATCTTATGAAATCGTCAACCGCGAGAAGCCTATAATAGAAGAAGGATTTTTTCCAGCCAACCATGTCGATAAAAGAGGCCTATAAACTAATTCGGAGGTACCATTTCCACCATATTTTGTAGGAAAAGGATGTTACCACCTCTCCGAGTTGTCGGAGTCCCAGTCCATTTTCTTTATATTATTTAAAAAGACTCAAACAGTTTGTAAACCATACTAAATGAATCTAAGACTAATAAAACTTTAAACTTTTATTAGATTCTCACTAAGGATGTTTATGTGACTTGTTTTAGTTTAAGGCCCCACTATTATTATGTTAACATCTTAGGTGAAACTTTTCTTTTTTGAGAAATTGAAATATTTTATAAGCTAATTAGAATTTTGTACATTCTTTGGGAAGGATACCAAAACAGTAATACCTTTGAAGACATATAACTAAACAATTTGCATTCTGATAAGTACTATATACGTGTCAATAAACAGAGACTCCATCAATCCATCTTGCTTTACACTAGCTATTATCGCGAAAAAGCCTTTCCATAACATTCTTATTTTTTCATCCATAGGAAAACCCTTGAGCGTATATGTTTCTTTATTTATCTCACAGTTGAGTTAACTATTTGTGATGCTTTTTAATGACTTCCAATGGATTGTTTCAATCATATACCCCTTCCATTAAAACAGGTTGGTGACATTTTTCTCTCACATAACTATTTTAAATACTATTTTCTTCCTTCTATTTTGCTTTGCATGTTTTGATTAGGATATTTGATGGTGGAACATAAAATAAATTCCACGTTTTGGCAATATTTACACCACAATTAGGTATTTCATTTAGAAGAAAGAACATTTCTTTTATTTTTATAATTAGGGAACTCATCCCTTCTTGATTAGATTGTTCCTTACCTCCGAAGATCTTGAGATTTCTTTCCTTCCAATCTCTTCAATGCTAGTAGCCAATGAAATAATATAAATAGTCCTATCCCCTTTAGGTTTAGTCTTCTAATTTCTTAGCCTCCCTAAGATGTCAGTGAATGCAATACCATCCCATCCTTAGTGACAAATCTCCTTAATATTGCTCCATATGTTCTTAGTAAAAGGATATAGGAAAAATATGTTCACATTCAGTCTTGCACATGACACATTTGTTATCAAAATTTAGAAAATTTATTCTGTTCTTCATGGTCATTTCATTCAATGTGGCCAGCCATAGTAACTATTAGTTAGCGGTAAGGTTGCATACTTCTGGACCTTACTAAACTTTGTGTCTCAACATGACTTCTATTGGGATGTTTTTGATATTATTGTTGTTATAGCAAACCATAGTAAACAAGAAGCATTAAGCCATAAATTTTTTCGTCCTATAATTGAGTACCAATCAACTATGTGCTGTTGTCCCTAAACTAAACACTTCCTGCATGCCTTATTACCAAAGGAATCGTGAAGTTAGTTCATCCAAGATATGGTGTCCTATATTAAGTAATTAGGAGTGTAGTTGGGAGCTAGATGAGACACCTGTCTAGGAAATTCTTTCAACCTCCTTTCAGAAATAACCACACTAACTGTAATTTTAGGTGGGAGGTTATTATAACATTATACTGCTAAAGGAATTTTGATTAAGGGACCATACCCCATCCAATTATGATACCAAAAGAATGCTTTTCTTGCCTTTATAGTTTCCTTTAACCTAATTAGGTTATTAATAAACTAGGATTGTGAGTCTTTAGGAGAGACCATACATAATTACCTTTAATAATATATGTTTAATCCCTTTATTATAGGAATTTAGAATTTAAAACCCTAAAACTCCAAAATCAATCTACTTATTATCCTAATAGGAAATGAAGCTCTCTGATGATGGGAATTTTTGGGATTTCTCATTCAATTGATGCATTTAGAATCACCATATATGCATTTCCCTTGGTAGAGATGAAGATAGAAGTATATGTTACCTAGCAATATTGTTGTGTATTGTAAATAGGTTAACTTTGTTGCCAAAATTTTGTTCCCATCTCTTTTGGATTCTTTATAAGTTACCAAAATCATCACATTCTATAAGGAATGAAATTAAATTTAGAATCATTTTAAATGAAACCACCATGTCCATGCTCTTAGACTTTGGTAGTTTATAAAGCATCCCTTGATGTACTTAATGATTTTTTATGAAATTATTTACCCAAATTAACTTGAAGTGGATTCCTTTTTCTTTAAGTTCATGGGCAATGGAAAAATATTACGAATTCCTTGTTTTGCCTAGAAAATGACTCATTAATCTAACTTGTTGACAAATCGAGAACAAAAAATGTGAAGAAAATGAACATGTTTATCTAATTCATTTTATTACTCCTTTCCAACTCATTTTTCCTTGAAAATTAAATTTCTTGTAATCTTTCTTATCCAACTTAATGTCATGCATCAAGTCCACAAATGAATTAATGAAATAGTTAATCAAAATCTTCCCTTCACTTTTAGTGAACGTTCACAAGTGCCTTTAAAACTTGGTAAGGCAGCTGATTCTCCAACACATACATTTAGTCAAAGGATTCAATGTCTTTTTCCATTCCCTTCATTGATTTCCCGTAGAAGAGGCTAACCAATAGTGAAGAATGAAACAACCATTAAGAAACATCATCCTGGTGAATATTTAATACTCAAAATTTTTTATTTTCTGTTTAGGGAAGCATTTCTAGGTATGTTACTAGCTAAATTTCCTTTTCATAGACCTCTTTAAATAGTTTTAATCCCTAAATCTCCTAAATAAAAGGTTTGTGTATTATGGCGTGTCGCTTAAGATACCAACATAATATCGGTGGGCCCTTAAATTAAAAATAGGTCATGTTAATCTCTATAAATAGAATCATGATGAAAGTTTGAAGTTAGGTAAGTTTGAAATTTGACTAATATGATTTAAGATATTTCATGTCTTATTTAAACATTCAAAAAGGTCATGATTTATAGGGTTTATTATGAAAATCTAATAATTACAATTAAATATGAGGTAGTTATGGTAGGAAAACTTGAGTTTTCCTTTAGAAAATTTTATTATAGTGTTAATTATATATTTATTATGGTGGGCAAAATTCCCCCACACTTAGCCTTTGACCGCCTCTGGCAAAACAAAAAAAATCAAAGTTACAAACTAAAAACTCTCACAATTTCTATATTTCCTAAGAATAGATAACCATAAGTAAAGAGGAATAGCTTTCAAAATCATAGCAAGAACTTAACATTCAATGCCTCTACTCATGATTAATCAATAATCATCTTCTTTAGAAACTGAGCAATCTAGAAGTGGACTTGGACGAATTATATATAAATAGTAATAATTCATAGGTACACTCAAACACCATTCATAATCATGACATTCCATGACTTTGCATATCATTTCATTTGTCCACCATTAGGATTCATATGTATAATCATGAATCAAAGTACTTTTTAAGGTTGTAATGTGGGCAAAGGTTAAAGTGAGATGTATTTGGATAATGTGATGCAAAAGCCATCAAAACTAGTGAAGCAAGAGTACACTTAATGTACTATCAAGCATAAAAATTAACATTCACCCAAAACTGGGTAACATTAGCTATGATGAATGTAAAAAAAATGTTTCACAGCTCATAATTAGACTCTCACACCACTAACCAAATGAAAAATAGGGAATTAGAAGGAATCAGTCATAAAATCGATGAGAAACCATACATTGAAATTATAAGGAGTGACCTTTTAAAACCACATCTCCCTCATTTACATCATAAGCAAATCACCCATTCCATAAAACCTTAGGAGGAGAAACTAATCATGAATAACTTTGTAAAACAAATGCATTTCCTCCTTAATAATTTTTTTTGATAAATGAAGGTTATATTGCTATAGAATGGAACTAAAACATCATTATAGAGAGTACTAAGAAAATATGATACTACTCTATAACTGGAGAGTATCTAAGGAAGAAGAGTACAAAAGACTAGATGCACTAAGTGAGTAACCATATATGGTTAAAGTTGCCAATCTCGCCTGACATCCATAGTGAGTTATCAGTGCATAGATTTGGCAAAAATATATTATCTAATTTCTTAGATGATTCTCGAAACAAGCATGTGTTTCTCTTCCTTTTTGTTGCTAAATTTTTAATGATTTCTTTCTTTCCATATGCCATAGATTGATAGTGAAAAGGCTTTAGGGAAAAGAATAACATTTGAATCTTCTTTCTTCGATTTTCTAATAATCCATTCCAACACTTTATCCCAATCATAGATAGCTGAATGCAAGGCAATAGGTGTAAAATATTACTCCAAATGGCTTTTGAATAAATGCATTAAAAAAAATAGGTGATTACGATCTTCCTGAGCCATGTTACAAAGAACAAATAGGTCATTAACTCTTCTATGCCAATGCGTCATAGTTTGGAGTCAGTTTTTGAGAGCTAGCTAAGTAATAAAGGTAACTTTAGGACAAATGGTGTTATGGCATATCAGGGAAAACCATGGTACTACCAAGGATCTATTGGAGAGAAGTCGATAGCAGGATTGATTGGAAAAGACTCCATACTGATCCAAGTTCCATATTATTGTATCATCCTCTGTTGTATTGGATAGTTATGGGAGATAAGGTAGAAGAGAAGAGAATCCACAAAAGGTAGCCTGCCATGCATCACGAACAATCAATGAAGATGCCTTTAATGTTAAAGGCAATATGTTTGAAGCCTTCTAAAGTCGAGAGAGTCAATAAGTGGGCATATGTCTAACCAATTATCAAGCCATACCCATTTTTTAATATCCATGACCTATTTAATGTGTAATCGACCTATCAGAAGTTTAAGTGTTTCAAGTGTATTTTGTCTATCCATTTTAATTATAAGGCTTTACGATCTGTGTATAATAGCCACAAATGCTTGTGCATGGAAACCTTCTGCATATGAGAAACTGGAATAATAGTGAATTCCTACCATTTCACTCACGCCTTTATGGAATTACCTACATGTCCAGTCCAAAGAAAAGTTTTCATAATTTTTTCCAACACCTTAAGGACTTTCTGAGGTAACACTGTAAGAGCCACTAAGTGAATATGTATGCTATTTAGAATAGATATAATAATATTTAGATGGGCTACATAAGAAAGGAAACGATTTTGCTAAGCCATTACGCTATATTTCATTCTTTCAATGATAGGCAAGCAATCAATATATTTAGGTTTAGAGGCTATAATAGGGATTCCCAAATATTTAAAAGGGGGGGAACTGTTACATAAACCAGTGCGATGTTTGATTTCATCAAGACTGGTAACATCATTTAAGACCGAAAAAATAGCTCTTCTTTGTATTATATTTTAATCCAGACCAGTTCACAAAGTACTCAAGAATATTCATGAGTATATGGATAGAATGAGGATGAGCACTAATCAAGAGAACCAGATCGTTAGCATATAAGAGATGAGTAAGTCTTAGATCTTTGCATCTATGATCGACGTGGAAGGTACCGTTATAATTTATAAGTCTGGTTAATAGTTTGGAAAGCCCCTCCATCACGACTGTAAATAAATAAGGTGAGAGAGGATCACCTTGTCGAATCCCTTTTGTTAGCTTGAAAGGAGTGGTGGGAATGCCATTAACTAACATACTTAAAGAAGAAGAGCTAACACATGCAATAATCCATTGGACAAATTAAGTAGGCAAATGAAATGCTTCAAGACATAATTAAATGAATTACTAACTAACGATGTCAAAGGCTTTGAAAAAATTGATCTTAATAAAGCAATTATTAATATGTTTACTTGAGTTATGGTCCTTCAGAAGCTTTTGTAAAAATATAATATTGTCACAAACGTTGTGTTTAACAAGGAAAGCAGTTTGAGCAGGATTCACTACATTCGAGAGGACTTTCTTCAATCTTTCTACTAGAAGCTTTGCAATCACCTTATAGATAATATTATAGTAAGAAATTGGTCTGAATTCATTCATATTACAAAAGTTAGGTTTTTTAGGCACAAGACAAATGAACGCATGATTAATAACCTGAAGCATTTTGGTAGAGGCAAAAAATTCTAATACAACTTTCGTAAAGAGTTGGCTCGTAATTGCCAAGTGTGTTGAAAGAAGAAAACATTGAACCTATCAGGACCAGGAGACTTAAAGGGGTTTAAACTAAATGAGATCCATTTTACATTATCTGTTGTAAAAGGAGTGGTGAGGAACTCCATAGTTTCCAAATATAGATGATCTTCAAATAGACTAGTAACATTCAATCTAGGTAATTATGAATCAGCAGTTCTCATTAGATGAATGAAATAGGCTCTAACTATCTCTATAAAGTTACTTCTATCTGTGAATACCTGTCTTGTATGGTCTTGAAGTCTTGAAATTTTATTTACATTGCATTGAGCTAACAAGGGGCATGAAAATATTTATTGTTAGAGTCAACTTCTTTGAGCCAATGAATTCTTACTTTTTGCTTCAAAACCAAATTGTGGAAAGATAATGCTATATGATAATCTTACATACATCTCAGTTCAAATGCTTTTAATTCAAGATTACAAGGATTTTCATAACAAGGACTTTGTGCAGATAGGAGTTTTTCCTTGAGATGTTTAAGATTAGTAGTTTAAGTGCATAAAAAGTGCTTTAGCCTATGTTTCACATGTTGGAGTTTCTGTATAAATTTGTAGGACTTGAAGCCCGACACTTTAGAGGACCAACTTGTGCTTACCAATGCTTGAAATCCTTCTATAGAGGTAGTAACATTAAAAAACTGAAAGGAAGTACCTGCCTATTAAATGTCTGACATCCTTTAGATGTGTATAAAAGAATGATCAGAAGTTAATGGTTCACCAAAGGAAACATAGGAATGTGGAAAGGTCTGTAACCATACTGAATTCATAAGAGATTTGTCAAGCTTTTCCCAAACAAATAAATCTCTGTGTTGATTGTGCAACCAAGTCAAATGTCTACCTGTACAGATAAGATCAACTAGATCCATATTTTATAAAAAGCAAGATAAATCATTTGTTAAGTCGAAATGGAAGCGTCTGATGCCCTCAATTTCAAAAGGGGTAAGAGAATAGGTGAAGTCACCAGTTACTAGCCAAGAATTACGTGTACTAGACTAGAGGTTCTGTAGAGATAACAAAAGTATCTCTTTTTGAAAACTGAAGTTGGAGGCATATACAAGAGTTATCTCAAATAAATTATTGGAATCTTTAAGAAGGCATTGCAAATGCAAGAGTTGATCAGATTCAGAAATTACTTGTACATTAAGTAGAAAAGTATTGTAAAAGCAAAGGATACAACTATTAAAGTGAGAGGCATGATTTGAAAAGAGCCCCCATTAAACACCCAAAAGGTGTGTACCAGTGTCCAAACTAATATTCTTGATTTTTATTTCCAAGAGGACAACAAGAACTGATTTACTATCCTTTGCTAGCTCTTTGACCAAATTTTTTTTATGAAGGTCGTTCAACCCTTTAATGTTCCATTTTAATATCGACATGAGTAGGGGAATTCCCTTTGGTAAGTTAGTGAGTTTTTTTTCAAGCCGAACGCCTTCTAGAACCCAAGAAGAGCCTTTGTTTCTTATCATTTGCTCGACTCCTTGTTTTCCTCATCAAGTAAAAAATTTATGATCTTTAGGTGTAACACTTTGTACTTTCTCCGCTCGAGGTTCTTTAGGATAGGGCCTGAGTTGACGATCACTCATATTCATTGGCTTCCCTATCTTCAAACTCTTAATCCTTACCGAGTCCCTACATTCTTAGAATATCTCAAATGTCTCTTCACCTTTATCCTCCTTGTTTAATTTCTCTAACCTACTAGGCAAAGGTAAAGGGTTAGTCTTAATAATAATTAGAGACTCAGTACTCACCTTCGAGCTGAATGATATATCCTTTTCTCCTTCAAGCTCCTTCTCAACTTCTTTTTCACAAGCTATCCCTTAAATATTCCTCTCAAGATTCTTAAGCTCCTCTCCACTCTGTAAGGTTTCTAGGCTAACGTTCATTGGGCACACCTCCGGTTAAGATAGTTGCTTCTCTTTTCTTTGTGATTCCAAGTGGTTGATAGTTCCCACCATCTAATCCATCTGACTTACCAAGGTCAGGAATCTAGACATTATATCTTGCTAGAACTGTTTTACACCCTAATGAAATTGTAGAGTATTAGCAACAATAACAGTAACTAAGTCTTCAAGAGATGTACTTAAGTTTTGTTGGCTCTCCAAATTTTAGACGCTAGACCTTGTATCTTGCAAAAATTGCCTTACATCCTACTGGAAACGTAGAGTATTAGTGGTAACAACATTAAATAAGTCTTTCAAAGATGTACCTGAGTTGGAATAAGAGGCTTCTGGTCTATGTCGGAATTGTTGTGCATCCTGCAGCTCATCTAGGAAGTAATCTTGCTGGTTATCCCCTCCATATCAAAAGTTTGTAGGATCACTCCAAACTTTGTTATAGGATTGGGAACATAGGTTATGGGAAACATTTCCACTAATAGCATTGATAATATCCAGTAGTGACATACTCCATTCACTGTATTCTTTTTATACAGAAAAGCAAACAAACATGAAAAACTCAAGGAATAAATGTCAAAAGTAATTAGAAACAAATATATAGAAAACACCAATTAAAATCAAGAATAAAAACTAAAGCACCACACTCCATAGAACGGCGCCAAAACTGATAGCACGTTATATTACTACATAAAATAACTAAACTTAAAACTATAGCTAATGATAAGTCTACGTCGATCCCACAGAGAGTGTATGTAAAGCTTTCAGAATGAAAAGAATTGGTGTTTAAGTTTTGGGGGGGAGGGGTTTGGTTGAAAGTGGTAAAGAAAATAAAGTGAATTTAAACTAACGAAAACAAATTAAAGCAAGAAGCACTACAACAAAGTGTTGATTTAGCTATGTTTTTTTTCCTTCGTTCAACAAATCATCTGTAACATCCCCTCACCTATGGGAAGGGTAAGATAGTAATTTGGAACGGGTTAGGAGTGTTTAAAATTGTATTGACATGTTCATGC
>JAOTAY010000189.1:14100165-14121836 GCA_025629805.1 Erythroxylum baracoense
CATTACAAAAGTAACTGGAAGAAAATTAAGTTATAAGTAAATACACTTGCTTTCTAGGGCACTATATTTACATAACTTTAACAGTTAGTGAATGTGATGAAATATCTCCCTATTAAATAATAATTCTAATGCTTCACTGCCATCATTAGAACTAAAAATTCCTTTTCATCTGTAAACAAAGTAACATATTTAGGTGATTGACTTAATAGCATATGATGATAGGTGTATATCTTTAATTTATACAGTTTTCAAGCCTCCTCTAATATATGCTTCTACCACAATTGTCTTAGAAAATCAAGTAATATCAATATTGAAGAAGTTAGAGGATGTTTGAGTTGAAGAAATAATTATTCAACCTCGTTACTCCATTTGATTCTTTCCTTTTTAAGTGAGTTTGTTAATGACTTACTCATTTGGCCAAACCCTTGATAAACCTTTTATAATAGCTATTAAACCTGAAGTTCCTCTCATCTTTTTCAAAGATCTATGTATAGGCCAATTAAATACTAAATCAACTTTTAGGATCAATAGGTACTCTTAATATGACCTAAATACTTTATTAGTCAACCCTAAAATATATTTAATCCTTTTAGCAAACAAAGTGTTTTCTTTTAATATTTGTAATATACATTTTATATACTCAACATACTGTTGAACTGAATAGTTATATATTAAAATATTATCAAAGAAAACCATCATAAACGTCCTTATTTGAAACTAAAATTGAGGGTTTAAGAGGCTTTGGAAGATTATATATACACTAGTCATGCTAAAAGACATTACAATATTTATAATGGACTTGGTGTCTCTTAAATATATTATTATTGATATCATCCTCGAAAATTCTAGTTTAGTGAAATCTAGAGAAAAATATTAGAACTAGAATCCATATAACTCATCTAATAGTTCCTTAATCATAGGAAGTGAAAATTCATGGATATTATATGATGCAATATTATTTCTTCTATAGCTATGCATAGTACAATGACTTATCTTATATAGTTCCAATTGAATCAATTAGCAAGATTTCATATTAGATATGAAGCACTAAATCATTGAAAGAGTCAAAGTTAATGATTTAGGGAAGTGATGCTTAGTTTAAACATATATTATCCATTAACTTTGGAAATAAAATAGGTAATAAAAGGTTATAAGATATCCAAAAGGTTAGATATAATTTTACAGACCTATTGAACAAATTGCTTATTTCAATGTATACTTATAAGAAAATGGTTCTCAAGATAACTAGTGGGAGTAAGATGAAATTTGAAAGGTTTAAATCTTGTGATAATACATCTAATTAAAACTATTACCTTTGCTGATATATTTGATGTATATTTAAAAGGCTATGAGACATTTAAAGATTCAATTTCATAATGAATTCAAAGAGTTTATTTTGGAGATGATTGTAAATTTATAATGTCTACAAGAAGGTTAGTGGGAGTATAATTGTCTTTTTCAGTAGGAGTATGTAGAGACATATTTCTCCTAGAGAACAATAATTCTAATTTTCAATTTTTGAAAACATAATTTTCTAAGAACAACTCTTGTTGGATAAGGAAAGGTAACAACTTAATTCTAAGAATTAAATCTATGGAGATAAATTGGAAATTGACTACTATTCTAAGTCCAAGTATATAGATAACATACTAAAGATGTTTAGTATTTGAGATATCTAATACTTATGAAGTACTAAAGAAATCCATTATTCTATTAATAAGTGTAAATTGTATCATTTTTTAGGGCATAGTTTGATATGTGTTCAACCGTTAATTCGATCATTTAGTATGTGTTTAAGTTAGAATTGTGTTAGTTTGTTAATTATTTGTGTTTTAAGTATTTTATGGGTTAATACAAGCTTTTGAGCATAAATATTATGTTTTTGAGGTATTTGATATGTTTGCTAGTGTTTTAGGGTCAATATTGAAGAACGGAGGAGTTTTAGAAGACATTTGGGCTGAAACAATGGCCTACAATCGTGGCCTGAGGCTACAAACGTGATAGAAGGCTCAGACATGGGCCACGTCAGGCAGACACGCATTCACTTATGAGCTTCACTTTTTAAAGGACTTTTTGGACCTTTCAAATCCCATAAAGACCCTAGGGTTACCCAAAACATAAAAGACTATTTAAAGAATATTAAGAAGGGCGTAAAGGAGCTTTTGCATCAGCCACACTTGAAAACCTAAAGAGAGAATACCGAGAGAGAGAAAGAAGAAGAAGGAAGAGTAAGAAGATGAAAACAAAGCTAACTCGACGTGCTTCTTGGATCAGGAGGTTTCTTAACATCATTGCCTTCCGTCGTCTATTCTAAGTTATTATTTCCTTTTCGTTTTGATTTTAATTATGTATAGAATTGAGATGGATAGTATGAAGATATGATTTGGAATATTGATGATATTCTAAACTCTCCTTCGGGATTTTATTTTGATTTAATGATAATTTAGTCGATTATGTTTATTGGATGAATGTCGTGAATTGATTGCGTTCTTGCATAATTCGGTAATAAATTGAGATGGTGAATTGAATGAATTAAAGTAGATTAATGAGAGTTAGGTGATTTAATAGAAACCGTAACAAATCATTTTGGTAATTGTGAGGAGAGAGATCCCATGTGATGTTTCAATAGTTTATTAGAGTGCTTCAGATCTGATTAGGATTTTGGATAATTTGTTAATTGAAAGATTGCAGATTCTATAATCTGATTAGGATTTATAATTTAAGGGTTTAATAGTTATAACTCGGGAGAAAGTAATTAGTCCTAGGAAAGTCTAGAACTGACACTCCGTTGACACATAATCAGTTAGGTTGGCATTAATGATAAGTAAAATCTCCTTTCTTATAAATTGGTAAATTCCTTAAATTGATTTCTATTGTGATTATATATTACTCACTTGTTAATACTTTTATGTTTAATTTCTAATTTTATTGGTTGAACTCAATCCTTGTAATTAATTTCTATTGCATCTTTTATTTTAAGTTTTATAGTTTTTTTGACCTTAGATTTTAGGATTAGATTACTATCCTTCTTTGTGAGATCGGCACCTTTAATACTATGCTACGAACTGTGTGTGTATGGATATTAAGGGTTTATAAGATTAAAACATTTGGAAACATACAAAGAATGGGATATTCACAAATTAGTCTTGTAGGAAATTTTGTAAGGTCAATCAAGTATTTTACTTTGGAATTAGATTGTTTAGTGCAAATATTTTCACCCTTAAGCTTCCCTTTTATTATGGTTAGCTATGAAGGATAAACTACAAACATTTGATAACCAATCTTTCTTAACATTTCTTAATAAACGCACATTGTGTATGAGAGATGAAGAAAGAAGTGATCATTTATTTTTACAATGTCAATTTTTCTCCAATATTTAAAGATCTTTACTTCAAAGAAGCTGCATTCAGCATGCTCTAGGTGATTGGAATTCTATCAAAAGGTGGTGAACTAAAATTAATCATCTTGACAACACTATTAAATGGCGCTTCAGTCTATCTGTGGCCTTTCTAGTCAAAGCAATTTGGGATGAGAGAAATGCTCGCACTTTTTAGGATAAAAGTCAGACATCACAACAATTCTACAACATGATTATCCAGCAGATTTAGAACTTCATTAGTCTACACCAATTAAAGTGACAAAACTTATAATAATGTACCAGAATATGAAATGTATGAATTATTACTATCTCTCATTTATAGAAGGTTGTTATGGGATATTGCCCTAGGTTAATTCCCCTTTTGTAAACTCATGTATAGATTTTTGTAGCTTTTGTACTTTATAAGTTGCCTTTCGATAACTAAATTCAATACCTTTTTCCAAAAGAGAAAAATACAATTTAGCCTAAACTTAGTCGAAGTACAGTATTATACCTAATTTCTCATCATAATCCTTTGCACAAAAGTGAGACGTAGTTCGCTCATTTACATTTATTTCCTCTAAATGAATCATCTCCTGAAAGAGTCAAAATCCTGAACATGAAGCCCTTCCATCAATCCTAGGGGTAGCCGATATTCTCATCTAAATCTACCAGGGTTTGTGTACATTCTACATACTCAAGATGGCGGAGCTCAAAAGGCAGTTATGGATTCATATGAATCAAGTGAATCTCATTTCTTTAAGGAGGCCTAGTTGTATTAATTATTCAAACTTTAGCCTAAATATGTGGGTAGATGTGAGTCTTAACCTCATAATTTGAGTGAATAAACAAGAGTGATCTCTATTAAATTTTACCTACTAAAAATTAGACCCTTTGATATAACACTCTTTGATTCTTTTAGGCTAAATAGATTCCTTTTCAAAGAGAAACTTCTATGTCTTCTTAGTAAGGAGTACATTTTGTATAATAATGATTGATGTAATTCTAAGCGCACCTTCTATTTTTGAAGACATAATTCCTAACATCTAACTTTTATGCCTTTGAAATCATTTGCTTTCCTTGCTATAGAAAATTCTTAATACACTTCTCAATCTCCTTAACTAGCCTCTTAAGAAAGCAAATATGAGTATACCAGTGCATAATATTCCTCAGTATTTTAGAAATCAACTGTATTCTTCCAACAGCAGATAAGAATTTGTACAACTAATTGTTAAATTTTCTTTTAAACTTCTCCAACAGTAGAAAGTAATGGATTCCTAGTAGTTATAAGAACACCTAGATATCTAAAAGGGGCATGTTGTATTGACAATCATGTGATATTCCTTAATTGCTCCAAGTTTTAAGTATCTGAAGATACATACAAATAACTCTTTTATATATTCATTCTCAGTCTTAATGGTAGCTTGACGTAATACTACACAAAATAACCAAACCTACAACTATAGCAATGGCAAGTATAGGTCGATCCCACAAAGATTAAATCCAATCACTTTCTTAAATTATACATATATGTAAAATGGGGGGTGATTCAATGAAAATTAGAAAAAAAAAGTAAAATTGAAGATATAAAAGAAACTAAAATTAAATAGTAGCAAAGTGATAAAATTGATGAATAATTTGAAATCCAGTTCTTTGGTTTAATCTCGACCTATGCACAATTTCACATACGTCATTTCATTGTCGTCTTCCCACCTCTCTTCAGACTATTTATCATGAATTAACAATAACCTCTGTTAATCCTGATTTTTCCTTAGGTGCAGTTAATCAAGAAGATCTCGTTAATTAACCCCAACTATCAAATAACCTAGAATAAGCTCTCTAAGTTTAATGGAACATCCACCTTATAAGTGAGAAAAACAGACCAATTGATAGGTGTGCATTAGGATATGTTTTTATAGGTATTTGGCATATGTTTTCTAGCATAATTGTTGGTTATTGTTCTAGTTTAGGATTGATTTTGTATGTTTTCATTAAGTTTGATTTTCAATGTTGTTCTTGTGTGTTTGATGCTAATTGAGGGTAAGACTTGACTATTTTTTTGTAGAAAAGAAGAGGGAGCAGCTTAGAGATTGAACAAAAGATAAAAGAGACAAGACAAGACGAGTACATTTGTGACAAGTTACCACATTCATGGGAATCATGCAAATTCCCACGGACGTGGGAATTATAGAAGAAATGAGGAGTGTGTCTGGGTGCAATTCCTATGCTCGTGGGAATCATGCAAATTCCTACGAACGTGGGAATTATAATCTAAGGCAATCTGCGAGGCTTCATTAAACCTAGGATTTTATAATGATAAAAACATCATTAAGCCTCCATCTTCAAAAGAGACGACACCCACCTATAGAAACATCATCCTTGAGTGAAGAACACATGTTTGGAGCATTGAGGAAGGATTAAAGACAAGGATCATCATCAAGATTGGGCAAAATAGCACATTAAAACCAAAAATCTAGATTTTAGCAAAAAAGAGGAGTCTTTCTATTTAATTTTCTATCATTTTAATCTCTTTTATTCTTTGTAAAAATGGTTTATTTGAATGTTGATGATATTATGGAGACCATGTTAGGCTGATTTCATTTTAGGGATTGCTTTTGAATTATTTTGTCAAAACTCCTATTTTATTGAATTGAATGAAGTGTCTTTGATGATTGTTGTTTTAAATTGTTGTCTTGTAACAAATCAAGAGAGTGAGTGAGATGAGATTCCTGATGGACTGTACAATGAGAGTTGGAGACCTATAGACTAGCATTTATTATGTCAATTGAATAGTTAGAAGAGAGATTTCAATTAGTTAATTGATCACCTATAAGATAGCTTAATAACTAATTGAATTGGTAGAGTCATTAGATAGGTTGAGAGATCGTTTAATCGATTCCCGTTAATTCGATTAGGGATAAATAGTTACACCTTGAGAGAGGGTAATTAGGATATTCAGAAATCTAGGGTGAGACATAATTCAATTAATAAAATAGGAGGGAGATAAAATAAATAAAAAGTAATCTCTAACATTTAGATTCTTGAATTCAAATATTTTGCAATTACGGTATTGTCCATTGCTTACATTAGTCTCTTTTAAGTTTATTTAATTTTCTAGATTATTTGCATTTAACAATTTCGTCTCTTAAATAAAGTTATGTCTAAAACTAAGTAGTGTCTAAGCATCAATCTCTGTGGGATCGATATCCACTCTTTTTAACTATAAGTCATGACTCGTTCACTTTCGATTTTTAAGCGTAAAATAAGTAGATAGGTTTTACCATCAACAACTACCTCGATCTGAATAGAGAAATTATTGAGAGATGATTAAGGGGACTATAGACAAGAGTCTAGAATGGAAGGGCCTAGTCAATCTTAGGGTGCTTCTAGCAAAAGGTTTAGTAAGAGCCAGAACAGATCTTTTCAACCATCGGCTAGATCCAGACAGTCAGGGTTCAAATTGAGAGGTAGTTTTATATAGTCTAGTAGTGGAAGAGGTGTAGTATCAAGACAGTTACCTAAATGCAAACATTGTAGGAAGAAGAACAGTGGTGAATCCTAAAAACTGTCAGAAGCTTGCCTTCGATGCGGCTCTTTTAATCATTAGATCAAAGAATGTCTCGTTGTTTATGGAACACTATCTAGAAGGAGACAAGGAATGGTAATAGAAACAACTGTCCAACAGAGCCGAGCGAATGGATCTAGATAGAAAAGCCATGGTAGAGGCCAAATGAGTTATAGGAGTCCTACTATCAGGACTTAGGTGCAGAGCAATCAATCGCAGTCTCAAGCCCGAGTCTATACAATGATCAGACAAGAGGCTCAGAATTCTCTAGATGTCATTGTAGGTGTGATAAATATCTTTACTTATGAGGCTTTTGCATTGCTAAATCCTAGATCTATGCATTCTTTTATCACACTACATTTGGCATCTAGGTTGCATTGTGATAGAGAATTATTGAAACATGGTTTAGAGGTGAGTAAACCGATAGGTAGTACTACAATAATAGAAGTTTGTAAGAGATGTATAGTTCGGGTTGATCAAGCAGAATTGGAAGTAGATCTGAATGTGTTATAGTTAAGGGAGGTAGATATTATTTTAGGCATGGATTGGTTCACTGCTCATAGGGCTATCATGAACTACTATACTAAGGAGGTAATATTAAAATCTCCAAATCAACTAAAAGCAGTATTCTGAGGTGCTAGTCAAGCAGTGCCAGCTAAACTAATTTCATTCATGAGTGCACTGAGATTGATCAGAGGATGATATGAGGCTTACCTAGCCCACATAGTCGATACCTGTACTTAGCATAATGTGTAGGACATTCCCGTTGTTAGGGAATTCATGGATGTGTTTCTCACAGAATTATCTAATTTACCTCCAAACAGGGAAATAGAGTTTGCAATCGACTTAGTTCCAGTTACTACTCCTATATCTATTCCTTCATGTAGGATGGCACCTATGGAACTAAAGGAATTGAAGGCTCAGTTGTATGAGTTATTGGAAAATTATCAAACCCAGTGTATCACCTTAGGGAGCTCCAGTCTTGTTTATAAAGAAGAACGATGGAACTCTGAGACTGTACATCAATTATAGGCAACTGAATCGAGTAACGGTGAAGAACAAGTACCCGTTGCCTAGAATTAATGATTTGCTTGATCAGTTGTAGGGAGCTTGGGTATTCACTAAGTTGGACTTGAGATCTGGGTACTATCAGTTGAAGATAGCAGAGGCCAATGAACCAAAAAGTGCATTCAAGAGCAAGTATGGGCACTTTGATTTTTTAGTAATGCCATTTGGGTTAACTAATGCCCCAGCTGCATTTATAACTTTGATGAATAAGGTGTTTCATAACTTTGATGAATAAGGTGTTTCAACCCTACCTGGATAGTTTTGTGATAGTATTTATCAATCAAATTTTAGTGTATTTGAAGAGTAAAGAAGAGCATACTGAGCACTTGAGAGTAATTCTATAGATTATGACAGAGAAACAATTGTACGCTAAATTCAATAAGTGTGAATTTTGGCCAGATCAAGTAGTGTTTCTGGGTCATATAGTAATTAGACAAGGCATACAAGTGGATCCAAAGAAGATAGAGGCAGTAATGAAGTGGTAAGCTCCGAAGAATGTGTCTGAGATCTTGAGTTTCCTCAAATTAGCTGGATATTACTAGAGGTTTATCGAGGGGTTCTCATTGATCTTAGCCCCTCTGACTAAACTTCTGAGGAAGAATGTGCCAGTATGGCAAAGTAATAGCCTATGCATCGAGACAATTAAGGTCTCACGAGATTAACTATCTGATATATGATTTAGAACTTACTGCAGTGGTTTTTGCTCTGAAGATATGGAGACACTATTTATATAAAGAGACTTTCCAGATATATACTGATCATAAAATCTTGAGGTATCTGTTGATTCAAAAAGAATTGAATATGAGACAGAGGAGATGGATAGAACTGCTGAAAGATTATAACTGTACGATTGAGTATCATCCAAGAAAAGCTAATATGGTAGCTGATGCTTTGAGTAGAAAATCAAATAGCAGTATAGCTTAAATTCAGATATCGAAGTTACCAAGTCTATTTCAATTGAGAGCATTAAATATGGAGTTGAACCTAGAATAGAATGAGGCATTGATAGCCATATTGAGATTAAGATCGATGTTACATGACAGAATTAGAAAAGTCCAGAGTGAAGAACCTAAAATGGTGAAGTTTATTGAGAAGTTAAAAGTGAACCCGAATCCTGAGTTTGAATTGAGAGATGAGACACTGTGGTTGAGGCAGAGGTTGTGTGTGCCTAACATTGATGACTTAAGAAAAGAGATTCTGGAGGAAGCACAAGTAGCCACTTATGTTATGCATCTTGGTACCACAAAGATGTATAACATGCTGAAGCAACATTTCTGGCGGCCAAGGATAAAGAAGCAAGTAGCGGAATATGTTGCTAAGTGTTTAACTTGCCAGTAGATTAAAGCTGAACATCAGGCTCTGGTTAGGAAGTTACATTCATTACCTATTCTGGAATGGAAGTAGGAGCGAATTATGATAGATTTCATTATAGGATTGTCAAGAACTTTGAGGCAATATGATATTATATGGGTTGTGGTGGACCTATTGACAAAGTTAACTGATTGTTTACTAATGAGAGAGAATAACTAACTAGACCAGTTAGCCCAAAGTTATATGAACAAAATAGTAAGGTTACATGGGGTTTCGATGTTTATTATATTAGACAGGGATCCTAAATTTACTTCGAGATTCTGAAAGAGCTTACAGTCAGCTTTGGGTATAAAGTTGAACTTTAGTACTGCATTTCATCCTCAAACAGATGGATAGAGTGAGAGGAAAATTAAGACTATTAAGGATATGCTCAGTACATGTGTATTGGAGTTTTAGGGATATGGGATCAGTATATAGCCTTGATTGAATTTTCTTACAACAATCATTATCACAGTAGTATCAGAATGGCACCGTATGAGGTGTTATATGACAAAAAATGTCGTTCACCTCTGTATTGGGATGAAGAGGGTCTAAGAATGGTAAAAGGCCTATAACTGATACAAGATACTATGGATAAACTGAAACAGTCGAATTAAAGTAGCTCAAGATAGACAAAAGAGCTATGTAGATCAGCAACGAAGGGATATGGAATACAGAGTAAGAGACAAAGTGTTTCTGAGAGTGTCACCTTGGTGAGGAGTGCTGAGGTTCAGTAAAAAGGGTAAGATGAGCCCTAGATATATTGGGCAATTTGTCTAATAAAAGCTTCTTAAATATATGGAATAGATCCAATTGATGTTATTCACCCCTAAAAAGCAAAAGGGAAGAAGATAGTTCAAAATACTATTAAAATATCCTTAGAGCAAGAGGAATTCACAGAAGTTGAGAAAAGGAAGTATGGGCGCAAAGCTAAGAAGAAAAATCTTTTAATATGTCAATTACTACTTAGAATACAAAAAGTATAAATGATTCCATAAAATATATTATGATAGCTGATTTCATTAATATTATTGAACTATTCATTTTCGTATTACTTGAAACTATGCTTAGTAGTGAAGCATGTAAAAACTCCTAGTTCTTGAAAAAGTAGGAAACAATAACAAACCATAACCATCATTATAAATAGAGAATAGATGTTGCCTACAACTCTAAACAAATCAAAATCCTACATAAGCAATATTCCTTTTAAGAATTCATCTACATATAGAAAATGGAGTTCTAGGAAAAATATAGATTAGCTTCATATATGCTTCCAATCATTAGTTTCAGAAGGAGGCTCTTTAGCAAGACCTCACTAATGTAAGTGAAATGATATAAGGCCCATGGTTACTCTTGGGAGATTTCAACTGTAGTACATACCATTTTGAGTCAAAAGGAGCTAGGTTCCCTACTAAACCAAGTAAGGAGTTAAGCTCATGTCTGGCTTTTATAGGAGCAACTGATCTAAGCTTCAGTGGTTTCCTATACATATAGACAAACAAACAAAAGTGTATCCGAAAATAAGAAAGAAACTTGACAGGTGTGTTATTAATCAAGATTGGATCAAAAGCTTCCCAAATTATAAAGCACATTACCATGAGAGCCTATGCTTTGATCATAGTCCTATAACTTTTCATAATTCTTGTGCTACTAAAAAGAGAGCCTCTCTATTTAAGTTCTTCAATTTTCTCTTAAAAAGTAGGAATTCTAAAAAGTAGTACAGAAGGGCCTCCAGAAGCAAGTTGTGGGTTATAAATCCTTTTAATTATTTAAGAGGCTGTTATCTACAAAAGCATAACTTAAGAAGCTACATCTAAAGCTTAGCTTAGATTACAATGAGGAAGCACAAATTGTAAAAGATGAAGTCAATTACATTCAGAATAAGTTTTACAACATGTCTGGTTATAGTACAATAAAAAAGAGAATTGACAAATATTTGAATGCACTTCACACTCAAAACTTAATTTTCAGACAAAAATCTAGGGTCATCTGGTTAAAAGGAGGGGACTCAAACTCTCAATACTTCTACAAGAGTCTTCTACTAAGAAGCAACAAAAATAGTTTTTAGTCCATCCAATATGAAACAGGGGCCCCCCTCTCTTAAAAGGGCATATTAGAGTACTCCAGAATTTATTGTGAAAGAATTCTAGGCTCTAAAGTAGAAATAGATAAGCTTTACAAGCTGGAACCCCCTCTTTCAGAGCCCCTTCTCCAATCAGTAAGGAGAAAACTTGTGTAGACCTATCACTATATAGGAAATTGAAAATTATTTACAGAACATTGATCTAAACAATGCTTATGGGATAGATGGTTTCAATGCCAACTTTTTCCAAAAAGCTTGGCCTCTTATTATGAATGATGTATATGAAGTTGTGGAGGAATTTTTCTTTACTGAAAAACTCCTAGAAGTTTGGAACAAAACCCTCTTATGGCTAGTTCCTAAAATCCCTTACCCCCAACTCTTTAAAAGGCTACAAACCTATATCATGTAGCTCTATATTTACAAAATCATCTAAAAAATCTAGCAAAAAGTTGAAGTCAATTCTCCCTAATATCATAAATCTTCTAGAAGCTACTTTTATTGTAAGTAGATCCATTAGTGATAATATCCTCATAGTTGAGGACCTTTTCAAGCACTATAACACTAAAGGAGTAGGTAGGCCCTTTTCTTTGAAAATTGACATTAATAAGGTTTTTGACACAGTAGATTGAGACTTCTTAATACATGACTTAAATAAGTTGGTTTCCTAATAAGATTCATCTTATGGACCTATTCATGCATTACTTCAGTTTCTTATTATGTAGTGGTGAATGGGGCAACTTTCAAACCATTCTAAAGCAAGATAGGTCCAAACCAAAGGGATCCCTTATCTCCTTACCTATTCACAAGAGTTATAGAAATCCTAACAAAAATCCTCAATAGGGACACTGCAAGGAGCAACAACTTCAAATTCCATAAAAGATGTAAACAACTAGGAATTTCCCTCCTTTCCTTTGCAGTTGATATCCTCCTATTCTGCCATGGAGATAGATACTTAGTGAACTAACTTATGAGTTCCTTAAACCAATTCCCTTCCTTTTTTAGGATGAGTATGAATAGCAACAAGAGCACCATCAACCTATCCAAGGACTGTGACATAATCCATAGAGAGCTTGTTACTCTAACTAGTTTTCCACAAGCTTATTTTTCCAATTAAATCCTTTGGAGTCCTTATATCTTTATGGAATTAAGCTGTAATGATTGCTATGTTTTATATGACAAAATTACAGTTAGAATGAACAGTTGGAAGAGCATATCTCTGTCATTTTTTGGAAAATTCCAACTTCTATCTCTAGTGATAACAACCTTATCACTTATTGGGCTTCCCACTATCCTATAGCAATAATCAATTTGAAGGACACTAAAAGGATAATGAGGACCTACCTTTAAATTTTATAGGTGTTTTCACAGTCGAATTTTACAGAAATTTTCTCATACCCAAAAGTAGCCTTATTCCATGTCACAACTTAGCAGGGAGCCCTTTACTTACCGCTAAGATATCTTATATAGTATGGATTGCTCTAAAAGGAAAACTACCTACTTTTGACAGGCTTCACTTGTTGACTAGCTCCATTGTTGATCACAAGTGCAAATTATGTAAAGAGGGAGTTAAAGCAGTTGATCATTTATACTTTGACAATAGCTACTCAAAACTAGTTTCGAGAAGCATAATGGATAGATGTGTAGCTCATGAACCGCCCTCATCCTAGTAGCATGTAACATAATGGCTCTTGAAACCTCCGAAAATTAGGAAGGATGATAGGAAAATGATTCATTGGATAAGGCCTGAAAGGAACTCTAAAGCTTTAAAAGGCTTAAAAATAGAAATATTTGACTTCTAACAAAGGATTTTCCATTATATAAGGGAAATCTTCTTAATAAGGGGTAACTACATCACTCTCTCAGCTAGTTTGAAAAATAAATGGTCTTTTTAATTAGCTAATCTTTTGTTTTTGATGAAGACGACTGGGATCATTCCCTTTAACTACTGATGTGATCAATATTATTCTTTAACCTCTAAAAAATTTGTACATGGTTCCTGAATCATATATCTTTAGAACATTTAGATATTCTCCGAAAGCTTATATTCCTAATGGATATTTTACCAGGCTATTTCATTATAGAAAACAGAACCTAAAACAAATTGAGATAGTTAAGAACTTATTCTCTACCTTAAAGAATTAAATATAAGATATTTAGATGAAGGCTCGTTCATGTTATGCAGAACTAGTAATTTACATATCAGAAAAATTTGTAAAAGTGTCGGTGGTTGGGGGGGTTATTTCCTTTTTAGAGTTTGTTTCATAATATTTGACTTTGAAACCCTCAACAATGTTTGTAAATCCTCAATCCTTAATTTCTCTTCATTCTCTCTTCCTCAATGAATTGAAGAAAAAATTTAATAACAAAGAGGTGAAGTTGAGAATATAGTTATATTTTCCTAATTTTTGATTGTTTTGGTTCTTGATCATAGATAAAATATGAAATGACAAAATAGATTTTACACAATCTTAAATTTTTATTTTTAAGAAGAGTGTGATATAATCTGAAATCAAATATTAAAAACAACAAATAAATAATAATATAAATCCTTGTGCTTTGGTAATGCAACCTCTCTCTTCTCTCGCTTCTTCTACGTTCCTTCTCAATTGAACATCTCTATTCCCTCTCTTCTTCTCTGTCTATTTATCAACATGTCTCTCTAACTCAATTTTTATGTTTTTCACTTCTTTTCAAAATATTTATTTTTGTTATGATGTATTTTTTGTTTGATACACTATTATTTACCAGGAATGATTATATCAATTATTGCATGATGATTCTCTTTATTTTCTTCGTTATTTTCGAGTATGAATTACATAAAATCAATTCCATTTTTTTGCCTCAATTTAATTAAAATATTTTTAATTGAAACACAAATCATATTTTTGTTGTTGTTGGACCAGAATTGCAATAATAAAAAAAGGAGCTCATAAAGATAAGAGGTGTGTGTGCTCACATAGATAGGGGCGACATATGCCAATATACTACTATTGAGTTTTGTTGGATTTCTTGTACACCTTATTTATCCTTTTCTTTTGATTGTTTATGACTAATATTGTTAATGATGGTGGTGGTAAAATTTTTGTTGTAACTTAATTGATAAAAATTGGAAATAGAGAAAATTGTTTTGGGATCAGTCAATAAAATGTCAACTTTTAGTTTAAATGACCTTTTTTTTTGTTACAATGACCCTCAAATGTAGAAGATTGAATGAACATAAGGAACCACATTGAAATGACCTTTTTTTTGTGAAGGCCTTAAAATTAATTTATATTCTTTAAAAAGTTTCTTATTTCTAAGGCTCCTAAGTTTCATAATTTTAACTACATAGGATGGGACCTCACCTATTAGGGCATGTTTTATGCCTTTCTTTAAATCAATAGGAAAATAAAGGATGCATCTTTTTTATTTTTTCAAAATTTATGTTGGTTTAATAATTTTAATAATTGTTATGTTAGATATATTATGTTTTTCCTAACACCAATTCCTTCATTAACAAAGTATTAACTAATACTACTTTGCCTTTTGAAAGGTTAAGGTTTTGTAACTTTTTGTTTTTAAAATTCAAAAATAGTTTACGCATGTAAAATTTGACATTTTTGATAGTGCAATTAGAATTTATTTTTAAATGACAATCAATGCTTTGATAATTTAAAATATTTTTTATTTTTAATAACATTCACGAATCATACACCTCGATATCATCTTGCTGAATGAAGATCAAGACATCAAACAAATACTCAAGAAGAGTATTTTAATATGAAACATTATGCAGCTAGAAATGTTATTAAAAAGACATTTGGATTATTCAGGTTACAATAAAAAAATCTAAGTAAGTTTTATTATTCAAATGGCACTCAAATTGATATCATATTGGCTTTTTGTTACATTCACAATCTTATTCATCAACATATGAGAAAATCTCCATTAGAAGGTGAGTTGGATGCTATACTAGAAAATAATGACCATATTGACTACAATGATGATATTTGAACATCTAGCTAATGGGCCGTATGGAGAGATAATTTAGCAAGTGAAATAATTATTGCATGGAGCTAGAAAAGGTTGTTAACATTTATTATTAGTAGCTTATATATTTCATCTGCTTATTGTTTGTTTTAAAATCTTTGAATATTATTTGATTTTTTAGAAATTAATATTTTTGTTGTTTATTAATATTTTTTTTTACATATGCAACATTTTAATTATTTCTAATTATTTTCATTTTTGTTATAATTTCTAATTATATATGTTTTAGAGATGGAATCTTATGAATAAAATGGAAATAATATTCAACATACTTGGTCAAGGAAGAGGGAAAATAAAAGATATTGGAACAATGGGCAAGAAAAATGCTTATCGACATACTTTATTATTCGGAAGGTACCAAGCGGAAGATAAATTGTAACTATAAGAAAGTAGATATTATACCAAAATTGAAAGGCATCCTTGAAAAACAAATGTTTGAAACTGATCTTAAAGAAAAACGACATATTGAATTTAAAGTTAAAATTCTAAAGAAGCTACTTTGACTTATATTGGATATTAGAAAAGAAGATAGTGAATTTGGGTATGATGATGAGAAAAAAAGGTGATTAGTGATAAAGAAACTTATATGGATTGGCAAAGGCACAAATAAATATTTAATCATTTTGCTATTTATTTTTTAATTGAAATTTATTATTTTAGCAAGTAATTATTAATGATAATTTTGTTATTATTATGTAGAGCCATGTAGGAGCCTCAAATTTATATATAAAACTATTTGTCCATTTTCATTGACTAGCTAAAATGTATTTGAAAGATAGAGTGACAAAAAATAGAGCTTAAGGTCTAGGAGAAGAAAGTGTAGGCGGAAATGGAAATAATATTTAAAGAGGTATAATGCAAAGAATATTCAATCAAATATTAGAAATAATGAAGAATATGTGACTCAAAACAATTCAATATCATTATCTAAACCTAGAAGAAGAAAGCACAAGAAAAGCATAGATCCCTTTGATGCAGATTTTTGGAGATATAAAACAATATAAAAAGCTTCGTTGAAGTTGGACATGAATATGTTTTGTCTTTAAAAAAAATGAAAAAAGCATTATTCTTTCTGTGGATATTACTGAGAAAAGAAATTAACTATTTGATGTGTTGAAAGAGATTAGAAGACATTTATCAATGGACTTGGTTAAAGAAACAAGATTGATTGGTGAAGATTATAAAAAAAAGTTGACATTTTTTCAGTATGCCTGATTGATTCTTATTAGGTTTTTCAGTATGCCATTTTTTTAGTATTGTCTACTCGAGACATACTCAAGTCATCTTAATGATCACATAGTATTATATAAACTATTTGAGAATTTAAGATGAGTTTACTTAGACAATGCATTATTTTGATTGATTCTTATTAGGATAATATTATCAAAATCATATATCACTTTATGAATTAATGAGATTTTATATTTAATTTCTTTAACAATTATTTTATTTTATTTCATTATTGCTATATCAAGAAAGAAAATTCTTTATTGTTCTTTAATTTATTCTGATAAGAAAAATCATTCACAATTTTTTAAGAATTAATAATTTATTAAATTATTAAAAATAAATTTGATTGATTATTTATAAAATAAACATATTTTGATTAACTGTTTACAAAAAAATCATGTAACAGCTAAATATGAGTAAAAAAAATTTCATAATCATTCATAATATTTGATATTGAATACTAGCATAACTATAAAGCTATTCAATCCTATTCCTAGTTATTACATACCAAACACGCATAATTAGAAATTTAATTCTTATTCTCGTTCCCCTTTTCTATCTCATTCCTATTTTTTCTATTATGATTCCTTTATTATTAGTTACCAAATGAGGCCTACAAGGAAAAGGTTCTTTAAATTGAAACAATAAATCCTCTTAGAGTTATAATAATCCTTTAGACCTTGCTTCCAAGAATATTCTTCATATTTTTTTCAAGGGAGGATTGGAAGAACTTATTTTTTGGGCTCACATGACGTCCACGTGACATGATAAAACTTAATTTTGTTATACCAGTAATACCATATTATTTCGATTTAGTTTTATGTGACACTCATATATCTTGCACATTATTTTGTTCATTATTTGATGTCCTACATTTGTCCTCTTGTTAATATAATTAATAAGAGGTATTTGACTAAAGAATACCAAAATTAATTAGACGCTTCATTTAAAACAATAATAGAAGTACTTGATTAAGAAATTAAATATATTAAGAAGCTAAATATTATTTCTTTTTGTTCATAGTTTTTTAAAATTATTTAATTATCTAATAGTGTTAGAATTATGTTGATTATTAATTATATATTTATTAATTTATATTTCTTATTAGAAGCTTAAAATCATGGATTTTTATGATTTTATGTAGAGTTATAATTTAGGAATTAAAAATCTCTAATACATGATAAAAGAGAAGTAATGAATAATATTTGCAAAATATAAAACTTTCTTTTCATCAAAAGTCATATTTACCAATGTATTTTAATACAATATATATTTCAGAGTAACTAGTAATAGGAAAAGAGAAGTAACTAGTAATTAGAATGTATATTTTGGAGTACTTACTAATAGGAAAATAGATGTTACTAGTAATTAAAAAATAGAAAGAAGAAACAAATATGACTTTAAAAAGGAGTCTATTATATATAGGAAGGTCCTACAGGTGAAGATGATCATGATGATACAGTCTCTTATGAATTAAAGCTTTTTTCTAATAATTTTTAAAATTTTAGTCCCTCCACTGTGATAATACCCCTCATCATGATTGATCTGATTAAAAGCTATTATCATTGGCATTTAGACAAATTTGATGATAACATTATTAAGATAAGAAAAAGATTAACCATTGATGATAGATTTTTGTTCTTCTTTTCTAATTTATGGAAGGAGAGGAATTCCAAATGCTTTAGAGGGGCAAAGAGTTCCAAAGATCAAGTCAAAGTATTAGTTTATTGTATTAAAGAGCAAATTCTAGTTAATGACAAATTATTGATCTATAGTTGTCAGGATACAACTTCTTGGAGATAGAGCAAAAGGAAGGTTAAGTATTCTTCAAGTTAAGTGTTAATGGGCATTTTATAGTGAATTTAGATACATAATTTGCTAAACTCTTATTCATTTAATGTTTAAATTGCACTAATTAAGAGTTATATGTTTTAATTTTAGGCACATATTATATTTGGAACCTTTAAATGCCTAAAGTAAGAAAAGCTCTCAAAGGAAGCAAAGAAAAAAAAAGAAAAAAAGTTAACATTTTTGGGTGGCCAAAAACATTAATGTTTTGGCCAAGAGAACAAGGTTGGACATGCATGAAAAAGGAGGGGGAGTTGGCGTGAAATGAGAGTGGGACCGTGGAAACACCTAGGGAGCTGAAATAAATATTGAGTGGAGAAGAAACAAACGAAGAAGTGGCGGCAGGCATGAGAGAGGGACGAAGAGATGAGTTTGCGTGACTAAAGGTGGACCAAATACTCTTAGAAAATCATTCAATACATAGAAGACAGCAATTGGTGGCTAGATAGTGTGAGAGAGAGTTGCACCAGGGAGTGAAAAAAAGACTGTAGAAAAGAAAAGTAGCATGAGTAGCATAAGAGGAGAGCTACGTAAGAGAGGGCTGGAGTAGAAAAACGTGAACAAGTTTTTGCCACCATACTTTTCATCCCATTAGCTATAGTAGTAGAGAGAAATAAGAGAAAAGAGAACAACGTGATAAAAAGCTGGGTTGGAAGAGAATAGTGGCGGGTTGGAAGAGGAGCAGTCCTTGGATAGCAGCAACCATACTGGGATTTATTTTTTTATTTCATATCTGTTTTAATTTTTGTGGATTTAATCAATGCAATTATATGGCATAACTATGATTTATGTTACATAGACGAATATGTGTAGGTAAGTTTCTTTGGTTGAGGTTAGGATAGATATTGGATTAGGAAAATTTTTGTGGTATTGGTTTTTGCTTGATTGAATGCATTTTTAGTCTTAATATAGCTTGATCACCTAGATTAAAGCCTTAGATGGTTAAATGCCATAACCAATGGGATTTAATTTGTCAAAAAATTAATCAAGAAACATACTTGAGACAAAAGTGTAGACCAACCTTAGGATCTTGTGTGAGGATACTTAAGATTAATGAACTTAATTTTAGACTTCTTGTATTGAATGCCTTTTTTCCGAATTATCTATGAACCAAGTAGGTAACTCGGATTTCGAAGAGAAGGGAATTCCTATGAACATTGGGTTCGACTTGCTTAAGTGAAGTAATTCCTAGATCAATCCACCGTTACAATTTTTAGTGTCAAATTCAATTGAAATCTAATACCTTAACTGATTTCTATCATTTGATTAAATCTAGTCGTTTTAATTCATACCTTACATGTTTCATATTTCCTTGATTTGCTTACTTTATTTTATTTTATTTTCAAATCAATCAATTCTTGATCATCTAAGCAATTTTTCATTGTTTAATTTAATTGTCTTGCATGTTGGATTTCCCTTGGGTACGATATCCGGTTCTTACTGTTTTATATTACTTATCGACGAGGTACTCTTGCCTCTAATTGATCTAGATAAAATTTAATTATTTTGTTTAGATCGCAACAAGTTTTTGGCACTATTGTCGGGGAATAAATTCCTTATTCTGATACATTAGATTAGACGGTATTAATTGTCTCAAATTTAATTTTTGCTTCATTGTTTATTTGGGTATTTTAGTTGTTTGCTTGGTTGCTTTATTTCGGTGTGTTTTATTTTCATTTCTAAATTCTATTATTATTTTCTTTTTATTTGTTTCATTTTGTTTATGCTTACTCGTGGTCAAAAGCCAGAGAATTTGTTACTAGATATTAAGATTGAAAAAACTGCTCGCAGGATGCATAAGGAAACCCGATTAGCTTGGAGTAGTAACATAGCAGAAAGGACTAGAGAAGAGAAGTTTGTAGAGATGGAACAACCCGATGAGGGGCTGATAGCACATCCTGAAGAGAGAAAGGAGGTTACTATGATGGATTTGACTATGGGACACAATAATAGACCCATGCCTCCCATTATAAGGCTGACGATCACAGCTGTGAGTTTTGAGGTTCCTCACAGCATTACATCCATGGTGAGGGCATCTCAATTTGCAAGATTGCCTTTGGAGGATCCAAACACCCATTTGGAGATGTTTTTGGATATTTGTGATTTGTTCAAGCAGAAAGGAGTATCGAAAGATGCGGTGAGATTAAGGTTATTCCCATTTTCTTTAAGTGATAAGGCTAGAGCATGGTTGGCTAATTTGCAATCAGGATCGATTACTACATGGAATGAGATGACGAGATTATTTTTGGCTAAATTTTTCCCTCCCGCCAAGGTTGCAAAGATGAAGAATGAGATCACTTTCTTCACTCAATATGAAAATCAAAGTTTATATGAAGCGTGGGAGTGATTTCGGGATATGTTGACATAGTGTCCTAGTCATGGGTTCTCCATATGGCAGTAGGTCAATACTTTTTATATAAA
Organism: Erythroxylum baracoense; assembly: GCA_025629805.1. Classification (NCBI taxonomy): domain Eukaryota; kingdom Viridiplantae; phylum Streptophyta; class Magnoliopsida; order Malpighiales; family Erythroxylaceae; genus Erythroxylum; species Erythroxylum baracoense. The sequence continues at coordinate 14,121,118 of JAOTAY010000189.1, forward strand.
AATGACCCCATCAACTAGCAGTGCCATAGATATTACAGCAGGAGGTAGTTTAATGAGAAAGACACCAGATCAAGCTTATAAGTTGATTGACGAAATGGCCACTAGCAATTTTCAGTATCATACAGAAAGGCAACCTAGACAACCTACAAGAGCTCGTGTAGTTGACAATACAGTGGCTTTATCTGCTCAGATGGATGTTTTAACAAAGAAGTTGGATAATCTAATGCACACAGTGTGAGAGGAGGAGCTAGTTCTTCATTGAGGAGTTGTGCCATATGCGAGCATTGTGGTGGAGATTCCCATGGATCTTCTGAATGTCAAGTTAGGAATCCTTTTACTCAAGAGACAGAAGAGGCCCATTATGTGGAAAATTATAACAGATAGCGAGGGGATCCATATTCTAATACCTACAATCCAGAGTAAAGGAATCATCCAAATTTTTCTTGGCATAATGATCAGGTGGCACAACCATAGTCATCCAATGTTCAGAGACAGCCACCTCCAGGATTCAAGGCTCCAAATCCTATGCCACCTGAGAAATCCAATCTCAAAGAGCTACTCTCAAAGTACATTTCTACCACTGAGGTTAGGATGCAAAATCAAGAATCTTCTATCAGAAATTTAGAGAATCAGATGAGTCAAATTGCAAGTTTTTTCAAGGAAAGACCTTCGGGTTCATTGCCTAGCACTACTGAAGCCAACCCGAGAGAACATGCAAA
>JAOTAY010000189.1:14152654-14169204 GCA_025629805.1 Erythroxylum baracoense
AATAATAATTTTTAAATTATTTATTTTTAAAAATAAAATATTTTTATTAATACTTTGTTAATAAATATTATATAAAAATTTAAAATAAATTTAAATAAAATAATTTATTTTTAATTTTTATTTAATGTATAGTTATTATTAGTAATAAATATTTATTTTATTTTAAAATTAAAAATTAAAAATCACAATAAAAAATTAACTAAATAATAAATTAAAAAACTTTTTAAAAAGAAAAGGGGGTTGATGGCTGGAAAGACAAATTTTTAAAAACTTTTGAAAATTTTGCTACTTAGTCCCTATATTTTTCAAAATTTTCAGTACTGACCGATATTTGGTAGGTATTATCAGTACGGGCCGGTACCAGTCGGTATTTATACCCGATACCAACCTACCCAAATCTTGTATCATTTTTCGACCGGTACAGTATGTACTAGCCGGTACTGACTGGTACGGTACGAGATTCACAATTTTGATCTCTATCCTCTTTAATTTCTTTTTCTTTAAAATGCAAAAACAAAACAAAAAATGATGAGCTCAATAAACGAATACGTTGTCAAGGAAAATTTTATTAATCATTGTTTAACTTTATATATATATATATATATATATATATATGTATGAATCATTAATTAATCAAATTACTCACTTACATCTATTTGTTATTCCATTAGCTAAAGGGTTCTTGACCAAAAAAAAACCTTTTCTTCCCCGTAAAAATATCTCTTTGCATATTTATATGTTTTAAAAAGCTATAATCAATTATTTCAATTGGTTGCATTCTATTATATATGGATAATCTCATTAACAGTTCTTTAACCGCTATTATTTGAAAGGTTACACATTTTAAACTCATCAAGTGTATACTTTTATTATGATCTCTCACTCGCATATGATAGGTTTGCTATAAAATTTCTGCATCATACTTATCCAATAACTCATGCAATTGTCATACATCTATTACGAATATATGACTTCTCAACTAGTGAATTGATCCTTATGAAGATTTAGTACGATCATTTATTGTATCAATCATTGTCTCATTCTTATTATATAAATATTTTTTAATCGTACTACCTTCTACGTAGAAGTTAGGCCCTTTTGAATACATCTTAACACAAAATCAGAATTGAAATGATCTCCCTTATTTCTCAATCATTTGAATCAAATTAACTCTCTTTTTTAGAATATCCCAGTATATCAAATCATTCATGATTTTGTAATAGCATTGCAAGATATCAAATATTAATTCAATTCTCTAAAATTAGAAAGTAAAAAGGGCACTTAAATTTGAGGTTTAAATAGCCTTGAAGGATTCTCACGTGATATAAGTTGAAAATATGACTTATATTATCCTTATTGGTCAAAATGCACACATGGTACGATTCATTTGTTATAGTATTAACTTTGTTTTATTATAGCCTATATCTTTCTTCAAATACTATATAGATGATAGATTCCTTCATCGAGTTCTTCATTTATGAACATAGTCTTTACATCCATTTAATAGATGTTAAGATCTATTCCAATTACTAAGGCTATAATCATTTAAATTATTGTAAATCTCACAACAAATGAGAATTTCTTAAAATTGACCTCTTAAATTGTGTATATCCTTTTGCCACTAGACACGTGTTTTATCAATCGAAACTGCCATAAGTCTTTTAATTAACATTTAAAAAGAATTGATTTTGATGGCTTTGTGTCCTTTTAGAAGATTATCCATGTCTTATACTCACATCAAACTTATTAAAGTTTGTTATTCTTCTACTACTACAACTCATCCATCCTTAGCAAGATTAGATGGAGCTTTTCATATTCCTCAGCTTATTATTTTCTTTTGAAATTACCACAAGGTTATTCCTTTCAACTTTAAAATTATATAAGGAAAAATCTGCTTACAATATGGGTATAATAAAAATTTGAGAAACGAATCTCTCTAAATTCATATTACTCCCACTTAAATCAAATAGTGATAAACAACTCCAAGTAGGTTGCAATTGTTATTGATCATAAACCAATCCATCATCTCCCAAATTACTCCCACTTAGATTAATACCATTCAATTAGTCTTGTCTTATAAGATCATTCTGTTTCAATTCTCTCATATAAGATAAGTTTTGAACTATCTTTTCTTTCTTTGGAAAATAATTCTTTAAGAATGAGATATCTTGTGACGCAAATTTAATTACTTGTTTATTACCTTGTTTACCTTTGAACATATATCCTTCAGAATTTTTATAAAATATCTTTTAAAGACTCTTCTTCCATTTGGAACTTAAATTCCTATATTGTAAGAGAGATCATGAATATAGATAACAAACACATTCTCAAACAATTAGATATAATTAATCGAGTATCCTACTTATCCATATCTCATATGGTGTTTTAGGATATAATTTCATAAGCACCCCATTAATTACATATTTAATCATCAATGAAAAATGAACTCAATAAGTGATGGGCAAATTTTCATGTGCCATTCTAGACCTAACCATGAGAAGAGTGTTATACCTCATCTATGCACCATCAGCTTGTTGGTGGATTTATATAATAGTCATTAACTATCCATTTAATCTTCATCATATAACCTCTTGAATTGATTAAAGAACTCTTCTTATACTCTATCAGTTCTTAAAATCTTTATTATCTTTATCTTATTAACAACTAAAGCCATATACTTCTTGAAATAACATAATATTTCAAAATTTGAAAAATCAAATAAATATAACTATAATGAGTATAATTATTGATAAATGTGATGAAGTAAGTATTTTTGTGCCATGCTCTCATATTTGTTTAGCCATAAATATCTTAATAAGTTACTTGTAATAGCTTAGTAGCTCTTTTTCCCATGCTCAATGGTTTTTGCGCTATTTGTTAGTTAGAAAATGTTCATAAGTAGATTAAGCTACTTTATGTAGGTCTTCTAAACAAAATATGCCTGACCAATAATCGATTTTATTTAATGTGACCAAAGTATAAAATGCCACAAATTGACACAGATATTATAAAAACTAGATAATGCTGTTAAACAAAAAAATCTAATTTTATTTATTTAATAAACAACATCTAATATTGTAAATCCATCCAACATGAAACCATGACTACTATAATTTTAAAAAAAGTTATCCTCTCCATCACTGTGGAAATTATTATGCCTTTAAGGCTAACTAAAACATGACATAAGCAATATTTGTTTTCTCTCTAAGAGGTTCTTTTCCTTTTCCAATTTAGTTGGACTTAGTCCTTCTTGGAATCCTAAGAACTATGGAAGGCTTTCCTTCCACTTTTCACTTAGACTTATCATAGTACTTCCTTTTCTTAGTTTTTAATTCCTTGTGAGCATAACTTAACCCTATATGCCTCAATATATAGCTTAAAAGCCTTAAGATGATTATTAATAGGCACCTGATATTATCCTATATTATTTTGATATTCATATTATAGGTTAAGTTCATTTTCATATACTCCTAACACGGAGGCAAACTATGTAACAACTTATAGTAGCTCTATATAAGATAAAATATGACTAATATCCATTGGTTTACTATGTTTGACATTAGCTTTACATACTTATCATTTATTTATTTATTTATTTATTACGGAACATATATATGTGTCAAATATAATAGTGAGTGATCATAACATAGGATGCCACTATAACATACACCGTGAACTATATGCCTATAGTATGGTCATACCTCGTAATCTCTAACATAACATCATTATATTTCTTATATAAGCCAAAATTTTCCTCTTTTACATGAGCCGTATACTTCACAATTAGTGTCCTTCTTAAAGACTATCATGATTTCATGCAATGAGAAAAGAGTCCATTTTTCTTCCAATATATATTGGATTTTCATAATTCCAATTTTCTAAATTATAGCAATTAAAATTTTCACCTTTAATGAATTCTATACAACAAAATTTTGGATACAATAGTCATTTTTTAAAACAAATATATCCATAATAAGACATTTAATATGTGAATGTTATCAATTTCAGTGAATTTTATGCAATCTTCTAAATATACACTTTAATCATTTTCACAATTATCTATGGAAACAAAAGGTCACTAAGTTTCCAATCATCATCCATATAATAGTTGATCAACAATTAATAACTCTATTTAGCTATGTTTATTTACAAATATCTTAAGTATCATGTGTATAACACGTATATATGAAACAATCAAAATTGAAAGAACAATGCATTTCAATAGACATAATATTTAAAATTTAACAGTTGTTACAAACAACTAATGGTATGTAAGTATCTTTAAACATTGAAAAAAATTGATTAACACTTTTGAATAAAATTATAAATTTTGATGAATCCTACGAATATGAAATTTGAAGAACTCTGTGGGGAATTGATTTAATTAGTTCTTTAAATGAATCATTGAAATTCATATCCGTCACGATCTTTATAATGTCCTTTGATAGGCTACTAAAACTAAACCTCTAGACACTTCTTTTCTCCTATGGTCCTTAAAGAAAGTTTGCACCATCCGACTATATGTGTTAATATGATACGATGAGGTATTGAACACTCTAATTAACAAATCTATGTGTTAGGGTATGAGCATTTTGCAAAGCATTTCATTTCTTTCTCATAGGAATGGAGAACCATTGATAACCAATAAAGATGAGGCCTTGTATCATGTTATTCACCAATATAACATGTAACATTAAGTTTGTCTCTAGCACCATATGATATTGATTCAATTGTGCCTTTATGAAATTCACATGATTTCTTTGTGCTGGAATTTAAACTAAAATAAGGATTCTCACTACTACCATTTTCCTGAAATGAATTCGATGAAAAATAATATTTAACACTTTTGAATAATAAGCTAAAATGTGTCATATAATATGAGCCTTAGTATGTGTAACCTCACACACTTTCAAATTCAGTTGTCTCCTTTAAATGTAACAATGGAACCAATGGCACTAGCAGGAGAAAGTAGTCACCTATTCATCTTCTCCACATGTTGATCTATGGGAGGACACCTTTTTTTTTCCTCTAACCATAATCCATTCACTGTGTAACCAAAAGCAATAACTATGTAAACTTGGTAATGGCAGTAGTATGTTTTCACTTTCTCAAGTGATGGTGACGAGAAGGAGTGTTAGCAAATAGAGGGGAGATGCAACGGTAGCAAGTCCTCCATTCATTCTAGGAGCTAACCTTAGTGGAGTCTCAAAGAGACTCTCCATTTCAATATCTTCATCATTGCTCATCAGTGCACGACTTGCCATTGGGAATAAGGATCTAGACCATCTTTTAGTTCCTTTTATTTGGGCTTAGAAATACCATAAACAATTTTGTAATGTTATGGAATCTAATTAAGTTTTTATTGTTTGATTAGATTTTTTTTCCTATCATTTTTGCTATTGTGGATAAGTTTCAGGTTTTCTCCAATTTTTATTGTGCATGTCTATATTTTGTTGTCCAATGGTGGTTTTGCATTATATATGGAAACATAATTTTTAATCTGTCATTCTTAGAAGAACAGGAACATTACTAAAGAAACTAGGATCACTAAAGATGTGTTCATGTTCGTTGGACAATAAAAATCCATTATGGCTCCGTTTGGTTGGCGGGAAAGGAAAGTGAATTTAGAATATGATTCCTAGGAAAATAAATCCATAGATTTATTTTCCTAGGAATCAGATTCACATGTTTAGATACTTATAAGAATTCTAATAGGAAAGTTGGGTGGATTCTTATTATAGTGTTTGGTATGCAACATTATTTTATGGAATGTAATTTAATTTTGACTTGTATTTTCAATTATATCCCTACAAACCGAATAAAAATTGAAATCGTTAAATAATGTTAATTTGTAATACAATTTATATTATTAAATGTTAATTTTTTCATTTATGATATTCTAATCATATAATAATATTATATAATAAATATAGTATTGAAAAATATTAAAAAACCTTAACCGAGTACAAAGATAAATCTTAAAATTCAAACCAAATATCAAAATTTTTTCTAACATTGAAAAAAATACAAATAATGCATTATTTCAACTAGACAATCTCAAAATGAAAAAAAAATGCCAAATATCTTCTGAACATCCTAAATTTAATAAATTTGAAAATTTTAAAAACTAATTATTCTTTAAATCTGTCTTAGATATTCTTCTTTATTAGAATCCTGAAGAGTGAAAAATAATTTATATGATTTGGATTATTTACAAGTTTTATTCCAGCTTTAATTCGTTCAGCTTGTGTTAAGAGGGGAAAAAAATACAAATGCTATTGTAAATATAGGCTAATTAGTCCGATTGAGTAGAAATTGCTTTTATAAATTAAACAAAAAATTACATCTTTGTTTAATAAGTAATATGATTATTTCCAATCAAGGTGTTCAGAGTATGAAAACACCGTAATTTAGTATAAAGTGCTACTAATTGAAAAAAAATAACAAGAGCAATAAAATAATTGCTTTTATAAATAAACAAAAACTACACCAAAGTTAAGTAAGGAGGAAAAATATGAACTTGAAGCTTGTCGATTGAAAGTTCTGAGCAAAAATATCAAAAATCCTGCCAACGGAAGAACAATAAGAATAGTTAAAGAGGAGGTAGGTTTTATAAAAGAGTTTTCGTAGAGTTAATAGAGAATGAATGGTTGAATTAACTAGCGTATTTTTTAGATTAAATTCTTGAGGAAAGTAATCTAAATATTAAGAGAGTGATGAGATTTAGAATCTAAGTAAAAGTAAAGTACTACTATTTTCTTTAGATCGGAAAAGTTTTTACTTTCCTAATAACTCAAAAAATGAACCAAATGTAATAGTATAAATTTTAGGAAAAAGATTACTTTCCTAAATAAAAATTCATGTCAACAATTCATGTCAACCAAACAAGGTTTAAAAAGATTATTCAATTTAACTCCTATATATATATATGGCTTGGGCAGTTTAGGTGTTTGGGGTTACGAGAAAGGTGCAACTCTGTAAAGATTGTTAACTACATACATTCGGAGAAAAGGAGATGGTGGCAAAGAAGGCAAAAGCAGCAGTAGCCACCGAGAAATCTGCGAGGCGAAGTCGCTCGGCATATTTTGCAAGGAGAGAGGCCGCTAAGATCCTCCGGAGCGTTCTTCAGGGAGACAAGCGTCGACAGGCCATTGGTTCTATCAAATCCCTCGTTTACAGCCCTTCCGTCAGTAACAAAAGGGCTACTTTTGCTCTTGTCTGTCAGACTCTCAAATGTAAGCTGTCAAAATTTCTTCTGCACTCTTCCCTTCTGCTGTTATAGATTATTGTTCCTCCTATCTCTCTTTTCCAGACTTGCCTATAATTAAAGATGTGTTGGAGTTTTCCGACGTTCTTAGTAACAAGTGGAAGGTACGCACCCTACATCGGTTTCCTCTTCCATTTTTCTTTTCTTTTCTTTTCTTTTTGATTTATATTGAATTACTTTACTACTTTACTAATGGAGGTGAGATGGAATCTTAATTTCCCTTTTTTCAGAGGCAAAAGGAATTAATGTACATAGTGGCGTATGACATTCTATTTGGGCAGGTACGTTCTTGATTTCGGATTTCTTTCTTCTGTTCATTTAATCATGCTTTATATTTATCATGGTCTTATTTTTTTTGAAAAAAATATCCTTTTCCATTTTGCAGGGATAGGTTTTGGTCGTAGATTCTTTTTTTCTTTTTCTTTCTTAAGTTTCTAGATTTAGGTTATGAATTCAATATCTAGAGCTATAATCTAGTCATAATAATGAAGCTTTGTCTAAATTTATAGACGCTCATGTATATGCTTCGTATCTGTCTGACACAAATACTGGTTTGTAGGAAGCTCCACTAGTTGGAGGAGATGCAGAGAAGTTTCTTCTGCGACAAAAGGAGCATCTTCAGTCAGCTTTAGCTGAGCTTTTAGTGAGAAAAAAAGTGAAGCACATTGATCAGCTGATTTCTCTTTATCACCCCCATGGTGATTGCTAGTTCTAGTTTTCAATTTTTTGGTGATCTTTTTTGTTTTAGAACGTGAATTATATTGAACTGCATTCTTCTTGGTTGAGTTTAAGGTTGCGACTTTTTAGTTCATGGTTTATTTGCTTTTGATGTCATGCTTTATTGCCAGAACGGTGTTAAATTTTTGTTGCAGATATTTCAAAACCTTGTTATGTTCGTGTGAACACCCTCAGATTGGATGTTGACTCTGCTTTACAGGAATTTGAAAAACAATTCTTGGTATGTTCACTGATTAAAGAAAATAATGGTTATTTTAACTTGCTCCTTTTTGAATTAGTTAACTTCCAGTAAGAACCATGAGATGTACTGGAATAACTTTGTTTCACGTTAGTAGGTTCAGAAGGATGACCTTTTGCCTGACCTTTTAATTCTACCACCACACACAGATCTGCATAATCATCATTTGATTGCTAATGGAAGTGTCTTCATTCAAGTAAGATAATTTTATTAAACTTGGTTTCAATTCTTACTTCATAATTTTCTTGTTTCGGTTTAAAATTTTATGTGCCGTAAAACTGTAAAAAATTGATCTAGTAATGCCGATAGACTCACATAAACAGATGGATCTGTCGTAAGTGCCTGCAAAAACGTGGTTTTAGCTGGAGTTTTTAATGCTTAGAAGTTCTAAAAATGTTTGTGTGCAATTATGTAGTGTAGAAATATAGTGTCGCATCAGAAAACACTAGGCTATCTCTGTCAATGAACAAGTTTAACTTTGTCTACCAGTAAAAACCAAAACATCAACTGCCAGTTCCTTTTGGTTCAAAACATTGGATCTTAACATTTTAAATTGGCTATGAAAAGAGTGAAATAGTTGTATCGCGGGTATCACCTAAAATGCTGCTAGGTTTTACTTGATTTACTTAAATCTCAACATATCCGTGGATTTATTATTCTTGAATAATCATGCTGATACATTTCCTTTTTATGTTTATTTCTATTTGATTTACATCTGGCCTATCATTTTTGTTAGGGAAAAGCAAGTTCAATGGTGGGAGCAGCACTTGATCCAAAACCAGGATGGGACGTGAGGCTTTTGATAATCTTTTAAGATACTCATCAATATTGTTTCTTGATTTCTTATATGATCTCTTGTTTGAATATTGTTGACTATTCATCAATCTTCTATTTCTCCTTGTATGGGCATGTGTGGGTTTCAAGTTTAATATTTTAACGGTTCAACATAAATTTGCTTCAATCAGGCCAAATATAAGTCCCGTGCAGGATGAAAGAACATAAACAAGAACTTCTTTTTATAGAAGTTAGTATTTGAAGATTTCAATGCCAGAAAATTGAATATTAACAGTATACAGAATGACAAAAAATGTTGTTAATAAAAAAATGGGAAGATAAGATACATTTTGCAGAGTATACTATAATTTTCAGCATGAATTTTGGGATACTGTAGTAGTTTGCATATCTCTTGCATGAAATCTTCTTGAAATGCCAACTGAAAATTGATGCAGATTGATTGACTTTACAAACCAATTGCTTTATTTCTGGGGCTAAGGTTTCCTCAATTTTCTGGCAGTAGGCTCTAGTCCCTGAAATTCTTTTGAGTTGTTCATTTCACGACTGTTAACATCCTTGTCATTTTTTTTTTCAATTTTGACATTCTGTGAAGGTTCTCGATGCTTGTGCAGCTCCTGGGAATAAAACTGTCCACCTTGCTGCTCTCATGGGTGGGAAAGGAAGAATTCTGGCTTGTGAACTAAATAAAGAGAGGGTTAACCGCTTAAAAGATACTATCATGCTATCTGGGGCTACTAGTATCCTATGATTAACATATTAAGCCTACCTTTTTTCCTGTCTATACTATTGTTTCACTGTTTTCAGCTAAAAGGTGAACCATAAGTTCTGATCAACTTCATAACTTACTATGGTTTGCTTTTTACTTTGTTCCAAATCCCTTCTCACTCATTCTTCCCTTGTTTATCAAGAAGTAACTGCTTAGCCTTAATCTTGCTTTTAGACATTGAAGTTCTGCTTGGTGACTTCTTAAGTTTAGACCCAAAAGATCCTTACTTCTCCAAGGTAGATACCTCTAACAATGTACAAATTCGTTTTGGCACTTGTTGTCTATGTGAAACTTTTACTTCCTGTTCAAAAGGACCGAAAAGAATTCTTTTGGACAAAGTACTAAATAGGATATATGATTGGTCTTATAATCATGGTTACAATGATGCTTTTTATGCAAAATTTTTAACTAGAGGTACACAAAAATTAGCAGCATTGACCCTTTTTTTTTAACAGGAGAGGGCTTGATGGAATTATCAATGGGGTAGGTATTACAAGTCTCTTTCTAGGGAGGGTATAAAATATCTAGGGGACAGGCGTATTTCTTCTTATCTCCTATTGTATTTATTTTTTCTGCTAATCTTTTTAGTCATTTACTATATTTTTTTAATTTTTTTAATTTTCAATTTCATTTCCTTTATTTAGCATTTTGACTCTTGTTATAAATTCGTTACATAAGTTTTTATTTTTTTGGTTATTATCAAAATTCCAATGAGATTTTTTCAAAACATCTGATCTTTAAATAAGTACTACTTTGTAGACCTCTTTATTTCCCCTTATGCTCCCTTCACATTTTTAAAGAAGTGAATGAGTTTGATGCCTAATTTTTAAAACAATGGAAAAAGGGCTGTACTTGGTGAAAATTTTGTAATGTATATTTTAGCTTTGGTGTACCATGAAATTCCGTTATTGTTTCCAGTGAAAAATGCCTCACTGCATTTCCATCTCTGGTGGATTTGAAAGTGAGCCAACATTTCCCTTACGTTCCTCTTATAATTGTATATTTGTATCGAGCGGAACATATGACAGCACCTTAGCTGAATTCTTGTGCATAATTCTTAAAGAAAAGCTCATTTTTTGCAGGTCTGCGCCATTCTTTTGGATCCTTCTTGCTCTGGATCTGGGACTGCTGCTCAAAGATTGGACCATTTACTTCCATCTCACACTGCTGAGTTTGTTGACGCTGAAAGACTAAAGAGGCTGGCGGCATTTCAAAAGAAGGCCTTGTCCCATGCTTTTTCTTGTATGTGCCATTTTTTATTCATCCTCTAAATCCTCACAGATTATCCAAATACTGTTGGATCTTTGGCTTTACGGTTTTACAGTTATCATGTTTTTTTATCTGTAAGCATGTGACTTTTGGGCCCATTTTGCCACAATATTTGACTAATGAAAATTTTCTTGTAGTCCCAGCAGTTGAAAGGATTGTTTATAGCACATGCTCTGTTAACCAAATTGAAAATGAAGATGTTGTTTATTCAGTTCTGCCGCTTGCTGCATCCTTTGGTTTTCGCTTAGCAACCCCTTTCCCACAATGGTATCGTCGTGGTTTCCCAACTTTTGAAGGATGTAAGTGCTATTGCGGAGTGAAACTTATAACTCAGGTCGACAAAGCTTTACGTTTATAATTTGGATCACTTTTATCTATTGATCATGTCTTAATTTGCAGCTGAACATTTGCTACGGACAGATCCAGTGGAGGACAAAGAAGGCTTTTTCATTGCTCTATTTGTCAAAGAAGGCGCTGCTAATAGTGCGGAAGAAAGAAATGAATGCGGAAGCATCCCTGGCAATCCTATACAAAGCAACAATAAAAGATATACAATTCCTGATGACAAACGTATGCAAAGCAACAATAGAAGATATACATCGCCTGCCCTTTATAATAAAATATCCAGGATATGGTTACAAACCTATTCAGCAGTACCGAGAAGGTCCATCCGCCAGAAAGTTATCAAGCATGACATCGTTATGAAAAGCAGAGGCCTTGGAGGGTTTTGAATGCTCCTATTAAATTTGGTGAAAGCGCAAGTTATGATATTCTGCTAGAATGACAAGAACGTACCAAGATATTGCCAAGCGTGAAATTCTGTTGCAGTGTATTCTGGTATATTAATGTATCTTGATCTGGCAGAGCAGTAGTCTGGTTGTTTATCCTAGTTCGCGAGTTCCTGTCAAGAGTTCTGTTTACTTTTTGGTGCAATCAATTGAAACAATTTAATATTGGATATTCATTTAAATTTGATGCAAAACTAAAAGCGAGTATTGATTGTATATAAAATTTTGAGCCGAAGGGAATAATTTTGAGCAGGACACTGGAGTTCAGACAAACAGCAGAAATGTCATGTAAGAAACGCGATAGCACTTGGTTCTGGATATTATAATTATAAGAATAAAGATGTTTTTTTAATTTAAAAAAGTAGAAAAATAGGTCAAGATGGGTTGAGTGTGGCTTGGGCTTTGCCCGGTTGCCTTGGGTGTGAAAATTATTTTGGTTATTAGTCTATTAAAATTGAATATTAATAAAATGTATAAAAATATCACATTATATTTTTCTTTATAAAAAATAGCCAATTTTTAAAACTAAAATATGAAGAAGATTAAATAAATGTGGATCTTTGTTAGAGAACAAGTTTACTAAATTGACATAATATGAGAAATCTATCTCGAACATTACTTGTATGTCTATAAAATTCTCGATGTCTAAATGATTGTTTGACTTAAGATCTCCAAAGTATCTCATATAGGAATTGTTATAATTTGATACTATTTTTAACCTATTCTAGTTAAGGATAGCTCGATTGATAATTATTAGATGTAACATGAATTATATGAAGATAAATGAGTGTTCAATAAAGGATTATCACCTTAAAGTAAATAATTTCATGCTCCATGTCTAATAGGAATAGTATATGATAAAATAATTGAATTATATAGAAAAATTATTTCCAGAAAAGTTAATCAAAATCACTTTGATATTTCTAAATATTCAGTTAGTCATGATATGTTGTTAGATGATAATCTGGATCTATAAATATAAATTGTTTAATTAGAGAATTAAAGATAAATTAAAAAAGGTTAATTTATCTAATACTAAATATGATTGGGGTTATAATTTATATCAATTGTCAACATATTTAAAAACTTAACGAGTTATACACAAAGAACATATTAAAGAGAGAAAAATATTTTTAGTAAAGTTGGACTTGTGATAAATTTTATAATTAAATATAAAATATTTAATAAATAATAATCAATATAAGTTATTGCATCTTATCTAAACATATTGGTATTTAATTAAAGTAATTACAATTATAATTATATTTTAAATGAAATTCAAATTTTAATTCAATAAAATTACTAAATTTTCAAAATTTATTATAAGTAAGCTTAAGGTTACAAAAGAATTAACATTTCTCGCCTAATCCACTATATAATAATTGTAAAATTCTCTCAACTTGTTTTAGATTCTGTTAGAGATTGAACAAATCTGTAGTTATAGTGATTGAGACGAGTCAATTTCTAAAACAGCTTGATAAAAATGACGAGAAATATGATCAAACTTTACAATAAGCTATGGACTAAGATTCGTGCTTTATTATGTATTATATGTTAATCATATTATAGAATTTAATGACCTTGAATTTTACAAAATCATAAGAAAAGATTTCATATTTACTCAAGGATCAAATTTTATCTTAATTTCCTAATAGTGGTATCAGAGTAGGCTTTAACTCTATAACGTGATTAAATATACTTGAATGTTAACGAGCTGGAATTAAAATTAAAAATCACTATGTTCTAAAATCAAATTATATCTTATTCACGAATAACTTGTTAATCTTATAGTAATATTAGACTTGATTGAAAATAATAATTCAATAAAGTTGTAATTTGAGAAACTGAAAAATCCTAACTACTAACATTAGACAACGATCTATTTAATTTTTTAAGAATAAGAGTTTAGATTAGAAGCCTCAAACCCTAATCTAGATTAATTGAGTGTGTTCTTAATAAGTCGCATAACATCAACAAACCAAGCTTGTAAGTTATTGGAGATTTTGATTGAAAAGTGGCGGCAACGTCTGGTCTTTGAGTTGGAGATTGTTTGGTTCTGTTTTTTGTGCCGTTTGTGCTGGTTTGGCACGATGGTGTTGGGCAAAGGTTGTGGCAGACGACGATGGAACTTAGAGAAGACTGAGGTTGTGCTAGCGGCGAGACAAGGACTACTCTTTGGAAACTACCAGTAGCATCATCTGCAAGCTGTGGCGCAACTGCTACCAATAACTCCCAGTAACTAAAGCTTCATGCAAAGGCAGATGCAGTTGTCCAGTGGCTATGGCTTGGTGAGCGTGGAGGAAGGCATTAGCCAAGCGAGGCTGTGATGGCGTAGGAAGCTTCCCCCAGAGAAAGCCTGGCAGCTGGATAATTAATCATATTTGCTAGTTTGTAAGAAACGTACGATTTACTAATTATTTTTTTGTATATAAAATGTATTTAAAATATGATTAATTATTTAAATATGAGATTTAATATATAATTAAATCAATTAATATGTGTAATTTAGTTAAGAAAATTAAATGTTTGCATTTCTATATTATGTATTATTGTGGTTAGGAAATAATATTTCAAATATTAATCCTATCTTATAAGTAATAAAAACGCATTTATCTTCTTATCTTATAAATAGTTAAATATATAGTAGAAAATAGTTTGTGAATTTACGAAAGCATATTCATTACTCGTCATAACGTAAAAGGTAAGTGTTTAAATCAATATTTTTAAAATCACCTAATTTTCAGTCCGATTTAAGTTAATAACTTCTCGTAACAAGAAACCGACTAATTAAGTAATAAATCAGAAGATTTTTTGAAAAAACAGGATAAAAAATAGTCCGATTCTTGGAAAACTCCGTAAAGTGATCAAAAATTGTCAAAATGTGGGGTCTATCAACAAATTTTACACGCTAACCCATAAATGCACTGAACTTGTATTAATTGCTTAAGAACACAATTAATGCTTCACAATGTGCATTAATTGAAGTTCTTTTCTTTTAGAATTACAAATTGACTTTGCCAAAGTTTTCACATTTTTTCAATTCTTTTATACAATTTAATTTAATTAATAAATTATATTTTTTAAAATTATATTTTTATTTATCTCTTTATATTTTAATTCAAAATTTTAATTTTAAAAATAAAATACTATTTTTATTTATTTAATCTTACCAATAAATTGTATTTATCAAACTTTAGGTTCTTTATTTATCTCTTTATACTTTAATTAAAAATTTAAATTATTATTGTTAAAAACTAATTGTTATTTTTGTTAAAAATTTGTTTAACAAATTGAATTATTAATTAATTTATATAGGTAATTTTGCTTAAGATAACTTAAGAATGTGTTAAAATATAATATTTAAATTAAAAATAATTATGTTTAAAGGATATTAGAAAAAGTTAAAATAAAGCTAGAGTCTTTTTTATTCCCTTTCTTTAAACATATTTCAACTTTCATTAGTTTTTAAATAAATGATAATATCAAAACATTATTTTTATTTTTTTATTATTTTAAAATTTATGTTATATTCAATTTTATTTTAAATTATTAGATTTATTATTAGTTTATTACATATTAATAGACATTATTAATGCATTTTTATTTCAATAAAGTATTTTATTTTATACTATATTTTACTTTTTCTTATAATTTTTACTTTTTATTTATTATAAACCAGTTTTATAGTAGTTTAATACTGGTTAAGTCTTTAAACCTTAAAGCTTTTAATTGACCGGTTCGATGTCTAGTCCGATTTTTAAATCATTGGTTTAAATCATTTTTGCAATATGTATTATCATAAAGAAAAGTTATTTTTATATAAGATAAAGCCTATCTAGAATATGTGTATACTTATAATTGAATATTGAATATTTATAGTTATGTAATAATATTATATACAAAAATTGTATTTTTGAATATAAATTTATTAATTTAATTTTTACACACGTCTTCATTTATTTTTCTAAAAAGATAGAGGAGAGTTCAAGTACTCGTGATAATTCAGTCGTTTAAGGAAGATTTCATGATCCAAGTTGGGCTCATGTTAGATTATTTTCTATTGAGCAAGTTTTATTGATAAAACTCTTAATAACGCAAGTATATGGATCGTATCTTGTAGTATTAAAAGGTATCGTTCCCACAAGGACTATAGACACCTAATAACTTGAATAAGAACTTCATCTAAGGTGTTAAAAATTGATTTGAAATAAAATAAATAACAAAAATTAAAACAAATAATAAAATGAAACAAGTAAATAATAAAATAGTTGAGCTGCTAATAAAATTGAGATTGATCAAGTTAAAGACTTGGAAACTATTCTATCCTTATTTTGTTTCCCTTAATCTTGTTGATTCAATTTATGTTTGATCCAAGATACTCTGAGGTTTTTTGTAACATCTCATCACTAATGGGAAGGGTAAAGTAGTAATTTGGAATAGTTTATGAGAGTTTAGAATCGCCTTGACTTGTTCATGCATACACATATAAGTGAATAGTGAATTTTGCACATGTAAATGATTGTACATGCATTCATGACATTTCCCGGTATATTTGTTACTAAATGTGATTGTTATGAAAAATGTGATTTGTGTGCTTGAAAAATTGAGTTGAAGAGAGACATTGTAGTATTCAAATTTTTGGAGAATTTTAGAAATTTTTCTGAAAATTTCGGGGTAATTTTTGGACTA
>JAOTAY010000189.1:14182475-14195196 GCA_025629805.1 Erythroxylum baracoense
GATCGACGAGCGAGGCTATGGCACACAGGTGGGTCAGCTGAGATTCCAGATTTTGAGGATGACCTAGTTAGGAGTTTGCATTGTTTTTGGCATAGTACCTGTATTAGGATTTCCATATGTACAGACTGTACACTGATGTATATACTGATGTTTTGGAGTAATGAAAAGAGAAATTTGGTTTTAAAAATCTTGTGATTTACATTACTGGTTCTTATTCTTTTAATGTATGTGATGCCATGTGGAGTACTGTAGTGATTGCACGTAGCGCTCCGTTATCTTAGGATATGTGTCGGAATGACCTACGGGCGTCCCGATGCGTACCCTAGGGTAATGGGGTGTTACAGCTACATGGTCGTCACACATGGATGTGTAAATCATGCACATAGGTGTGTATACGACCTTGTATGTCTTCACCTTTAGCATGCTCATTCACATGTTTCCAAAGACTTACATGGTTGATTCACATAGTTGTGTAAGTTAAGGACACAGGTAAGGTCGTTCCTAATATTTTATAGGCCTAAGATAAAGTAAGAAAAAGGCTCTAATAAATCGACAATATTCAAATATGTAAATTTCAAAATCATATTTTTATTACTAAAATTTAATATCCGTACATAAGTGACTCAAGTTACAAGTCGACATACCTAATAAAATACTAAATGACTATAATAACATCTAATAACATCTAATAACATTCCAAATGTCAACATCAATAAAATCACTAAAAATAGTAGTTATAATAATAAAATAGCAGTAAAAACATCCATAAAACAATATCAAATTTCAAAACAGCATGAGAATTGCACTGATAAGCACACAAATGATTATAAAAAAATTTCTCATCATATTTATAGATACAAAATCATTAATGATAGTTTCAAGATCAATATTGTCCAACATGTCTTTCTTGATACATAAAATAGCTAAACTATTAAACTTTTCTTATGACATTGTTGACTTCAAGTATTTTTTAATACTTTTAACTTTGAAAAACTTCTCTCAATTGATGATATAATCACAGGTACAGTCAATACAATTTAATAAGCAATTCAAATATTTGGGTAATAATCTGCAGCTTTAACAAATTAAAGAATTTCAACTAATGACATTAACTACTTTGACAAAGTCATTTGCAACAATTTTAATTTAGAAAAAAAGATAATTTAAATTCACATCCGAAATATTATCATGAAAAAAAGTTGTTGTGAAATTAGTGCAACATTCTCTTAATTCATTATCATCTAATTACTTCAACTTCTTTGAATCAAAAAAGAATCCAAAAATATTTTCAAATTTTGTTAATTGTTTAAATATATTCTTTAATGAAGCAATATCCATATCCACAACAACTAAAAAGTAACTAACTTTAACGGATTCCTCAGATGATTATGTTTCTCCATGATTATTGTTTTCATCAAATTGTCTTTTCCTAATAATAAAATGACTAGATGGAAATGTAGGCTTTACATGCATCTAATATGTAAGACTTTGGCAATATTCATACTAGAGGCAAACTCTTTGCTTCTATGTTTCTCAGAGAATACCACAACACCTTCTAATTACTATGTGAAAGTGTCAATGCATATAGTTTTAAACTGCAACTTTTTACTTAATATGTTAATAGCAAATAAAATATCATACAAAATGGTCATACCAAGTAAAAACTCAAAACTCTTAAGTACATTAACCAAACTTTCCTCTTTACTCTTTGACTTGGCATTATTAGAAAATCTAGATGAAAACCAAGAGTAAAAACAGTATCCTATATAAAGAGAAAATTTTAATATCCTATATAAAAATAAAAAAAACAAAGAGTAATTTTTTATGATATTTGCTAAATGAAAAAAGATTAATTATCAAGTTAAATTTTGATTCGAATTATCTTATTTTGAAAAGATACTAACAAGAATTAGTTGAAAAATTTTAAATTAGGAATTTTTTGCAAATATGAAAAAAGATATTTGAAGAATAAAACATGAAGATTTAAATAAGATAATAATGAGATGATTAACCTTGTATAGATTGAATTGAATTAGTATATCATGTCTTGTAACATCCATGTAACAGTCGTAATCAATATAATTAAATCGTAATAATAATGACAATTTAAAAATTGATATTTAAAATGAACTTTTCACTTATTTTTTGGAATATTAGGTTAAGAAGTCATATTATGCTAAAATATATTTTCTCATAAGTTTTATAAGATTTAATTGAAATAAATAAATTACAATTGTTAAGAATTTCTTCTCTTTTAGTATGTATTGGTTTTAGGCTTATACGCATAGGTCATTAAAGTAACTACATGTTATTTAAATAATATTCCATTTGAATTTATATACTTAATTTCTCTTATATAAAATGTTTTTTATTTACTGTAATAAACATTTATCAAATTATTTTAAATTAATTTAGTTAAAAATTAGATGTAATATATAAAATATTAGTTATTACATAAATATCTAAGATTAAAGTGCTAAAAGAGAGGTGGACTTTTAAGTGCTAAAAGATAGGTGGACTATTATATATAGTAGATAAAGATATCATATGCTAATGAATATACCCTTGCTTTTAAAAACATAGCAAATATTATGAAAATGTCACAATAATTATATTTTTTTCAATTTTTTAGTATACACTTTTAGATAAATGTTCATCTATTCCAATCTGATTATTGGTGAAGTGCACTACTACTTAGTTTTGTTAAAAATCATCATAGATGAGATCTTATCTTACTCATTTAAAAGTTTCAAAAACTTTTTAAAAATCCTACTCTCCAGAAACCATAACCCTACACAACCTTTTTTTAGGTCTAATTATATTAATAAAATATACCATTGTTAACAAAGATGTTAGCATATATCTCTAACAAATTGATCTCAAAATTTTCTTTATTTTGGGTCTAATATGTATGTGTGTATATTTATCATCCTTTAACTTGCATAAATTTGCAGATACAAAACAAATGCAAATATAAAGTATAAAAGAGAAATATAAAAAGAACATGTTCTTTTCTTCACCTTAACAAGAATTTAACAGAATCGTTAGATCGCACAATTGATAGCTGGAATCGAACTCCTCTTTAGCTCTATTCAATAAAGCTTCAAATTTTGGATAAGAAAACAAAAATTTTTTCTTTTCAACCAAGAAACCTTTTGATGTATATAAACATTTTTAAGCATATTTATTGACCTTTTAGTTTCTACCCCTTTTAATGAATATATTTATTAACTTTCAAATTTTCAAAGTTTTTAATAAATAAACTTTTTAAATTTAAATTTTTTAACTCTTTTAATGAGCTAGCCCCTTAAAACTCTAGTCTTGGGTAAATGCCCTTCTTACCTTTGCCTAATGCCAACATTGGATATAGACGTGTACCATCTTACATAGTTGTGTCTCTCCCTAAAAGAGCTTCATCAATCTTGCTTTGCTTTTTCGTCATTCCCAAGAACCATTAAGGCGTCTATGATTATTGAAAGTCTCAAAATAGGGCTAGACACTTAAAAATTATAAACTAGCGTTAACTAACCTAAAAATTTTTTTTAAAAAAACCAACTTAGCAACTAAAAAATCATAACTATCACATGTATAATGGTCATAATAGGAGTCCTAACTCCCATACCCATTATTCAGATAGCTAGAATTCCAATAGAGTGAATAAAAGCAATCTCAACGTGGTTACTAATTATAGGTGTCATTTCATATATAATAAACATTTAATATTATAGCCATTCATTTTCATTTTTGGAAAATAAACATAGGCTAGAGTATAGTAATTTCTTTGGTGTCTAAATTTCCTTTATTTTTTACATTACTATGCAAGTGAATCATATTCTATAACGGTAAAAGAAAAATAAATGACACACACTTAAAGGGATTTATATAGAAGCAAGAATATTTCCATACCACAAGACCAACAAAGAAGGATAAGGAGCTAAAGTTTTCATTAACGTTATGTTTAGTATTCTTAGTAGGGTTTAGAAATTTTAGTAATTTAATTAAAATTAAAATATAATTTTGACTAAACTTTATTTAGAATTACAAATAATTCCAATTAAATGTCAATTATGCCCAAATAAGATCTAATATCTCATTTAATTTATCTTTAATTCTCTAATTAAATAAGTTATGTCTATAGATGAAGATTGGCATTAAGCAACACATCATGACCACCAAATATTCAAAAATGTCAAAATACTTTTGACTAACTTTATGCATGATTTTTCCATATAGTTCAATCCTTTTATCAACAATGTTTTGGTTAGACATAGAGCATGAAATTAATGTCCACTCTATTTTGAGTCTGATCATATTAGTTCTCTATGATTAGTTATTGATTCAATTAATGACATTTGTAAACTATTTAAAAAAGTCATTCTGTCTTAGCCAAGGATTTCTGAAATCTAGACTAATCGAGAACGATGAAACATTCTTCAAAATTACTTTAGGGTGATGAATCCTATCTTGATCACTCAATTACCTCCATATATTTCATGCTATATCTAATGACGACCAACTGAACTACCTATAATTAGAATAGTTCATAAGTTGTATCAAAACATAAAAATTCTGTACAAGATAACTTTGGAGATTTCAAGTCAATGGATAACTTATGCAATCATTACAATGAGAATATCCATAGACATGTAAGTAATGTTCAAAATGGACTTCTCATATTGAATTAGTTTGGTGAACTTTTTCTCTAACAAGGACTCACACATTTATTTAAGTATCCCCATGCTTTAGTAATTAAGATCAAATAATTCCTTCACAAGGAAAAACAAAACATGTGCTAGCTTTTTTACATTATATTAACGTCTAGTACTAATATAAAAATGACTAGGAACAATATAGGGATAATATATAAATGTAATATGAATCTTATAATTATAATATTATCATAATTTTATTTGCAATGTGAAATTATCCCATAGACTATTATATTCATCTAAATATGTATTGTAACATCCCATTTTCCCATGCTAAGGGCTAGAACCCTAGAATAACTACATAAGAGATATTAATGAGAAATTAAGAAGTGCATTTTATGCTCATGCATAATATAGCATACATACATGTGAATTTGATTTTTTGCATACATTACAATGACTATTTATGCACTCATTTGACATTTTCTAGGTATAATTAATTTTTAAAGTGATTATGATGTGAATTGTGGATCATATGTCTCGAAAATCGAGTTGGTGTGTATAAATATTGATTTAGAATTTTTGGTGAAAATTTAGAAAATTTCTGAAATTTTGAGTGTTTTTGGACTAGGAAAAATGCCAAGTGGCAAGACAATTGATTTATGGTAGTACAAATAAGTGATGAATGACAATAGAAATAATTGGCATATAGCCTTAGGATTTAATGACAAATGTCGTAGAAAATTGGATTAGAAATTATAGATAAATAGACTAGTTATTAAAAAGAGGGTCAAATGGAACCATGGGGAGGTGATAAGTGGCAGTGACAAGTGTCACTACCACTCACCACTGAATCCCACATGATTCTCTCAAGTGAAAGACTAACGTTTTATTGTCTTTCTTTTGTTAATTGCTATCATCTCTTCGTTAATCTCTCTTCTTCATCTTCTTCATTTTTCATCCTCTACGACATCCTTTTCTCACCTCTTAACGTTAAACCTTGCTTTCATCCATCAATTGCTACTTCCATTTTTGTTGTCTTTAACATCTTTCCACTAAAAACCTAACCTAACCCTCCTCCATGTTGATGATCGTGTGATATATGGAAAGCTAGGCTTCACGTGATTTTGAATAGCCCGGAGTTTTATCAAGTAAGTTATACATTAATCTTCATCGGAAGTTGCAAATGAATCAAATATGATGAATGATTTGGGATTTGATGATCATGATTATGGATTTATATACATGCTTTAATGTGGGTATAAATAGATAAAGAGATTTATGTTCTAATTTTTAGTGTTTTAATGTTGTTCAAGAGTGGCTTAATAAAAAGCGTTTATGATGATAGATTAAGGGATGAATGATTATGAAAAAGAAGTTGAAGTATGATGATATGTGGATGAAGAAGTAAGTAGGGTTATGCCTTACTTTTATGTTATGATGAGTGATAAATTATGAGTTGTGCTAGAGGTGATTTAAAGATGATTAATAATGAAAGTGGTGGTTGAATGAGTGTTAAAAGTTGAAAAATGAAGAGATGTGATTATATTCTATTTTTTTGTGATAATGAAGGTAGGGAATTGATGAATGAATATATATGTTGTGTTCTTATTTTAAGAATATGAATCATAAGTATAGGCTATATTGTGGATGAATTAAATTGATAAATTAAGCTAGAGAAAGGGGTTAGTGTGGTTTCTTGAAATGAAGTAAATTAGGTTAACATTTTAGAAGTTAAATGAAAGTGATAATGGAGTAAAATGTGTGCAGAAAGTTGATGATGAATGTATATGTATGAATGTTCTATTTTTGTGTTTATGATCAACCATAGATTGTAAATTGTTTGTGATTGATATTGAACTAAAATGAACGTAAGAATGAAGAGAAAAATGAAGTAGAAATGATTATTTTGGCATAAGATGTCTTGAATATAATATGGAGAAAGTTAGAAATGCATGTATGATAGGATTTCATGAATGAATGAGGTAAAGTGAATGATGATGAATTAAATGAGTAGAGTTTGTGGATTTTAATGCAACTAATATGGTAGTTGAATTAGCATGTAATGAAGTTGCATAAGTTGATGTGAATACTGGAAAATTCATTGTGAAATTGATGTTAGTATATATAAATTGAATTTGTGAGAATAGAGGAAGAAAATGCAGGGCACGATCATAGCCCACACCCCATGATCGTGGCCTGGAAAATTTATAGTTCTGTTATGATCTTGACCCTCACCCCATGATCGTGGCCAGTTGCTATGGCTTTTGTTATGATCGTGGGAAGGTACTCCACAATTGAGAACTAGTAGATAAAGTAAAAAGTCGCCTTTTGAGTGATGTTTGAACCAACTAATGTTGAGGTACTTCCTTTTGATGTATTTAGGCTTAAATGAGGCCAAGAATGAACTTAGTTGATGATGGATTAGGTGATTAAAGTGAGTAAAGTGTATTAGGTATTAATGAATGATTGAAAGATGATGTTAAATGATTATAAGATGTGAATTAAGGAAACATACCGTACACAACACACACACAGTGTGTGTGTGTGTGTGTGTGTGTGTGTATAATTGAGTATTAATTTGTAAACACGTATTGCATGATAAAGAAGAGCAATTAGAGCGATAACATCTAAACATTGTCGAGACATCACGGTAATAGCTATCTGGAGCATACTGTGAGTAGCCTAAATAGTCTCACATTGATCACTTGTTTTGTTCATTTTGCTGTGTTGAATTATTATTGATGTGAATGTGTTGATTTCAGATATTGAATGTCTGAGGCGAACGCATGAAAATCATATTCAAAGTGTTTATTGTATATCAATTTGACAGAAATAAGTGTACTCAACTTAATTATTGAATGCCAGACTAAGGTCCTATGAAAATGTAAATTGAAGAAAAGTCACTAATTGAATTTACGAGATTTGATGCATTTCATTACATGAATGCATGATAAGATAAAGGTAGTTGTGACCAGAGTCACCAATAAAAAAGAGCTTAAAACTTAGAATGTGGTAAGAGCCTCCGGTATATTATATATAATGAGCCAAATATCCTTAACAAATACAAGCCAATTATTAATAAGCCTGGTATCCACAATGGATACAGGATAGTGAAAAAGGCACTCGGTCATAACAACGTAATAATTGAAAGTGAGTCTCGTAAGCATTGCATATACATTTGATATGTATGTTTTAATGATTGAAATGTACTGTTTGAATTGTTTTGAATGAGAGATGTGAATAAAGTGATATATGAAGCTATATGGTGAATTAATAGAGTGACGTGTATTATATGATTATATGAATTGTTGTGTTATGTGATATGAGTGAGCCA
The DNA here is from genome assembly GCA_025629805.1 of Erythroxylum baracoense. NCBI lineage: Eukaryota > Viridiplantae > Streptophyta > Magnoliopsida > Malpighiales > Erythroxylaceae > Erythroxylum > Erythroxylum baracoense. The sequence goes on from JAOTAY010000189.1 coordinate 14,190,462, forward strand.
TCGATGATGGGTAATTTGCTGAGTTCACAAAACTCATCAAAATTGCAACGTTAGGTATGAGAGAGGAGACTTAGTTGCTAAGCCACTCTAGAGAGAAACAGTCTTGTGTTTTTGGATAGAAGAAATGTTTCAAAGGTTGGTCAGTTGAGACTGAAGGATTTAGATAGAATTTTTATATAATTCCTATTTCATGTAGAATGTGTAAAAACAACAGTAGACTCTTATAGTTTTTGATGTTGTATTTATATGGATCATGTAGTATAATGCTACAATGTACATTATGTTTTATGAAGTGAAAAATAAGGAATTGAGTTTTAGATATTAAGTATTTATGTTTTAATTATGATGCCATGTTAAATGATGTGGGTGCTCTAGCACACTACTTCCATCGGGTATATGCTCGAATGTCAGAAGGACGTATAGACACATGTTGGATGGGAGTAAGGTGCAACAACTTTGGATATTAGAACATGGTTTGGCATCCACAAGGACATATATGAACATTAGATATGGTATATCGTGAGAAATACAGATAGTAATAAAAGTTATTGTCTATTATAGTTGTTCGCCATAAGTGATCAAGTGGGACAATCAACTGACCTAGAATTAATAGGATCCAGTAGAGAGTCTTCTGTATCTTGACCTCAGATCTTAGAATTCCTGAGAGAAGGGAAAGGAGGTACGATAAACTGAGAAAGTAGGGGGTTGTGGACTTTTACAAAAGCACAGACCTTGTAGAGGCCGAAGGATGGCTAGAGAGAATGGAGAGAGTCTTCGATCACATGGACTACGAGTTAGACGAGAAGTTCGACTATACAGTTTCCTCACTACAATGTCCAATATACCACTAGTGGGAAACTATTCCAAGCAGTACCATCAGGCCTTGTAACTTGAAGTGGGAAGACTTTTTGAAGGTCTTCAAGGAGAATTACATGCCCAAGATCTACCTAGACAGAAAGATGAAGGAGTTTTTGGATCTGAAGTAGGGCAATCTCTTTGTAGTAGAATATGAGATAAAGTTTAATGAACTGATGGGTATGTTATTACTTTGATTCCTATTAAAGAGGACAAGTGTGAGAGATTCGAAGATGGGCTGACTATGGAAATTCGGATAAGGCTAGCAATTACGAACTTGAGCAGGTTCTCTAAGTTGAGAGCAGCCTCGATCCAAATAGAACAATTGTTGATAGATGATCAAGGGGAATACAGACAAGAGTCTAGAATAAAGAGGGTTAGTGAATCTCAGGGTGGTTCTGGCAGAAGTTTAGTAAGTTCCAGAACAGAGCTTTTCGACCACCGGCTAGACCAAGACAGTCGGGATTCAAATAAAGGGGTAATTTTGTAAAGTCTGGCAGTGTAAGAGGTGCAGTATTGGGACAGTTACCAAATTGTGAACATTATGGGAAGAAGCATAGTGGTGAATGCTGGAAATTATTTGGAGCTTGCTTACGATGCTGCTCTTTTGATCATCAGATCAGAGACTGTACCATTATTTATGGAGCACAGTTTGAAAGGAGAGGAGTAGTAGTAACTGAAACAACTGTCCAGCAGAGCCGAGCTAATGGGTCTAGACAGAGAGGTCGTGGGAGAGGCAGGTGAGTTCTGGGAGTCCTACTATTAAGAATGAGATGCGGAGCAACCAATCGCAGTCTCAGGCTAGAGTCTATGCGATGACCCTACTAACTGTAGTCTTAGACCAGAGTCAATGAGATGATCGACATGAGGCTCAGAATTCTCCAAATGTCATTACAGGTGTATTGCATATCTTTACTTATGAAGCTTTTGCATTGCTAGATCTTGGATCTACACATTCTTTTATCACACCGCATCTGGCATCCAGGCTATAATATGATAAGGAATTATTGAAACATGGATTAGAGGTGAGTACACTGATAGGTAATATTACAGTAATAGGAGAAGTTTGTAAGAGGTGTTTGATTCAAATTGATCAGGCATAATTAGAAGCATATTTGATTGTATTACAATTAAGGGTGATAGATATTATTCTAAGCATGGATTAGCTCACTGTTTATAGGGCTATCATGAACTACTATACCAAGGAGGTAATACTAGAATCTCCTATTAAGCCAAGAGTAGTTTTCCAAGGTATTAGTCAAGAAGTGCCAGCTAGACTGATCTCATTCATAAGTGTACTAAGATTGTTCAGAGGTAGATGTGAGGCTTATCTGGCCCATGTAGTAGATACTCAAACTAAGCAGAATCACAAACATTCCTATTGTTAGGGAATTTTTGGATGTGTTTCTCACTGAATTATCTAGTTTACCTCCAGATAGGGAAATAGAGTTTACGATAAACTCATTTCCAAGTGCTGCTACAATATTTTTTTCTCCATAAAGGATGGCAGCTGTGGAACTGAAGGAATTGAGGGCTCAATTATAGGAATTGTTGGAAAAGGTTTCATCAGACCTAATGTATCACTATAGGGAGCTCTAGCCTTGTTTATGAAGAAGAAAGATGGAACTATGAGATTTTGCATCGATTATAGGTAACTGAATCGGGTGATAGTGAAGAACAGGTACCGTTGCCTAGAATTGATAATTTGCTTGATTAGTTACAGGGAGCTCAGGTGTTCACTAAGTTGGACTTGAGATCTGGATACTATCAGTTGAAGATAGCAAAGGCTGATGTACCAAAAAGTGCATTCAGAAGTAAGTGAGGTCATTTTGAGTTTTTAGTAATATTGTTTGGGTTGACTATTACCCTAACTACATTTATAGCATTGATGAATAAGGTGTTTCAACCCTACCTGGATCATTTTGTGATTGTGTTCATATATGACATTTAGTGTATTTGAAGAGCAAAGAGAAGCATGTTGAGCACTTAAGAATAATCCTACAGATTATGAGGGAGAAATAGTTGTATGCCAAATTTAGTAAATGTGAATTTTGGCTAGATCAAGTAGTGTTTCTGGGTCACATAGTAACTAAACAAGGCATACAAGTGGATCCAAAGAAGATAGAGGTGGTAATAAAGTGGGAAGCTTTGAAGAATATATCAGAGATCCGAAGTTTCCTTGGAATAGCTAGATATTACTAGAGGTTTATCAAGGAGCTAAAGCATCAGTTAACTACTATACTAGTGTTGACTATTCAATCGAGAACTGGAGATTATGTGGTTTATAGTGATGCTTCACATCAAGGATTAGGATGTGTACTGATGCAGTCTGGAAAAGTAATAGCTTATGTATTGAGACAATTAAGGTCTCACGAGATTAATTATCCGGTATATAATTTAGAGCTTGCTGCAATGGTTTTTGCTATAAAGACATAGAGACATTATTTGTATAGAGAGAGATTTCAGATATATACTAATCATAAGAGTTTGAGGTATCTGTTGAGTAAAAAAGAATTGAATATGAGACAGAAGAGATGGATAAAGTTGTTGAAAGACTATGATTGCACAACTCAGTATCATCTGAGAAAAGCTAATGTGGTAGCTGATGTTGTAAGTAAAAAATCAAATACTAGTGTAGCTCAAATATAGATATCGAGGTTATCGAGCCTAGTTCAATTGAGAGCATTGACTGTTGAGTTGCATCTAGAGTAGAATGAGGCATTGATAGCCACACTAAGACTGAGATCAATGTTACATGACAAAATCAGAAATGTTTAGAGTAAACATCATGAAATGGTGAAGCGTATTGAGAAGTTAAAAATGAATTGGAACTTTGAGTTTGAATTGAGAGATGAGGCACTGTGGTTAAAACAGAGGTTGTGTGCATAACAAAGCATACATACACGTGAATTTTATTTTTTGCACACATTACAATGACTGTTCATGTACCCATTTGACACTTTTCGAGTATAATTGATTTTTAATGTGATTATGATGTGAATTGTGGATTATATGTCTTGAAAATCATGTTGATGTGTATAAATATTGATTTATAATTTTTGGTGAAAATTTAGAAAATTTAGAAAATTTTGAGTATTTTTGTACTAGGAAAAATGTTGAGTAGCAATACAATTGATTTATGGTAGTAGAAATAAGTGATGAATAACAATAGAAATAATTGGCAAATGGCTTTAGGATTTAATGACAAATGTCATAGAAAATTGGGAGAAAATTGAATTAGAAATTGGAGATAAATAGACTAGTTATTAAAAAGAGGGCCAAATGGAACCATGGGGAGGTGACAAGTGGCAGTGGCAAGTGTCACTGCCACTCACCACTCATCCCACACGATTCTCTCAAGTGAAAGACTAACATTTTATTATCTTTCACTTGTTAATTGCTATCATCTCTTTGTTAATCTCTCTTCTCCATCTTCTTCATTTTTCTTCATCCACGACACCCTCTTCTCTCCTCTTATGTTAAGCCTTACTTTCATCCATCAACTGCTACTTCCAATTTTGTTGTCTTAAACATCTTTCCACTAAAAACCTAAGCTATCTCACCACCATGTTGATGATCATATGATATATGGAAAGCTAGGTTCACGTGATTTTGAAGAGCTTAGAGTTTTAAGAAGTAAGTTAAACATTGATCTTCATGGGTAGATGCAAATGAATCAAATATGATGAATGATGTGAGATTTGATGATCATGATCATGATCATGGGTTTATATATATGCTTTGCCGTGGGTGTAAATAAATAAAGAGATTTATGTTCTAATTTTGTGTGTGTTAATGTTGTTCATGAGTTGCTTAATAAAAAGCATTTATGATGATAGATTAAGGGATGAATGATTATGAAAAAGAAGTTGAAATATGA
>JAOTAY010000189.1:14195296-14206236 GCA_025629805.1 Erythroxylum baracoense
GACTAAGCAAAAGAGGTGAACTAGGATGAAAATGATGAAGAAGTGTGCTGGAATTTGTTAGATGGAGTGTTTTTACTAGACAGACATGAGTATTTTGGCCATAACTTGATCTGTGAATATGAAAATTGGACGGATTTTGCTTTTGAGTAAACTAGAAACATATGGATACAATTGTGATGAAGGAATTGAATTTGAATTCTATCTTTAAGGGTCTTGAAATTTAGCTTAAACTTGAGTTCTGGAATAGGCTGCAGCACTACCCTTGATTGAAATCGTGTCATGTACTTATCGAATAAACTGTATTGATGTAGGTTGACTCAAACAAAGTTTTCTTGATAAAAGTTGTATTGTTTTTTCTTAGCTTTCTATTGGCATAAATTTTGTAATTTTTGGATACCGAAATTGAGATATATGAGTTCTATAATTTGGTGTGCACTAATTATTCAATCATGCACGAGCCAAAATTTTGAAAGTGCATAGTATGTGGTATTTTGACCATAACTCATAGAGAAATGAATCAAATTGAATGATTTTTGTTTAATTTCAAACTTGAGACATATAGGAATATTGTTTTAGGAGAAGGTGTTGCATAAATACCTCATTTTCTAGGTCATAATTGTAATACAAAACTGAGCTGAAAGCAAAGTTGGAAAAACTAGAAAATGGGAATGCGTAACGAAGGTAGAAAGTTTCTGTCCATAAATCCCACGATTGTGGGAATTGGTTAAACATCAAATATGCTTCTTTTACTTATGGGTTGAAGTAGCAATTGGTTAGGTACTTTGATGTGATGTAATTAGGCTTGAATGAAGCTTGAACTGAGCCTAAAATGATGCTTGAACAAGTGATAAAATGAGTGTTATGTTCAGGATGTTGATTGAGGATATAAATTTAAGAATGAATTGTTATATAGTAGGTATTCAAATCTGGAAAAGTTGTGATGATATAAGAATGAAAGGGGTCCTATGACGACTAAAGTGATTCAAAAAGATTAATGATGTGTATTAAGTAAAGATAAATGATAAAAAAGATGTTTTGTGATCTTTAATGCTTGAATAACTTTGTTAAATGATAGAATGATGAACTTAGAAAATTCTTGTTCAATTGAGGTGCAAAACTAAGTTCAATTTAGACATATTTGAGTTGTGAATTGTAAATGATCTTGAGATGTAAATTTAGGAAATATATCCTTAATTTTCATTAAACATACATCATACATAACATATACATATGTGCATAAGTGAGTATTTTTATGATAGGTACAAAGAAGTAATGTGTAAATGTGTGATTACCTATTATAGGGGAACAATTAGATCGAGCACATCCAGAAATTGCCGAGATGTCTAGGTAATAAACTATCTGGAGTAAATTGTGAATAACCTAAGATGGTCTCACGTTGAATTATTGTTTGTTTACATTTTGTATTGAATTATTATGTGAATGTGATTGTGTTGATTTCGAACAATTGATTATCCGAGGAGCTTTATATTCGAGACTGTATTGGAAGTGCTACTTGAATGTGAATATGACTGACTATTTATTCTCAACTTCAATATTGAATGCTGGACTAAAAGTTCGATGACAAATGTGAATAAGAAAGAGTGTAAATATGACTAAATGAGTGTAATCATTAAATATGCATGATGCATTTCATTACATGACTGCAAGAAACGTAAAGGCAGTTGTGACCATAGTTGCCAGTGAAAAGAAGCTTAAAGCTCAAATTGTGGTAAGAGCCAAAGGCTCACTAAGTAAAATGAGCCCTGTATCCCTAATATATAAGGTATAGTATTAATGAGCTCAGTATCCACAATGGATACAGATCAGTGAAAAAAGCACTCAGTCACAACAATAAAATAAACAATTGTGAGTTTTATAAACATTGCATACACATATGAATTATATGATTTGAATGATTGGAACCAAAATATGAAATCAAATTGATTGAAAAATGTGAACATATATGTACAAAGTGTTTTATGATGATATATGGGAAATTAAATGTTGTGAATTATGCGTTGTATGTATTGATGTGATATGTATGATATGAATGAACAGTCGAGGATGGTTACTCAATTGAGTTCGCAAAAATCACCAAAATTGCATATTGACTTTTCAGGTACGAGAGTGTCAACTTAGCTGCTAATACCATATAGAAGGAATCTAGTACAACTGTTTAGTAGACGACATAGCTCAGAGGTCGATCAGCTGGGACTTAGTGTTTTAGATAAAGTTTTGTCTATTTCCTCGTGTATGTAGCATATTCTGTATATGGAGATGTGAACTCTGATTAGTTTTAAGGATTTATACATATGGCTGTTAATGTAAAGCTACAATGTATATATTGTTTATGAAATGAAATTAGAAATTTTTGGGTTTTAGAAATTGTGATATTTATGTTTTAATTTATGATGCCATGCATTATGTGAAAGTGATAAAGTTAGCACGCCATTTTCATCGGGCACATGTACAGACGTATAATGAGCGTATGTGTATGCATCGGATGGGAGTGGGGTGCTACAGTGGTTGGTATCAGAGAATGGTTGGCATCTATAGGAATATATAAAAATGTTAAGCATGAAATATCGTGAGAAATGCGAATAGTAATTGAAGTTATTGTCTATTATAGGTCATCCGCCATAGGCGATCAAGTGGGACAATCAACTGACCTAGAATTAGTAGGAGCCAGTAGGGAGTCGTCTGTGTCTCGACCTAAGGGAATGCCTCCCATAATTCCCCAAAAAAGGGAAAGAAGGTACAATAAACTGCATAAGCAGGGGGCTGTGGACTTCTATAGAAGTATAGACCCTACAGAGGTCAAGGGACTGCTAAAGAGGACAAAGAGAGTTTTCGACTAGATGGATTGTGAGTTGGACAAAAGGTTTGATTATGCTGTTTCTCTGCTGTAAGGCTTAGCTTACCAATGGTGGAAAACTGTTCCAGGCAGTACCACCAGGCCTTGTAACCTGAGGTGGGAAGACTTTTTGAGAGTATACAAGGAGAACTATATACCCAAAATCTACCTAGACAGAAAGATGACAGAGTTTATGGATTTAAAGCAGGGCAGTTTATCAGTAGTGGACTATGAGATTAGATTCAACGAGCTGGTGGGATATGCTACTGCCTTGATTTCCACTGAGGAAGACAAGTGCAGGAGATTTAAAGAAGGGCTGAACATGGAGATTCAGACGAGGTTAGCCCTCTCTAACCTGGGTTGTTTTTCAGAACTACAAGCTGCCTCCATCCAAATCGAGCAATTATTAAATAACAGTCAGTCTAAGTATAGATCAGAGTCTAGACTAAAGAGGCCTAGTGAATCTTAGAGTCGTTCTGGCAGAAGGCTTAGTAAACGTCAGAACCGGGCTTTTAAACCACCAACTAGATCAAGATAGTCGAGGTTCAGACAAAGGGGTAGCTTCATATAGTCTAGTAGTGGAAGCGGTGTAGTATCGGGACAGTTACTGAATTGTGAGCATCGTGGGAAGAGGCACAGTGGTGAATATTGGAAATTAGCAGAAGCTTGCCTTCAATGCAGCTCACTTGACTATCAGATCAGGGATTGTTCTGTTATGTATGGAGCACAGTCTGGTAGGAGAGGAGGAGCGATAACGAAAACTATGGTTCAATAGAGTTGAGCCAGTGGGTCCAGAGAAAGAGGCCATGGTAGAGGTAGAATGAGTTCTAGGAGTGCTACTGGTAGGACTGAGTTACGGAGCACCCAACCGTAGTCTCAGGCCCGAGTACATACTATGACTAGGCAGGAAGCTCAGGATTCTCTAGATATTATTTCAGGTGTGCTATTTATATTTACTTCTGAGGCTTTTGCATTGCTAGATCCTAGATCTATGCATTCCTTTATCACACCACATATGGCATCCAGGTTGCATTATGATAGAGAACTGTTGAAACATGGATTATAGCTGAGTACACCGATAGGTAGTATGACAATAATAGGAGAAGTCTGCAAGAGGTGCTTGATTCAAATTGATCAGGAAAAATTAGAGACAGACTTGATTGTACTCAGTTGAGGGAGATAGATATTATCCTAGGCATGGATTGGCTCACTGCTCATAGGGCTATTATAAACTGCTACACTAAGGAGGTAATATTACAATCTCCTAAACAGTTAAGAGCAGTATTCAGAGGTATTAGTCAGGCAGTGCCAACTAGGCTAATCTCATTCATTAGTGCCTTGAGATTGATGCAAGGAGGATGCGAGGCTTAGTTGGCCCATGTCATTAATACTTGAATTGAGTAGAATGTGCAGGACATTCCTATGGTAAGGGAATTCTTGGATGTGTTTCTAACTAAGTTATCTGGCTTATCTCCAGATCGGGAAGCAGATTTCATAATTGATCTGATTCTAGATGCTACTCCTATATCCATTCTTCCATATAGGATGGCCTCTATGGAGTTGAAGGAGTTGAAGGCTCAGTTGTAGGAGTTGCTAGAAAAAGTTTCATTAGACTTAGTGTATCACCCTGGGGAGCTCCAGTGTTATTTGTAAAGAAAAAAGATGGAACGTTGAGACTGTGCGTCGATTATAGGCAACTGAATCGGGTAATAGTGAAGAACAAGTACCCGTTGCCTAGAATCGATGATCTGTTTAATCAGTTGCAAGGAGCTTGGGTGTTCACTAAGTTAGACTTGTGATATGGGCACTATCAGTTGAAGATAGCTGAGGCTGGTGTATTGAAGAGTTCTTTCAAAAGTACGTACGACATTATGAGTTTTTAGAAATGTCGTTTGGGTTGACTAATGCCCAGCTACATTTAAGGCGTTGATGAACAAGCTATTTTTTCCCCACCTGGAGCATTTTGTAATTATGTTTATAGGTGATATCTTACTGTATTCAAAGAGTATAGAAGAACATGCTGAACACTTGAGAGTAATCCTACAGATTATGAGGGAGAATTAACTATATGCCAAATTCAGCAAATGTGAGTTTTGGCTAGAATAGGTAGTATTTCTGGGTCACATAGTGAGTAAGCAAGGTATACAAGTGGATCCAAAGAAGATAGGGACAGTAATGAAGTAGGAGGCACTGAAGAATGTGTATGAGATATGGAGTTTTCTAGGATTAGCCGGATATTACTAGAGATTTATCGAGGTGTTCTTGTTGATCTTAACACCTTTGACTAAACTTCTGAGGAAGAATGTGGTTTTTTAGATGGAATGATATATGTTAGAGGAGTTTTGATGAGTTGAAATATCAGTTGACTACAACACTAGTGTTGACTATTCCATCAGGAACTAGAGGTTATATAGTATACAGTGATTCTTCGCATCAAGGATTAGGATGTGTGTTGATGCAGTATGGCAAGGTGATAGCCTATACATCGAGACAATTAAAGTCTCATGAGATTAACTATCTGGTACATGACTTAGAGCTTACAACAGTGGTCTTTGATTTAAAGATATGGAGACATTACTTATATGGAGAGACTTTTCGAATTTGCACTGATCATAAGAGTTTGAGGTATCTGCTAAGTCAAAAGGAATTAAATATGAGATAGAGGAGATGGATCGAGTTGTTAAAAGATTATGACTATAGAATTGAGTATCACCCTGGAAAAACTAATGTGGTGGCAAATGCATTAAGCAGGAAGTCGAATAAAAATGTAGCTCAGATTCAGTTATCGAGGTTACCAAGCTCAGTTCAATTAAGAGCTTTGAATGTGGAGTTAAATCTAGAGCAAAATGAAGAATTGATTGCTATACTGAGATTGAGGCCGATGTTGCATAATAGAATCAGGAAAGTTCAGAGTAAAGATCCCAAAATGGTAAAACTTATAAAGGAGTTGAAAGTGAATCCGGATTCTGAGTTTGAGCTGAGGGATGAAACACTGTGGTCGAAGCAAAGGTTATATGCTCCTTACTTTGATAATCTAAGGAGAGAAATTTTAGAGGAGGCACATGTAGTGACTTACGCTATGCATCCTGGTACCACCACGATGTATAACACACTAAAGTAGCATTTCTAGTGGCCATGGATGAAAAGACAAGTAGCTGTCTATGTAGCTAAGTGCTTGACACGTCAGTAGATTAAGGTTGAACATCAAGCTCCAATTGGGAAGCTTCATTCGTTACTTATTCCGGAGTGGAAGTGGGAATAAATTACCATGGATTTTGTGATGGGATTGCCAAAGACCCAGAGGAAATATGATGCTATATGGGTTATGGTGGACCAATTGACTAAGTCGGCCAATTTCTTACTAGTAAGAGAGAATAGCTCACTAGATCAGTTGGGTCAGAGGTATGTAGATGAGGTAGTTAGATTCCATGGGATTTCGGTGTCCATTGTGTGAGACAAGGATCCTAGATTTATTTTGAGGTTTTAGAAGAGTCTACAGGCAGCTATGAGTACGAAGTTAAACTTCATTACTGCATTTCATCCTTATACAAACGGACAAAGTGAAAGGACAATCAAGACTGTTGAGGATATGCTTAGAGCATGTGTATTGGAGTTCCAAGGAGCTTGGGATCAGTATATAGCTCTGATTGAGTTTGTATATAATAACCACTATCATAGTAGTATCAAAATGGCACTGTATGAGGCATTGAATGGAAGAAGATGTCGATCGCCTCTATATTAGGATGAGGAAGGTTTGAGAATGGTAGAAGGCCCAGAATTGAAATAGGATACTGTGGATAAGGTGAAACTGATCAGAAGTAGAATTAAAGCAGCTTACGTTAGACAAAAGAGCTGTGTAGATTAGCACCAAAGGGTTATGGAATACAGTGTGGGAGATAAGGTATTTCTGAGAGTCTCACCTTGGCGAGGAGTGTTGAGATCTTGTAAGAAGAGTAAGTTGAGCCCTAGGTATATTGGTCCTTATGAGATCCTTCAAAGGATAGGACCATTGGCGTACAAATTAGCCTTACCGAGTGAGATGTCACAGATACATAATGTATTCCATATGAGTATGCTCAGGATGTATCGATCAGATCCGATGCATGTGTTACCGGCTCAGGAGATCGAAATATCTAGTAATCTGAGTTATGTTAAGGAGCTGACCAAAACAGTGGGATATCAAACGAAATAGCTGAGAAACCAAATAATTCCATTGGTGAAAGTCCTTTGGAAGAATTGCTCGAGTGAGGAAGTGACTTGGGAAACGGAGAAGCATATGAAGAGACAATATCCCCACCTATTCGAATAATCAGGTAAGAATTTCGAAGAAAAAATTTCTTAAGGAGGAGAGAGTTGTAACATCCCTTTATCCCATGTTAAGGGTTAGGACCCTAAAATATGGTACATGAAGTTAGAAAGTTCATTTCATGCTTATGCATAATATAGCAGACACACACATGTGAATATTAATTTTGGCACAGTAAAATCATTGTACATACGTTCATTGACATTTTTTGGGTATAATTGATTTATAAATGTAAATTTTGATATGAATTGTGGTTTTTATGTATTGAAAATTGAATTGCTGTGCATAGGTATTAATTTTGAAATTTTTGTGAAATTTAGAAAATTTCTAAAATTTTAAGTATTTTTAAACTAGGAAAAATGTCAAGTGGCAAGACAAGTGATAAATGGAAATAAAATTAAGAGTCAATTGATAGTGGAAATTTTTATTAAAGACAAATGGATTTAATGACATATGTCCTTGAAATTTGGAGACAGTTGGATTAGAAGTTGGATTTAAATGGACTAGTTAATGAAGGAACCTAATTCAAACCAATAGAAGTTGGACATGTGGCAAGTGTCATATGTCACTTGTCAAACCATGTCTTATCTCGTACGTTTCTTTACTATTGAAAGACTAAATTAGTTGTTTGTATTTTGTTATCTTTTCTTCTTTTCGTAGCATTCTTCTCCATCTCTTTTCTTATTTTTCTTCACTTCCGTGACTTATACTCACCTCCATCATTGTAAGCCACGCTCTCACCTCCAGTTATGACCATCATCTTGCACCCTCTTTCATTTCCTCATAAGATAACCTAACCTTCCACCTTGGAATGGTGATTTACGTGGGTTATCAACAAAGCTAGGGTTGGTGTGTTTTTGAAGGATTTGAAGCTAAATCAAGTAAGTTACATGTTGATCTTTACAGGTTAGTGTAAATGGGACATTATGATGAGTAATTTGAGGTTTTGTTTGAATATGAAATTCTTTATGTGTTTTAACGTGGATGTAGGTATGAATGATGAGATCATGCTTTAAATTGTAATGAGTTAATGTATTCATGAATTGTTTGATAAATGCTTCAATTATGATAATGAGTTATGGGACGTTTGAACTTGAAAAAGGAATTGAATTTAGATGAATTAAGATGATATTTAGAAGTGAAATAAAGAATGAGAATTGGAGTGTGCAGGAATTTGGAGTTGAAAGTGTTTAAGCATAAGTTCTGTTTTGATATTTTTGATGAACCTTGGATTTTAATTTGTGTGTGTATAATATTGAGCTGAAATCAAGTTATGAATGAAGAGGAAATGATGGTGTATTAAGATAGAAAAGATAGACTACGCAAAAGAGGTGAACAAGGATGAAAATGATGATAAAGTGTGCTCGAATTTGTTACATAGAGTGTCTTGACTGGATAGACATTAGTATTTTGACCATAACTTGATTTGTGAATATCCAAATTGGATGGATTTTGATTTAGAGTCAACTAAAAACATATAGATACAATTTTCATGAAGTAATTGAATTTGAATTCTACCTTATAGGTCTTGAAATTTAGCTTGAAGTTGAGTTTTGAAATAGGCTATAGCACTACCCTTGACTAAAATTGTATCCTATTTTTATCGAATAAACTATTTTAATATAAGCCAACTCAAACAAAGTTTTCTTCATAGAAGTTGTATTTTATTCTCTTAGCTTTCTATTGGTATAAAGTTTGTAATTTTTGGATATCGAAATTGAGAGATATGAGTTTCTTTTGAAACGTAAGACATATAGGAACATTTGTTTAGAAGAATGTATTTCCTAAATACCTCATTTTCTATGTCAAAATGACCATGCAAAACAGACCTGAAAGCTGTCTTTAAAAAAATTGGAAAAAAACAAAATTGAAGGAAGTGGATGATGAACTTTCGGTTCACTCATCCCTTGATTGTGGGAATTGGTTAAACATCAAATATGATTCTTTTATGTGTGGGTTGAAGTAGCAATTGGTTAGGTACTTTCATGTGATGCAATTAGGCTTGAATGAAGCTTGAATTAAGCCTAAAATGATGCTTGATCAAGTGATAAAATGAGTGTTATGCTTAGGGTGAGGATTGAGGGTAGAACTTAAGAATAAACTGTGATGCATTAAGTGTTCAAATCTGGAATTTTGAGATGTTATGAAAATTAAAGTGAACCTATGATGGCTAAAGTGATTCAATTAAGAAGAATGATGAGTACTAAGAGTGAGCTAGACATATACAAATGAAAATGTTTAAATGATTGAGACACATGATTAAGGTTATGCGTACTTAGGATTGTCATTGAAATGCATAATAAATGATACATTTATGAATGTGTTTATTCATATGAATGTGAAAAGTAGTCATGGTAAATGTATATGTTTGCATATTTTAGAAGAGCACATTAAGCGACCATTTCTAGATATTGCCGGAACTTCAAGGCAATAAGTTAACAGGAGCAAACTGTGAGTAATCTAAGATGGTCTCACTATGATTGCTTTTTTATTAGATCATGTATTGAATTGTTATGTAATGTGTATGTACTAAATCCTGGATAGTAAATGTCCGAGGCTTTTGCTGCATGAATAAAATATTGGAAGTGCTACTTGAATATGAATGTGATTGACCACTTGTTTCTCAACTTAAATGTTGAATGCCGGACTAAAAGTCCTATGACAAATGTGAATAAGAAAGAATGTGAATGTGACTGCATGAGCATAATGATTGAATACGCATAGTGCATTTCATTATATGAATGCATGAAAGATAAAGGCAGTTGTGACCTAAGTCACAAGTGAAAAAAACTTAAAGCTCAATTTGTGATAAGAGCCTATGGCTCACTATGTAAAATGAGCCCTGTATCCTCAACAAATAAGGGATAGTATAAATGAGCCCGGTATCCACAACAGATACACGACAGTGAAAAAGGAACTCGGTCACAAGAATGAAATAAATGAAAGTGAGTCTCATGAACTTTGCACTTACACATAAATTATATGATTTGAATGATTGAAATTGAAATGCGTAATCAAATTGATTGAAAAATGCGAAAGTTTATGATCAATATATGTTATGATGTTACATGTTGATAAATATGAATTGTGTGAATGTATGAATTGTTGTGATATGTGTGATATGGGTGAGCCATCAAGGATAGTTAACTCACGGAGTTCGCAAAAGTCACCCAAAATTTGCACGTTGACATTTCAGGTCTGAGAGAGATGATTTAGCTTCTCGGTCATTTTAGAAGAGAACTAGTACTAATTTTGGATTGAAAACATGGCTCAATGGTCAGTCGTCTGAGAGTGAAGATTTAGATAAAGTTTTGTATATTTCCTCATACATGTAGCATACTTTTGTAATCAGAGTTGTAAACTCTGATTTGAATTGATAATGTTTATTTATATGGATGATGTTATAATGCTATAATATACATAATGTTTTATGAAATGAAATGAGGAAATTTGTGCTTTAGAGATTATTAGATATATTTTTCAAATTATGATGCCATGCGATTTGTAAAAGTGATAAAGTTAGTGCACCATTTCTGTTGTGCACGTGGACGGACGTCAAAAGGGCATACATGTACTCGTCGGAAGGGAGCGGGGTGTTATAGTGAAGGTCTGCTTTAATTTCACAAATTGATAGTTGTGCATTAGTCCATTTTCTTCTAAATAATTGGCATATGTTTTTTTGCATAATTGTTGATTGTTGTTATAGTTTAGGATTCATTTTATATGTTTTCATTTAGTTTGATTTCCATTGTTGTTCTTTTATGTTTGATGTTAATTTAG
>JAOTAY010000189.1:14206336-14253579 GCA_025629805.1 Erythroxylum baracoense
ACTAATGCTAATTTATTTGACCATTCTAGTAGTAATTTTTCTGGTGATATTACACAGTCTAGATTTAAAATTCCATCGGGGTCAAGTTGTACATGTTTGGGTATATATTCTATCGAAAATTTTCATATTTTATGATCCCTTCTATAGTAGCCATATCTATTTAAATCATCAAATGTAGGTTTAGTTTCCCATTGATAATTTGTTTGTTGTTCTTTCTTCCTTTTTCGTTGTTCACCTTGTTTACTTGATTCAGGTTGATCTTGTGAAGTATTATGTTGATCCATAAAATTTTTTTAATCTAATTCATATCTATAAATAATCTCATCTTGATCTGTGATTGGTTTAACTAATTTGGATTTGGAAGTTAATGTTAATTTATTAACTAATTATGTTATTTCTTCTAGCTGGATCTTAATATCTCTTTCAATGTTTTCTACATGATTTTCTAAGTGATTAGTAACTTCAATTGAGTATTTTGGATTTTCTAAATTTTCCATGGTTTAACTAAAGTGATTTCTTTTTTCTGACAAGGCTCTGATACCATTTTTACAGCGGTTAGTATTTTATTTAAATTTTGTTCGATTTGTTCAATTACTGTTGTTAATTCTTTTGACTTTTAATTTTCTATTAAAAATGTTTGAATTAATTGTACTAAGGTTATTTGTTTTTGTCTTAGTTCTTCTATTTGACCTTCAATTTGTATTTGTTTTTTAATACTTGAGTAATTTGTTTTGTTACACTCATAAGGTATTTTTAATATGTTCTGTTAATTCTTTTAGTTGTGTTTTAATATTATTAATATCTTTTCCTATACTTTGTTCTTTCTCTAATTCATCCTTATTAATTATTTTAGGATCAGTAATAATTAATGGTTTTTCTATTCCTGGTTCTGTAAATCTAATGGGTTTGGTTAATCTACAAGATTGTGATTTTAACAAAAGTATTGATTGATTATTTCTATTGTGTGATAGGGATAATCTAGATGATTGGATGGGATAATTAATATCAGGTAATTCTCTTACTGATGTTTTTAAATTGATGCCAATTTTAGCTACATCATTAAATAGTTGGTCCATATAGATTCTATCAGTATTTTTAAATTCTATACTATGATGAGAGTTAGTTAAAGCATAACTAATTTGATAAGTGATAGAAAATGGATATTGTCCTTCAATCATTAAATTATTTCTATAGAATTTATATGCTATAGTAATTGTTTCATTTAAATTGTGTGATTGTAATGGGAGTCCTATTTTTAATCTTGTATTAAATTTAAGTTTTTCTTATGCTAAATTTCCATTGATTATTCCAAATACTTGTTCATTTCATTCAGTTAATTGTTCATCTATTATAGCTAGTCTAATAGGTGAATCAATTCCTTCTTGAAAAGTGGATTTTAATAATATTTGAATAGTAAAGAGATGAATATATGCAATTTTATTTCTTTTATTTTCAGGAATTTTTAATAATTTTCTATAAATCTGTTCTTGATCATATGTCCATTACATTGATCCATTCTGATAGGAGTTTCATGAATTATTTTCCCATAATAGATATTATTGTGTCTATTCCAAAGATTCTGAAAAGGATGATATTTTATATCTTGTCCTATTTTTAGATTTAACTTGGTTTTAGCTATTTGTTTTTGTTTTTCATGAGATAATAATGTTGATATATGAAAGATTCCTTTTGCTTCAGTTAACTCTAAATTATTGATGTCTAATATAATAGTGTTAATTGATTGTTCATTATCTTATGTAATAATATCAGACATTTATATTGCTTGATGTTTATGTTGTATGTGATCTTGTAATTGAGTATTTAAGAAATTTAGTTCTGTTTGATAAAATTGCGAAAAATTCCGAGTTATATCTAATTGTTCTTTTATGGGTTTAAGTCCATTTGGATGTATATTTACAAATTGTAAATAATTGAATCTTTGTTCGTAATATGCAACTTCAAATTTGTATTGATTAATGAGAGTTGTAATGTAATTAATATGATTATTTATTTCACTACAAATATTACACTGAATATTCGTTACTAACAGGATATTCTAAGAGTTGGTTGAAGTCGATGCTTGATTGAAGGCTGGTTCCAGATGCTCTTGCTGATAGTGTATGTTAAATTTTTTATGTAATGCTTTCAATTCTTTCATTTCTTCATCATAAATATAGGTCTGATTTCGACAATGATCTATACATAGTAGGAGTTCTTCAGCTAGTTGAGGAGATGATGGATAGTTAAAGAAGAGATGTTGATATTGTTCTTTGAAATACTTGATGAGTTGTTTAGTAACTCTAGTTTTTTCGGTAGATAGGGTTAGGCATGTGTATAAAGTTCTACAAATGCAACAATTGGTTCTAATACACATATCTGAAAAAGAAAATATTAGCAAAGATTATTGTAATCTATATCAGGGTGGAAGATTTTATCTAATAGATATTGACATAATAAAGAATTAAATCCATGAATATAAATAGAGCGAACAAAACTATGAAATACATGTTCATAAGGTGTGCTAAGTATAATGAAACTAATTGTAAACATAAATATACATGGTTGAATGTAACTGATACTGAGAATGATTATATTGATAAATGTTATTAGTGTATGAATTTTCTGTTAATGAAACAAAAACATTCGTTAATTAATTACCTGTTTTGCTCCTGATGTCTTAAACACCAATCCTGATGCTAAAGAAGAGTGAGCGAGAGGTAATTTTAGAGAAAGAGGTGAGTTTATTTCATATCTCAAACAGCTACATATATGGTCTTATATAGACTAAAAAAGAGAAGGTGATCGACAACCGAGGGTATCAGTCTAAAGAAAAAGCTAACAAAGTCTTAAAGTTACATAGTACAAAAGTAAAAAGAAAAGGAAAAAATTCTTAAAGTAATCTGATACTTTTGTCTGTTGGCCGACAAACTTTACATCATTTCTTCTTTTCTTTTGATAGCTATCTTAATTACTGTTTGGATTGTATTGGTGGCTGACATGATTATATAATTGCTCTTGTTTTCTAGCTAGGCTACTTCTTCAATGATAGCTCCTTCGGAGATGCTTTCTTCAATAGTGTCGGCAGAGTTGGATGGGCAATATTGACACTTATGGTGATCATGTAATTTTAACTGGTGACACAATGCATATTTCCATTGGGTAGATAATTTTGAGAAGATTCCATCAAGAGTAGAAAATGGTTTTGCAAACTGATGAATTAGTTGTAGGGCTTCTGGTGTTATGGCTGATTTGTATGCTGATGTCATTAAGACGTTGATTCCTTTGTAATTTATCTTAAGAAGAGATTCAGTAGTGATGCGAATACACTGCTGGTATACCCCTTCAAGACATTGTAAATTGAATTGGTTGATTAAATCCCATTGGAAGTCATGTTTAGGTGGGTCATCAATTTATAGGTACATGCCATTGTTGACTCCTATCTTGATGAAAGCAATTCTGGAAACTTTGATCTCTGCATCTTTAATATTATCCATTTCCTTAAAGATAGGATAACTACTAAAAACCTTGATGAATATTTCCCTTTCTTTTGCAAATCGGTTTCGATAATTCTTCACATCCTGAATAAATCCTGGTGGAAATTCAGATAAGATTTGTAAATTGGTTAAATAGATTGTGTCTATTAATCCACTCTAGAAGAATAGGTAGGTAGTCAATGGATCTGCTTCTGGAAATATGATAGCCTTGGGTCCATATTTGCCTCTATTCTGTGGATAACATTGAAAGATCTTTTGTTCTTCAGTCAACTCATTTAATGCTTGGAAACATTCACAGAACATTTTTGAAGTAATCCTTCTCATTTCTTCCTTTAGTGCTCTGGTTGGTATTGCATTAATCTTGTCTAAATTGATGGGTTTTCCTAGTGGTTTAAGGTTGGTCAGATTTGGAGTTGGTTTTTTGAGAATCTATTTATATTGTGGTTTTAGTGTAAGATTCTTGAATTCTGAAAGGGCTTTTTCTGCTGTTGATCTATCGGGAAAACTTTTGTGTAAAATATTTGATTTTCTGGTAATGTGTATTGCTGCTTTATGCCGTCAAAAATCAGCGTATTGCTTCATTCAGTTTGGACCCTCTGTAGGTGGAATTTTGATACATTCGTTATTGCCTCTTTGTTCTTTAAATTTGATCCACTTCCATCACGTTTGAATCCCTTAATATAAGGTGTATAAATTGATGGTGGATAACTATACAGGGCTTCAAACAGTGTAGAGTCGATGGAAGAACGATACGTTATATTGTACCACCATTAAGCCAGGGGTATCAATTTGCTCCATCGTTGAGGTGCTTCACTACAAAAACAACGTAAATATGTTTCCAGAAATTTATTCATCACCTCGGTCTGGCCGTCCATTTGAGGGTGATAGGCAGTTGAATACTTTAGTTTAACACCTTGCAATCGGAGAAGCTCCTACCAAAATTTATTTAAGAAAATAGGATCTTTGTCGCTAATGATCCGGCATACCATGTAACTTAAACACATTGTTTAGGAACAACTCTGCAATATCACAAGTAGGGTAGGGACGTTTTACTAAAACAAAGTGGAAGTATTTTGTAAACCAATCCACAATTACTAAAATGACTGATTTTCCTTTCGATATAGAATTCCTTCGATGAAGTTGATACTGACCCCCCGCCAGCTTCCTTGTGGTATTTTAATTGGCTGCTATTGGGCAAGTTTTACTCTAATAAAACCCCAATATCTACAAACATACGATTATAAACTTGTAGTATCAAAGGTGTCGATCCTACAAGGAAATAGTTAGAACTAAATGAATCTAACTTTATCTAAGGTATTGAGATATGAATTGAATGAAAATAAAATATCTGAAATTTAAAACAATTAAATGAAACTAAACAAATAATCAAATAACAAATGAGCTACCACAAATATGTGAGGAACATCAAGGATGAAGCTTAGGATTCATTCTATCGTTATTTTGCCCCTAACTACTATTGATTCAATTTGATGTCGATTCTAAATTTTCGAAGGGTTGATTACTCTCTCTCAACCTAATCACTTATCCCTAATTGATTAACCCTAATTGACTACCAAATTTCAGATTTTGCAACCTCTCGATTCACAAAATCTACACAATGTTTTAAACTAGTTCTTAAGTGATATATCGAATAATTGGGTTTTCACACAAGATCTCTCTTTGTATGATTACCAATTTGATATTTGCGAGACTTATTAGGTCACTAACTCTTGTTACCCAACCTAACCGGATTACTTTTGACTCACTCTCTCAATTTATTATCGAAGTATTAGCATACCCAAACATCACAACACTAGAAAATTGAATTGAAATCAACAACAATCAAGTCACAAAACAACTCAAGAACAAATCTAAATATGAAAATTAGAGCATCCTAAACTTGAATAACATATTCAAATTCAAGTTACACATCAAGTTTAATGAAATAAACAAAGGAAGAAAGAAAGAACTTGATTTGAAATCAAACTTGAAATCTAGAATTTCTAGATTGCTCTTCTTGTTCCTCCTTCTTACTCTCTCAATTTGGAAGATGGTGGCTGCCCTTTTTGAATGTTTTTATGTTCTTAAATAGTTATTGAGCCTTCTAGGGTTCTTTCTAAGGTTTACCCACCTAATTTGGTTCTAAAAATAACCCCAAAACGTTAAAATTACAAAAAGAGTCACGTGTTGGAAAAGTTGAAATTCACTAGAATAGCTGTCTGCATTCTCTGTCACAATCGTGGCAAGACAAGTCACAATCGTGGCCTGCATCCATACTTTCAATTCTTCTCTTTTCTTCAATTTCCTATTTCCACTTACTCAAACACATATCAAACACCTCTTGAAACCTAAAATTAAGATCCAAATTATGCTCAAAACCATACATACATTTAAAATATAAACAAACACTAATAATATCATAAATCTAAGCCTATATACATGATAATCATCTAAGAAATAATCAAAAGCACACTTAAACATCTATCAAATATAGTATAATTTACACCTATCAGTTGCGGTAATTCGGGATAAGCAGAACTATCGTGTTTACTCTTCTGACAGCTCATGTATGTCTGAATGTGAATTTGAACATCCTGAGCCATTCCTTTCTAGAAAAACATACTTTGCAATTTCTTTATTATTGCTGCTATGCCTGCGTGTCCTCCTATGATGTCATCATAACTAACTCTGATGATTTGTTGTCAGAGTGTTTTGTTGGCACCAACCATTAAGTGACCCTTCCACCTCAATAATTTGTCCTTCCATTCATACACACTGGACTTCATGTTTTCATACTTCAACTTCCTAATGATATCTTGAATCGCTTGATCTACTTCCTAACTTTTCTTAATTTCCTTTAACAATCCACCATGTATCTGCGTTACCAATAACATCAACATTTCTACATTGGTGATTCTTAAAAGTGCATATGTAGCTGCATTCTCCTTCCCACTACGATATTGAATTTTAAAGTTATAGCCAAGGAGTTTTAATAACCACGACTGTTGGAAAGGAGTCGATAGACATTGCTCTAACAGATATTTAAGACTCCAGTGATCTGTTCTAATGATGAACGATTTACAAATTAAATAATGATGCCAATACTTGATCGCTTTTATCACTGCTAAAAAATCTTTCTCATAGGTAGATAATCCATGGTGTCTTCTAGCTAACGATTTACTAAGAAAGGCAATAGGATGACCATCTTGTTGTAACATAGCCCCAATCGTCTATCCAATGGCATCTGCCTCCACCATAAAATTCTTTGAAAAATTCAGTAATGCTAACACCGAGGCTGACAAAATTGCTTCCTTCAATTTTCAGAAGTTACCTTATGCTCTTGTTGCCATTCCCAATTAGATAGATGTTCTTTCTTTAGCAGTTCTGATAGTGGTTTAGCCATCATTCCATATCTTGTAACAAACCTCCAGTAGTATACCGTGATTCCCATAAGTCCTCTAAATTCTTTAATCCCCTTAGGTTCGGTCCATTCTTCAATTATTTTAACCTTTCAGGAATCAGTAGCTACTCCCCCTTTTGAAATAGTGTAGCCTAAGTATTCGATTTGGCGAGCCCCAAATATGCGCTTAATCCCTCTTAAACACAATTGGTTATCCTTTAATGTCTACATGGCCATTGAGATATACTCTACATGTAATTGCAATGATAAATTGTAAATTAAGATGTCATTAAAAAATACCAAAATAAAACAACGCAAGTATGGTTTAAACAATCCATTCATTAGCCTCTGAAACTTTGAAGGAGCATTTGTCAAGTCAAATGGCATGGCCAGGAACTTGCTATGGCCTTCGTGTGTTTTGAAGGTTGTCTTTGAGATATCTTTGGGTTGCATCTAAATTTGATGGTATCCGGAACACAATTCTAGTTTGGTGAACCAATTAGCTCTATGTAATTCGTCTAACAGCTCTTAGATGAATGGTATAGGAAATTTTTCCTTAATTGTATGCTTGTTCAGCTTGCGATAATCCACACATATGCACTATGAGTTATCCTTCTTCTTGACGAGGAACACCAATGATGCATAAGGGTCATAGCTGTGTCGAATAAATCATTGTTTCATGAGATCCCTTATCGACTGTTCTATTACATACTTTTGTGTTCTTGAGTAGTGATATGGACACACGTTAATGGTTTCAACCCCTTCCTTCAAGATGATCTAATGATTGCACTTATGGTCTAACTGGAGGTGGTTGGGTTCCTGGAAAACCCCTCATATTCAGACAATACTACATTGATCTCATCAAACGCACTCTATTACTCATCTTGTATTCTCATTTGCTGCAGTTGAAATTCAATAGGAATCATTAGTTGCATCATGAACAATTGTTCGCTTGTCACACGACGTAAAATTTTCTAGAATTCCTTGCTAGAAATGACCTGAGACCTCCCTTTTAGGTTTCCCCGCAATGTCACTAGCCACCTTTCCTAGTTAAACGTCATTGTTTGATCTCTGAAACTGCATAATACATCACTTAACTTGACCAACCACTGTATTCCAATACAACATTGCATCCCCACAACGATAACACCAATGCATTGATGCTGAACTATATCCCTTGCATAGTCTATACAAAATTCTTACAGTATTGGCGGCGTTCTAGCTGTAGTGTGCCTCCCACTATGATGGAGATCAGTTTTATCTTTTAAAGGTCGCAACCCCCCTTCTTTATTACTAATGTATCCATAAAATTATGCATACTATTTTTATCGACCAGTATGTAAATTCTTCGTCTCTAATGCATCCCCACTAGTCTCATTTTTTAAAACTCCATATCCCCTGATAGTCCCAACATGGCTTGCATTAAGACATTTGGACAATCTTCTTCTCCTATTCCTTCAAATTCTTCCTCCTCTTGTTCTGGAGATATTTTTTGCTGTCTTCTTCATCAGAAACAACGTTAAATTGTAACTATCTCTTTTTACACTTGTGGTCCAAGCTGTATTTCTCATCACACGAAAAATAGAGACCCTTTGCTCTCTTATCATCAAAATCCTTACTACTAATATGTTTCGAAGGCGTAAAGGATCTTGCCGATGATGAGCGTAACGTTGAGGTTGGTGTAGGTAATATTCCCTCCGTGTTTGAGCTTCTGTTTATACTTGTTTACTGCACCCTTAGGTTTGTGATAAAATTTCCATTGCTATTCATGTTATTCACTATATTGCCTCGGCTTAGCATAGTATTTCTTGCTGACATCATTATCGCCTCCTGTTTCTGAGCTAATATATACGCTTGATGCAAGGAGTCAGGTTCATGTAATTTCACTTTTATACCAATTTTGGGTTTGAGCCCCTTAACAAAAACTTGACTAGATACCCTTCTGGTAGTGAGAGTCTGTTTGAATGATGAACAAATTGCACACAATAGTTTAATATTATTCCATTATGCTTCAACTCCTTGAAATCTCCCACTGGGTCGTCGAAGATCTCCGCGTCAAACCTCTGTTTGAGAGCTTTAGTGAACTCATCCTAATCAACCATCTCTATCTTATTAATTGATACCACTCCTGAGCTCATTCATCTATGTGCAAAATAGCTACACTCACCTTCGTTTGTTTGGAGTTTGATCTAGATGAAAAAATTACTCACAGCAATAGAGCCATAGCTTGAAATTTTCACTGTCGAACTATGGAAACTCGATTTGAATCATCCTCATTGGTGCAATGTTTCATCCCCTGCCTGTCTCAATTGGCTATTCATGGTTATAGATTTTAATACTCTAATTTCTCCTTTTCGTTCTTGTAGATTTTGCAGAAGCATAGTCCTCAGCTCCAACATCTCTTTTTCTACCCTTTTTGTTTTGTTTTAAATCTCCGAGAGCGTCCTCTCATTGCTATCTTATGACTCCAAAAACATCCTCTCGTGCCTGCTTTGTAATTCCAAGAGCATTTTCTCGTTCCTGATTTATGCCTCCCTCAAACTCTTCAAGTTTTCTTCAAACCTTCGCATCTTTACACCTCAAGTGCCTTTCGTCATAATTGTTTTCTAGGTTCGACTGCTCTGATACCAACTGTTGAGAGAATTTTTGAAATAACAAAATTAGGAACGTAAAGTTTGTTGTACTATTGTTAGTATAACAAGGAGAAGAACATCAAGGAGAGAGAAGTACACGGAATCACAAAAAGATATAGAGAGAGAAGAAGACAAATTCATTCTGTTTTAAAATATCGACATAGCCGTTAAAGATCAACTTAAATACACGCGATAGTCTATTCAGTATGTGTTAGTATAGAATTACAACCCTAAGGTCTTTATTTAAATGCTTGGTATAGTATTAGTGATCAACGTCAAAAGAAATTCTATTGCTTCCCGCATCATTGTCGTCATCTTTGCTCGTCTCTATAACATAAGCTTTGACGTTATGTTGAAAGTTGAAAAAAACAACTCATCGCATTCACATAACCACATTATTCTCCTCACATCATGTTGTCCTCCTCTTTGTTTCTATTTTGGGTTCGTGATTTTTAAACTATTCATATTTATTGGTGTAATATTGGTTTTATTCCTAGGTTAAACCTACGAATGTTGCTTGTAAATTCCTAGGTTGAATCATAGTTTACTTTCATTAGAAAGAAAATGAATTGTAAGTTTTATGTTCTTATTTGATATGTAAAACAATGACATTATGAGCATAAGCAAATCAAAATGAGGAAGTAGAGATTCACTGATGAAAAAATCTTAAGATCTTAGGTCTAGAGAAGGTTGATTGACTTAAAGGGTACCTTTGTGTCAAGGGCAGTAGTAACCAATTCTAAGCAACAAATGAAGAGTCAGGATGAAAGGGAAGTCTTATGTCAAGGAAAGGACTCATGTAAGAAGTATATTGAAAACTTCTTGGTTGAGTAGACATAAAAAAGATTTAATGGCACCATAACCTCTCCATCATATATTATAAATTGATTTTCATTATACATATTACTTAGAATAGCCTCTAGTTTAAATTCATGCTACTAAAATGATGGCAAATTCACCTTATTATGCTAATGTTGTAGTAGTAGAGGCTATTTGGTAGGGATTTAGTGTAGATCTTTGGAAGTGTGATATAGTCTAACGTGATTCGTGTATTTTTATAGATAAAGGAACTTATTTGAACTTGAAAAAGGAGTATGGAAAAGATAAAGAGTTATGTTTCTATTATTCTGGTGCTGCAATGGGTATAAATCTTTGGTTCCTCTCTAATGTTTGTATGTTGCTAGATGTTGTTGACTGATTGAGCCATTTAGGATAAAACTTTTACCTGTTCAAGAAAAAGGTTATTGTTCCATGCTTTGTTGCAAGTACTTCCAATTTTCAATTGCAGCACTTTGATTGTCCTAGTAGGTCTCTTTTTATCTAATCATAGTATATCTTCCATACAATTAAAAAGTATAGAAAAGAATAAGAACTAAAAATTTTGACTGCTACTGATGGAAACAACAATTGCAATAGAATTTGAATTTCTTGCAATAAACAAGTTCTGAAATTTTAGTTTCTAAGACATATCTTAATACAAAAGTATATTTCCCCTTCCTGATCTGTATATATAAAAGCTATAACAAGAACTTTTGAAATCTGGTGCTGGTGAGTATGGAAAGGATTCTTAGAAATGCTTGTTTCTATGTAACTTCCTTGACCTAAATAATGGAGATTTCATTCCTTTCATATATTGCTAGTTTGATTATAAATCAGATCACATATAAAAGGATTTGTTTATGTTGAATTAGTACACACAAAAATTTAGTTTCCATAGCTTTTTACCTTCGCATTATTATTTTGTTTTTATAGATAAATGGAGAGAAGTTCAAGTACACTTAAGAATTCAACCATTTTTAAGAAAATAAGATGATCTAACTTAGACTTATGAGAGATTGATCATTGGTGTAAAAAACTATACAATATGTTTGTGTTATGACAAAAACTTGAAAAGTGGAAGAATCACTAAATTAAAGAAACTTTTAGTTCAAATCAAAGGTGATGTGGAACCTTGTAAAAAAGTTAGTTATGGTGTAAAATGACGTGTGAAAAGTTTACTTAAAGAGTATAATGATGAGAAAGAAAAAGTCAAGACTGAACGATGAAATTTGAATTGGCAGTTCATTTTACATCGATGGGGAGATATTGATAACACTAAAGTTAATATTGTTACATGCTGTAACTAATATGAGGAAAAGAAGAAAATAAGTGTCTAACTTTTTTCATTCCATGAACAAGTCTTAGATCTCAACCTTCCTTTTAATAGTGCATTAAACTTCAATGAAATAGTTTATAATGCAAAAATGACAATGATTGAATGTTAGTATGGTATAATACTACCCAATCTTACCATTATTACCCTATAGTAGGTGCGATTCCCTTTGTTGGTTTAGGATTTAAAGCTCCCTCAATTGATAACTATAAAGAAAATTTTCTAGGCAACTTTATTAGTAAAAAAAGAAAAAAGTATTTGACTAAAATAAGGACTTGGCAATTTTTAGGTATTCAATTACATGTAATTATTGGACAAATAAAAAACTTGAGTCCATTACAATTTTTTTTGGTTTTTTCTAAGGGATGGATGTTTTTGAAATCAATTGATATATTAGATCTTATAAGAAAGATTGATACTTTGTTGGACATATTTACTAAAGTTGTTAATGAAATTCAGTTTGAAAATATTGTACTATTCATTATTGACAATAATGTTACTTATAAAGTAACTAGGAAGAAGTTGCAAATCAAGTATAGTTCTTTCTATTGGACTACTTATGTTGCATATTGTATTAGCCTAATGTTGAAGATAGTAGATACTTTTGACAAAAGGTATGAAATTCCCTATAATATTGTCTAAAAAAATATAAGTTTTTCCTTATCATCATGTAACACTTTAACGTTCCTAAATGGTACTGATATCACCCTAAATCCTAAAAACATTAAGGTTTTAACAATCTCTAATATATAGATTATCAATTCAGTCTATGTGGTGTCACAAATTGGCAATATTGACCAACTGGATGTTAACATAATCTTAAAAATGATTTCATTGAACATTAGTTAAATCATGACCATGAGTCCTCAAGTAGGCCATGCACGACCGTGAGTCAACCATAGACACCCATGAAATCTTGCCAACTCACTTGAAAACTTTGTTTTTTAGTATAAATACATCATCGTGATGACAGAAAATGTATGAAAGGTTAGAGGAAACGTTTTAGGGGTTTGAAGAGAATGAAGAGGGGCAGAACTCGCACACCTTGGAGACCCATGGAGGAATAGACTTTCCCAACCAAGTCTAGAGGTGATATCAACACCAAAGAACCTGGTTAAGCATTTCTTTCATTGTGTTTGTTGTTCTTTCTCTCTTAGGGATTGATTATGTTATCCTATGTTTATTGTTTGGTGTTGTATAAGAATGATTGAATGCTCTATTTGATTGTATAAACCTATTACTAGAATTTCAATATAATCTGTAATTGTTACATTGAGATTCATTTTTGGCAATTAATGGTTTTTAATCATTAAGGATAATATAAACTAGGTTAAATGACCCGAGCTTGTGTGGTTGTTGTCTTGATTAATCTATTTTCCTAACTCGTAATGCAACTGTCCAATTAAATTTAGAGATCTTGTTCTAGATTGTTCAATAGCTAGGTTTAATTAACAAGTTCTTCTTAATTAAACAAGACCTAAAGGAAAACCAGGGTTAACAGAGCTTATTATTAATGTACGATTAATAGTTACAAGGAAAGGTAAGAGAACAACAATTCAATAAAGCATGTGTAATTAAGTGTAGGTCAAGATAGAACTTATAATCGGGTCCCTAACGAATTCATCACTTTTATCATTCTTGAATATTTTATTTAATTTGTTTTCATAAGTTTAGTTTTCTTTCTTATTTGAAAATCAACAAAACTCCACATAACCTAAATACCGATTATTTTCATTTCAGAAGCTAACCGAACACTCTCTGTAGGATTGACTTAAACTCATCACTGTTATAGTTGTAGGTCTAGTTATTTTGAGTGTTGCGACACGCTATGTTAGAGGGAATTTGATAAGGAGATCCTATCTCTCCTTATATCTTTACATTTATCATGGAGGTTCTCCACAAGATACTTCTGAGGGTGGTTGAAAGGAAAAAAGGATTCAAATACCACTCTAAATGTAGGAAACTAAAACTCACTAACCTTTGGTTTGCAGATGATATTATTCTTCTCTCCAAAGCAGATGTTAATTCTATATTTGCTCTAATGAAAGTTCTAAAGAGCTTCCATAGATTATTTAGACTACTAGTGAATTGTTCCAAAATAGTATCTATCTTTCCAACAGTGCTGCTAATAGGTACCCAATGCTATCTTTAATCACAGGTTTCAATCAACAGGATCTCCCAATGAGGTATCTTGGCATTCCAATCACATCTTATAGGGTAAGCATAACAAATTTCACTTGTCTCTTAAATAAAATCAAGTCCAGAATTTCCTCTTAGATCTCTAAATATATCTTAGCAGATGGAAGAGCATAACTAATTGCCTCCACTTTGAATTCAATTAGCACATATTAGGCTGCTCATCTATCTAAATAAATTTCCATGGTTCAGTATCATTGAGAGTTCCAATAGAATCAAGATGATACAGAATGTAGTTTGTATTCCTAAAATTCAAAGAGTTTTTGGCATTTGCTCCCTTAAAATCAGAAATATAGTCCTACTCACTGAGAGGTTATAGAGACTTATGACTGATAAACAATCACTTTGGTGTAAGTGGATTCATACCTATTTTATTAAAAACAGAGGCATTTGGGCCTTAGATGTAAGACATTATCCCTCCTCTACTTTAAAAGCCATTTTGAAGTTGAGAGATAGATTCAATGTTGATTTCATTGCACTAGTGGGAAATAGGGAATCCATTAGCTTTTGGCAAGACAATTGGTTATCTTTGGGCCAGCTGGTTGAATAGGGATATCTTCCAATAGTCACCACTTTCCAGCTCCCTTCTAAATGAGATTTCTCAAAATTTTATTAGTGTTGATGAGGATAGATACATCTAGAAACACACCAATGATGGCAAGTTGACCAACCAATTTTCCAAAAAACAAATGGTCAGTGATCTTGCTCTTTTGCCTTGGAACAAAGCAGTCTAGTCTAGCTACCTTATCCCTTGATCCTCCATCATCCTATGGCTAGCAATAAAGAACAAGCTGCCAACTGTTAACAAACTTGCTAGATTCTTGAATCTCACAAACTGGTGCTCACTTTGTAGAGAGGCAGAAGAAAATGATGGTCATCTATTCTTCAGTGTAGGTTCACTAGTGACACACTTATGAGAAAATGTTTGGTTTCTAAGGAATTAATCAACTTGAACAACATTAAAACTTGGTACTTAATCAAAAAAATCCTAACAAAACTGCACAAAGGTGTTTATGGTTGGTCCTTTCTTCTATAGTCACAGCAACTTGGGATGAGAGAAACAATCGAATCTTTTAAGATAAAAGTATTTCTAAGGAATAATTTTGTAATCAACTCATTCAGCATATCAGACTTCAAATCAACATACATAAGCATAGATTTTAGGATAAGTAATAACTACTTTCCTTTTGGAATGTCTAGTTTCCTTTTATTTTAATCTAAATTGTAATCCTTTATAGTTAATAGTCGCTTTTTCAGCACGGTATTTTAACTTGTACATCTATAATGCCTTTTAAGGCTTAATTTAATTCTTCTTTTGAAAAAAAGTTCAAATAATTCAATTTTTTTATTAATGTCATCACAATTAACCCTAAAATTAAAAAAAAACCTGTTATATCTCTCAAATAATTTATTTCATTGAAAAGTCTACCTATTACTGGTTTGATAACTCAATTGTCCCCTCAATTCATCTACAAGCAAAGTGGAAATTTTACTTTTATGTCGTTAAACATATTGGAAGATTAGTTTGATTGCAAAACTAGCATACATGGCTTTCAATCTAAAAGAAATAGTGTTATATAAACTTAGATTAATAAAGTTCTACTTAAATTAAAGATTATGTTTATATGAGAGTTAGTTAAATAATTTTTATTTGTTTAAATATTATGAACCATTAATGTCAAATTTAAATTTTGATAAAATATTAAATACTAAAATATACCTATTACTTAACTAGAAAAGGTAAGAGTTAAAAAATAAATAAAAATAAAGAAGCACTTTATTCTTATTCAGTGAGCAGGTATCCCTAATATCCAAATCGTCAAAGAAAAAACAAAATAATAAATAGAAAATGTCCTGTATAATCTGAGATGCACATTAGAAAAAGTACCGGCCAATCAGATTTCACACGAGGCTAAGGTGGTTCCTAGTTGATGGGCGACAGCCTTCACTGTCTATTTCTATCGTATAAACCAATTAGACAAGTAGGAGTGGCCTAATTGGTTTCAACTCCTCACTAAAGGCTCTCCTTTGTAGGAGGTCTTAAGTTCGAGTCACCACAAAGGGGAAGAGAGGGGGAAATTCCCTGTTGATGATCCTCTAGCCTCTTGGGCATGCCCCTTGGTCGGATCAATTGCGAACGTCTCGCTTCTAGTGGCAGTGTGGGAGTTGGAACTACTAGGGAACTTGGGGCTGATGGGAACCTGATGCTGAGTAGGGCCAGTGATCAATCAGCAGCTGACCAATCAATATGTGACGACTCCTTGTGCGCAGAAGTGTACAGGCTACATAGGAACCTGAGGGACTTTAGGGTTCCAGATTTACCTCCTCTAGGACTCTTAGGTAGGGTCTTAGGGGCTTAGGATTAGTCCGGCGAAGCTGGGATACCTAATGTATATTTTTTAAAAAAATTGATAAGGCAGTCAATAAGCCAACTGTCGGTAATGACTCATGTGACAATTTGAGCCCTTCTTTTATTTTTTTGCACAAATTAAACACATTAGACTATCTATCATTAATTTAGATCCTTATTTTCTCTTTAACCCGCTAGATATTTACAATGTTACTCTTTTGTGAATATAGTTATAAGTCCTATCTTTAATTCTTAAGCTCTTCATATTTTAACTATTATCAAACAAATTAAGTTCTTATTGTGTTCCCAAAATTTTTACTAATTTTTCATAAACAAGCTTTCACTTTTGAACACAAAAAAAATTCATAAATCATTTTCATCACTATTTTCATCATTGTTATTGTATTTGAATTTTTATAATATTATACCAAGTTTAAAATTTGATGAATTTGAAAGTTTATAAAAGATGATATGAAGACTATATCAAAAAAGATGATTTCTATACAATAAACTGCATAATTTAATGATTTTTGTTTATTTATTATTAATGACACACGCAGTAATTACTCGTGAAATTCATTTACTTTTATGCTAAGGAATTAGGAGCTTTTCGAAACATTGAGAATTGATTCTCCTTAGGCTAAGTTATATTGATGGAAAATGTGTAGTTTGATTCAAAAGCATAAAGAAGTTGGTCCTTCAAGACATTATGTAAAAAGTTGGTACTTCAAGACATTACGTAAAATTGGTATCTTACTACGTTTTATAACTCTCCATATAATTATCATGAGTGTCCAGCCCTATTTTGAGACTTACGGTAATCGTAAACACTTTTATGTCTTGTGGAGATGACAAAGAAGTGAAGTCAAGATAGATGAAGCTCTTTTAGGAGGAGAGATGGTCATGTAGGGTGTTACACGCTCGTGTCCTTAACTTACACAGCCATGTATATCAACTATGTAAGCACACATGCCTACGTGGATCAACCGTGTAATTCTCTGTATCTATGTGAAGAAGGTCGTAAGAACGAAGACATACATGATCGTATACACAAAATATCCATGACATACAAAACCATGTGTGACAACCGTGTATCTCTTTGTGATCATGAACATCTGCGAGTAAGATAGTGTTGACTAGACATGGTCACTTATACGATCATGTATGTGACCATGAACAGTGCAGAAAAGCCTATTTCATGATATGAAAGAAAAATAAGTAGGTTTTTGTATAAGAGTGCAACCATAGCGTCCAAAAGTAAGGAAAATCAGAGAGAGGGCAAGTAGTGTAGTGTTCTTATCCCTTTTTATTGTCTTTGGGATTGGTAAAAGTGTCTACGGATTGTTGCATCAACGTTGGTCTCTATCTTGAAACTTTTAAGACAATGTTTTATGGGGAGAGAGCTCAAACTTTGCAAATCCTTATTTAAGTTTAGTGGATTTGTTTATCAGTTTGGCACGTAATTTTTCCCTCTACACTGGAGGGTTTTCCACATAAATCTTGGAGTTTGCTTCACTATTAAGTCTCTTATTTTCATACTAATTTGATGGTTAAAGTTGAAGAGTATTTTAGTTGTTAATATTTGGTTGATCTTTTACAGAGTCCTATAAGTGGTTTCAGAGCCATCATGATGGAAGGTGGAAACAACTATATGGTCAAGTTGACGTCAACAAACTACTATATTTAGAGGCCTATCATGGAGGATCTTCTATATTACAAAGATCTTTTTGATCCTCTTAATATGGATAAAGGTGTCAAGGATGATGTTTCTTCGAAACTTGAAAAGATATCAAATAGCGAATGAGAAAAGATGAAGTAAAAAAACTCTAAGCATAATTAGACAATGGATTGATATTAACATATTCAACTATGTGCCTTAAGCAATGGATCCTTTTGAGCTATGAAAAATGCTAGGAGGACTCTACAAAAGGAAGACTGCCCATAACACCTCTCTGATTAAAAGGCTTGTAAAATTGAAGCTAAAAGCTAGGAAATTTGTGTTGGAGCATCTAGGTGATTTTCATAATATAATCAACAAGCTTACTACAATGAAGGTCATTCTTGATGATGAGCTTCAAGCCTTTTTCCTATTGAGTTTGTTACTAGATAACTGGGAGACACTAGTGGTGACGATTAGCAACTCAGCTCATGAAGGTGTGTTCTCTTTGGATGTAATCAAAGAAAGTATGTTCAATGAAGAAATCAAAAGAAAGGAGATAGGAGTTGACAACGTGAAGGTGTTTGTGGTAGTGATAAATACCTAATTGACTATATTTATACTCCCATATTCAATGTATTTTGTTTGATATTTTGTAGCTTTGTTGTATTTTTGGTACTTAATTCTCTCCAAGTGCATTTATAGGTTATAATTGCCTTTATGGGCCAAAAAGAGAAGAATTTAGATGAAAACATAACATAAAATGAAGTTTTGAAGCAAATTAGAGATACACAGCTACGTATGTACTTGTGCAAGTCACAGTGACCTTGTAAAATTGTGAATTCTAAAGTTTTGAATATACACGGTCTTATACACAGTCGTGTATCAGACTGTGTATATTCTAAAAATCTTAAAATTTACTATAAAAGGACATAAGCTTAGGCAATATGGGAGCATTGACTTTTATATTAGATTTTAGACGTAAGAAATGCATAAAGGTGATGATAAAGTTCCAGAGACAAGGAAAACACAAAGTTACCATTAAAAGAGATCTGATATAAGGCCACATCAAATCCAAACTTACAATAAGAGTAACTAGAATAGAAGGGAGATTTAGAATTATAAACTCTTTGTTTTCTATTAGTTTTTCTACATGTTGACATTTGATTTCATTTCCTATTATTAGTAACTAAAGGCTTTTTATTGTCTAGATGTGATGCACCCTAGTTTGTGATACACTATGTTTTAATCTTTTATTTAATGTAATTGTTTTGATTGATCTATTATGATTCAGTTATTTGTTTATATATGTTCTAATACATTCGGAATATTAGTGCATGATTTAATTTCATATCATTGAGATTGAGAAATCCTTTGTATGAATAGATCTACCATCATTGAAAGGAGTTGATTGCAAACCTAGAGATATGTCGACATAAATCTCCTGAATAAAGGTCAAACTTAACAGCAAAAGTCATAAAACAATAATACAATCTTAGGAACTTTAACTAGAAATATTTCAGTTAATCACCCTATAGATTAGTTTTTAGTAGTCTCGAGATATTTATTAATATAAGACGAAAATTTCTACGGTCTAATTGTCAATAAAATAATTGCATGATAATAGGTTAATTATGTAATGGTTTATAGAGTGATTCATCACCTAGACATTAATCTTTGATATTGAGTTTTCTAAGTGATTTCTTTTGTCCTCTACGTTCATTATTGTTTCCTATTTTAGTTAATTGTTTAAGTTTTATTTTCTTTATTAAAAACCAACATCCAATTTGTAGGCTAGATAATAGGAGAAAGGTAAGCAAATACAGGTCGATTTAATAAATACAATAATTACTAGTAATTATTGTATTTATTAAATCGACCTTTATTTGCTTATGCTAGCTACAACTGCGCTGTACACTTATGGTTAATTTAATATTGATATAAAATAATCAATCAAGTTTTTGGCACAATTGTTGGTGACAGCGATATTAGGAACCCCTAGATTTTATTACTCTAGCCATTTTTGTTTTATTATGTTTTTATTTTTGTTTCTCCTTTTATTTTATTTTAATTAAGTTTTTGTATTTATTTTACTTTATTTTATTTTCTTGTATTTTATTATATTTGTGGCTTATTCATTTAATTATCTTTTGAACTTCTCTACTTTGATGACGTGCTTGTGGATTATTTTTAGGGATTAAGGTTTAACCTCATAGCCATAGCTCACAATGGATGGATGAAGTAGACAGTACTTTTATGGGAGTTATGATATGTCATTGCAGCATGTAACATCACCATATTGGAAAAAGCTATTTCCTCACATGTTTTCAAATCTCAACGAATATCCATATCGTGTTGCAATATTATGGGAGTAATTATTAAAATCATGAATGTCGGGCATCGACGTATATGTTGGTGCAACCAACCATGTACGACCAACCTCGAGGTATATCATATGAGAATATGTATAATTCAGAGTGGAGCAAACCTTACGAATCTGGATGGAATGACTATGCTCTAACTGAATATGTACAACAAGAGCAATAAGACAAAGTATTACAAATAAACTACTAGAATGCTTTGCCAAGCATATAGCAAGCTGACATGAATTCGAGGAGAGGTTTTATTTACTTGAGTATGATGAGCATAATACCTCATATTATTTGAGCTCCCTAACATCTCAGAGTAAAGAAGAGATGATAGTCGATTTCATGAATGAAGATACATTTTAAGAAGGTGAGAAGGTAATTGTTGCTTTGAAAGATATGATGGCCAATTTTATTCAAGAATCAAACATGAGGCATCAAGAAACAAAGGATCGTATACAGAATCTGGTGAATCGGGTTAACCAATTGGAGAAGATATTATGATAAATTGCAGGGGTGTTTGCTTAATATTGCTGAAACTAATCTTAAAGAACATGGAATGACAATCACCCTTAGGAGTGAAAAAGAGCTTCCAGGTGAAGAAGAAGATGAAGAAGAAGCCTCTGTCCAAGAAGGGGAAATAGAGGAGTGGCAAGAAATAGTTGAAGAAGAAGATGAGCTACAAACCTTTGTCTAGGAAGAAGAAGAAGAGTGGACAAAGGTAGTTGAGGAAAAACTGGTGGAGGAACCTTAAGTACAGAGAGTTCCTACTTCTTCCAAGACAAACTGCTTCAGTCAATCAATGATTCAGGGAGTTTTATTATCCCCTAGTTTATTAACAGTTTGTCACTAAAAAGGACATTACTGTAGTTAATTGGTTTAACTAATTTAATACATTATGTCCTTCTGATTATCTTATAACATATGGCTTATTTATTACTTCTCTGGATCAAAATCACCTCTTCTGAACGTCCTTTGCCTCTGGAATCCCCTTTGAATATCTCTCAATGTCTTTGAACGTTTTCCATTTTATTTTGTCTCCTCACACATCTTTTCATAGTAAATTTTAAGGTTTCTAGAAGATACACGACCATGTATCCCTTCTTTGCTTCAAATCTTCGTCTTATGTTATATTTTTATGTGAATTCTTCTCCTTTTAGCCCATAAAGGCAATTATAATCTATAAATGAACTTTAAGCAAATTAAGTACCAACTATACAATAAAGTATAAAATATTAAGCAAAAATACA
Source organism: Erythroxylum baracoense (assembly GCA_025629805.1). NCBI lineage: Eukaryota > Viridiplantae > Streptophyta > Magnoliopsida > Malpighiales > Erythroxylaceae > Erythroxylum > Erythroxylum baracoense. Next base: position 14,227,835 of record JAOTAY010000189.1, read on the forward strand.
TCAAATATGAAGTGTAAATATGGTCAATTATATATTTATCAGAAGCCTTGGTTTAGTGAACTGCGTCGTGCATTTATCACAAATGACTTCACCGACCTCTTGCTAGTGCAAATCATTCATGTGCATGAGTTGCGGAGGAAGAGCATTAAAGAAGAGGAGATAAGAGACAAGATGAGAAAGCATCAAAAGAGACTTACATGGTGAAATTGTCGTATGTAATGAGTAAAATGATGAGAAGTACTAGTACTACTAATGCCTCTAGTCGGAAGTAGACGACGACAATTGAGGAGAAGTGAGTAAGGTGAACTAGATTAATTAGGATTTATTGAGATAAAAATATGTCAATAAAGTTTATTAAAAATTAAAAATAAATAAGAAAAATAAATTCAAATATATTTAAACCATGTGGCATGTTGGACAGAGAAAGTGCATTTTGAATGAAAAAAATATTAAAATCGTATTATGTCGATGCTTATGTAATATATAATATTAGAATTTATTATGAAGTATAATTTATATTTTGATAACAATGTTTTAAATAGTTTTTCTATTAAATTTGAACGCGCAAGGAAATAAAAGAGTTTAAGGGGCAAAAAAAGGATGTGAAATTTGAAAGAGCATTCGCCTAAAATCTAAATGGGCCACTCTGCGTCCTTGGATCTCGCTCGCTCACATGTTAAAAGTATTACCCAAACTATTATTAAGAATCAGATCATGATATTAATTTTTGTGACTGAAAACAAAATTATGACTGAGGAAGTGAACTGAAAAGCCAACCAATGAGATTAGAAAAGCAAAAGCTGCAAAAGCAATGTTATTTCTTTTTTTAATTTTAAAAAGAAAATCTCTGTACTTAAATAAAAACAGAAAACAGCAGAGATAGAGATATGGGAAAGAACAAAGACGGAGGGAGGGAACGACAAAGACAGACAGACCCAAAGAGAAAAATATTAAATAGAAAAGAAACATTCCACTCAGAGAGCTCTCAGGTCACCCAGAAGCGATCTGAGTTGGGGGTGACCGAGTTAGGTAACATCGCGTCGATGTACTAGTACTACTATCTCTTCGCTCTTCGTAACGCATTAATTGCCAGATTTCATCCTCACCTCGTTCTCCATACTCTCTCTCTCTTTGTGCCAGTTTTGGAAGCCCAAATCTCGTCTGAGGTCACCCTAGAACTAAAAACCCCTTTTCTCAGCTAGCGTTGCATTGAATCGCTACTTTGCCATTTCTCGGTAATATAGGGTTTGCAAAAGGAAAGTGAAAGATTTGTTTGCTCGGAACAATTTCTTGAAGCAAATGGAGTCCTCAGACTGAGATAGTTCTTCAGTTGGGAAGTGAGTTTTCCATTTGGTTCAAAGGGTACTTGTCCTCTATCTTCAACATTTTTCATTTCGTTGCCTTTTCTTGTTGTTAATTGGTAATAAACGTTGGGATTTGGACGAAACATTGTTGGGTTTGAGCTTAGGTTATGAAGACAAAATCTTTACCTGTTTTGCTTTTCTATTCCTTGTTAAAGGTTTTATTTTTCTTATGATGGTTGTCAGTTACTCGCAGGGTTGAGCTTTGTGAAGCTTTATTGAAGGGTCTTGGAACCAAAGATCGGTTTGCCTGAAGTGCCTTCCTTACTTGAAACTTGGGGAAAATGGATGGAGTTTGGGGAATTTTGACGCAAGCTAGTGATTGTTGTAATCTATAGTGGTTTGTCTACTGAATTGAACTCTACCTGCAAAATATAATTTGGATTCCGTAAAAGATTTTAACGTGATTGTAGCTGGAGACGTTTGAATGGTAAAAAACCTCAAAATTTATTGTGTTTCTCAATACTGGGTGAAGCCCTGGATTTTTTAAGTTCTTGATTGGTGTACGTGGTATTTGTTAAGAGTGTGCTCAACAATGATGCAAAAGTCTTTGTAGCTTAGAGTAGCTGAGAGAAATTGGAAGAGAGAAATAGAGAAAAAGAGACCGACAGAGTGTGGAAATGGAAGACTTTTCAAAGTATGACCACAGTCCTGTTCACTTGGCAGTTGCACGACGTGATTATGCAACTCTCAGACGCATTGTTGCATCCCTCCCACGGCTTGCCAAGGCTGGTGAAGTTAATACTGAAGAACAATCTCTTGCAGCTGAGCAGCAGGCTGATGCTGTCTCTGGTGTTATTGATCGCCGAGATGTTCCAGGCCGTGAGACTCCATTGCACCTTGCAGTCAAACTGCGGGACCCTGTATCTGCAGAAATTTTGATGGCAGCTGGTGCAGATTGGAGTCTTCAGAATGAAAACGGTTGGAGTGCTCTTCAAGAAGCTGTTTGCACAAGAGAGGAGTCTATTGCCATGACAATTGCGCGGCATTATCAGCCTCTTGCATGGGCAAAATGGTGCCGTCGTCTCCCAAGAATAGTTGCTTCAGCAGCTCGTATTCGAGATTTTTATATGGAGATAACATTTCATTTTGAAAGTTCAGTAATACCATTTATTGGACGCATTGCCCCATCAGATACTTACCGTATTTGGAAGCGTGGTTCTAACCTTCGTGCTGATATGACCCTTGCTGGGTTTGATGGGTTTCGGATTCAGAGATTGGATCAAACTTTTCTTTTTCTGGGAGAAGGTCACTCTTCGGATGATAGCAGTATATCCTTACCAGCTGGTTCTTTGATTGTTCTTGCTCACAAGGAAAAAGAAATCACAAATGCTTTAGAGGGGGCTGGAGCTCAACCAACAGAAGCAGAAATTGCTCACGAAGTGGCTTTGATGTCTCAAACTAATATGTATAGGCCAGGCATTGATGTCACCCAGGCTGAGCTTGTTCCTCATCTAAATTGGAGGCGACAGGAGAAAACAGAGATGGTTGGAAACTGGAAGGCTAAAGTGTATGACATGCTTCATGTGATGGTGAGTGTGAAGTCAAGGAGAGTTCCAGGTGCAATGACTGATGAGGAGCTTTTTGCTGTTGATGATGAAGAGAGGTTGGCAAATGGTGCTGAAAATGATGATTTTGATGATGTGTTGACAGCTGAGGAGCGGAAGCGGTTGGATTCTGCACTTGATTTGGGGAACCCAGACGGTTTTTGCGACCATGAAGAACCTGGGGTGGTTGAGTACCATGAAAATGGTTTGGGAGTTTCCTATGAAAATGATAACCCCAATGGTGCAACCAAGGAGAAGAAGAGTTGGTTTGGCTGGAAAAGCAAAGGTACGAAGAACAGTGGTGATGATCCTGAGGATTCAAAGATCTTGAAAAAATTCTCGAAGTTGGCACCAGATGCTGGCACACAGAGATCTTTTGAGTGTAAAAAATCGTCATCAGAATTGGTTAAGGAGGATGTTGCAGATACCAGGAAGGGGAAGGATAAAAGTAAGAAGAAGAAAAAGAAGAAAGGATCGAGCAATGAGTCTAAGGTTGAAAGTGAGTACAAGAAGGGTTTGAGACCCGTCCTTTGGTTGACACCAGATTTTCCCTTAAGAACGGAAGAGCTCCTGCCTCTGCTTGACATATTAGCCAATAAGGTCAAAGCAATTAGGAGACTTCGGGAGCTTTTGACAACCAAATTACCTCATGGAACATTTCCTGTCAAGGTACTGTGAAATATGTTCTGTTTATGATATGAACATTCACATCACACTCTTCCTTTATGGTTATGTCGTTCTAACTGTTGGTGTTACGTTTCGTCATTCAAAAACAAGCTTTATTTACCATCAGCATAACACTTGCTCTTTTATTCCTTCTAGTCCATTTTTCCTCTTTTTTACAACATCCTTGCGATTGTCAATAACTCTTGTTTTCTGGTTTTCCTTCCCTTCAATTCATTCTTTTTACCATTTTATTTTTGATAGAGAAATATTTGGCTTTGTTTTCATATCACTAGAATTGTGTAATTGGTCTCTGTCCATATATTGAATTTCTTTACTGCAGGTTGCAATTCCTATTGTACCAACCATCCGTGTGCTTGTTACTTTCACCAAATTTGAGGAGCTTCAGCCTGTGGAAGAATTTGCAACCCCTCCATCCAGTCCAGCTCAATTCCACGATGCCAAGTCCAAGGAATCAGAGGGCACATGGATTTCATGGATGAGAGGCAGTCGTGGTGGACAATCAAATGATGGCGATAGTCACCATTACAAGGAAGAGGTTGACCCTTTCCATATTCCATCGGAGTATACATGGATTGATGCCAATGAGAAGAAACGCCGCATGAAAGCCAAGAAAGCCAAGAACAAGAAACACAGGAAACCAACAGCAGTAGCTAGAGGTGGGGATCGAGGGACGCATAATTTGGGAGAGGATGTGTTTGAATAATTGGATCCAATACACTGGCACACTTTGCAATTTAAATATTCTTTTAAAGATGAAGAAGAGGTAAGGCTTTACCTTTCACATCTGACGTTCAATTCCTCCATATGAATCTTACGATGGATGACTTACAGGATATGTTTCAGTGCTCACTCCAAATTGATTAGAAAAGCTGTTGTATTGTTATGGAGAATTTGGAAGAAACAGGACCTCCATTTTCCTTGTTTCTGTTTGATAGTTACTATTATCTTTTCTTTTTCTTAGAAGTTGATCTTTTGTATCCAAGTCTCTACATATCATGCTTAAATTTTCGTGGTTGGCATTCTTTTGATTTTTCTACCCCGATTGTTTCAAAAGAGAAATGATAACAGTGGTTTTGACTTTCCTTAGATTTTCGTACATTAGTGTTTTTTGGTCTGTTAGAGAGGGACTAGTTATTGTAACAATTGGAACTCAACCTTAGAATTGTATTTGTAATTTTAAGATTTTTTATTGATGTTCTGATGCGTATCGGTTGTGAGCTGAAATTCGCGAAGAGTTAATAACCCAGAAAACGAATAGAGTTTGTAATCCCATTCAATTAGACATTATATATACTCAACTGCATATAAAGCTATATTTTACATGCATCAAGATGATGTACAAGTGGACTATCATACAAGACTTTCAACATTTATTTACAGATAATTACTCCCTGTATGTGGGTATCTACTTCAACTCTACCAGAATCGATCTTTGTTCACACTCAAGTAACCGGCCATTACTTTCCCTCCAGTATTCCTCATCCCATCTATTAGAAAACACCATGTTGAACCCAATGCTCCAATGAAATAGTCGGCTTCTGTTGCCATTAGGAAATTAACAAGGGGGTAGTTTGTACTGGTCTGTCTACCCAGACTCTTTTCGTATGTTGCCATTGTTATATTTCCAACCTGGCGACTCACATTTGTGTAGTAAAAGTTCCAGCTGACGTATAGTTTTGATTTATCAATCACTTCCTGAGAATACATGGAATCAACAAGATGAAGAAAGGTAAATGAATCATTATGAAAAATACTAACCTGCATTTCAGTTGACAGCCATATGCTATTGAGTTGTGGAAATCTGAGTCTGACTCGGTCTGCGAGACTCATATAATCTTCAAATTCCACCACTTTCATTTCGCATGCTTTATCACCCATTCTTACATGCATGCTTAATAATGGCCTAGGAATCCATGGTTTTTGACTTGACCACACGTATTGCTCAATATCTGATCTTGGCCTGATACCAACTCCCTGTTAAACAAGGGTCCCTTCAGTTAAGTAAATTTCTAGTACTACTATGCCCTTACATTAAATAATAGAGGAAACAAACAAGGAGAGGCAGTTGAGACGGGGGAAACCTTCGGCCATTCTCCACCTAGACTTGTAAGAACTATCTTCGCAGCTTCTTTCCCAAACGCAGCATTTCGTGCAACATTCATCAAGTCACATGTATATTCCGTCTGAAATCTCATCAAGTAGCGTATTGCCTGAAAATTAATGCAAGGTAAATATTACTAGTTCCATTAATCCTACTGGTATTTGGAGAACTTAAGCTCTTATATCAATAGAATAACCTGCATTTCTTAACAGAAAACATAAACAAATGAAGCTCAAATTAGCAACCACAGAGCCCTGCGGTTGCCAAATCATCAAAAAGTTGTCATTTCTAGTGAATATAGCGATTCTTGGTTAATCCTTTGTTTTATCTATATGCACAATTTTCAAGCTTCATATGACAATTTGAAACAAGAATAAACGCAGATAAATCATAAGAATGAAATTCAATTTTAACCTGTGCTCTCCACCATCTACGATCCATCTTCCGGTGAAAAGCAACTAAACTGCCATTTATTTCCGTTGTTGGCTGCAAGTAACTCCATGGATCACCCCATATCCTGCATCACAACCATATGACAGCATCAGCGAAAAACATCCAAGATCAAATATGCCAAGGGCACCGTCACTTGCCTAGGAGTATGGCCCGCCCATATTTCTTTTGAGGTGTAGTTGTTTTTCCCGGTGATGGTCCCATTTTCCCATGCTTCTTTAGTGTCTGCAAGCTCAAAGGCACGGTCTCGACATTCCTGGGATGTCTCAGGAAAAAAGTAGCATGACCAACTTGACCGTGAAGAACCTACACAAATTTAATCATAATTTTTATGTTAATTTAAAATGTTGCCAACTTTTTATCTCGCTATTTTCATGTTCATTTGTACCTTTGCAACCATCATGATCAGCACGATTATATTGACCTGTGACAAGGACTCTTTTCTCTTTCATTGCAATAGCAAGAAGTCCACACATTCCAGCTAATTGGGCTCCAATACCGAAACCAGGAAGTCTCTCCCAATCTGAAAGAAGAAATCTTATCCTGGGATCCCTGCAGTTCAAAGGATGCTGATGGATCCATATGTCTCTTTGTACTTTCCGTGTTAAAGGATAATTTTCTTCATCTGATCCAACTACCTGTGATATAACCAACAAGCTCAGAGTTGACAAGAATTTCTACTAATCTTACTGTAATTGAATGGTGAAATGTCTATTGATCAATGCTGGTTCTTCTGCAAAAAGAATAAGAGAAGCACTTCATGTGTAAGTCAACCCTATAGTCCAACTGTATGTGTCCCAGAAACATACCCAGGGTGGATAAGCACCTTCAGAAATGGTTTGACGTCTAAAGTAAGTACGTTGAGAGTTAGCCATTGATGCTGGGTGCATGTCTAATACTCCCTTCCAGGTTGTCCAAGGGGGTAAGCTTTCATTTTCAGAATGCTTATCAAGACGAGTATTAGTTTGTGCTAATAATTTACAGTTCTCCAAATGAGGTGCATAAGGCACAGTGGATTTGCTCAGTCCAACATTTTGGAAGAAATCATTTTCTAATTCCACTGATTTGGATAATAATGCACTCCAAGCTGAATACAACAGTGATATTCTCTCATCATCAAATCCCTCCTCATTTTTTTGAGAGTCCAGCCATCTTTCTGTTTGTTTTGGCCTGATTTTGCAATCCGTACTTCTAACATCTGCAATCCATCAAAAAACACAAAAAATTCTGACAAGGGACAGCATTAATATGGAAGAATTAATTTCACGCAAATCTATGATTAGCCCATATTTGCTCAAACTTAGGAGTATGCTTGAAACCAATCTTCAAAAAACACAAGGGAATCAACTTCAGTGCTTTGCTTCTCCGCAAAGACTAAGAACACTTGAATACTATAATGATCTATGAAACGTCAATATTACTTTTCAAGAATAGGGTCAAAAGCAGTAGAGAGTATTATTGGCTTCCAATATAAGCATCATAAAGAGTCAAATGGATAAAAGATGATTCTCCAGTAAAAGTCTACAAAGATAAAATAAACGCATTAACCAAGTCACTTAAAGACATCATGTTTCATCAAGGATACTCTTTAACAGTTCTTACCATTACTTTTTCGTGCATGGAATTCCATGCCTCTCTTCATGAACAAGAATTTACATCTGATGAACTTGGAAAAAACTACAATATTTTATACTAAATACGTTTGCTCTAAATTCCAAGAATTCCCAAAAACAGATATATACAATCACATATTTTCTTATGTTTTAATCTGAGAAAATGATTATATTTCCTAGAAAAGTATCCCGTAATTGAGTGTATCAAGCGGAGCACAAGGAGAAACAAACAGGAAATTACTTGGATTCAGAAAGACCAAAATAAACAAGTTGATACAAGAACGGTCAGGACAGAAATCTACTCACTGAGAATTGCAGAAGTTGAATTCCATGGTGAACGCAATTGTGAAACGGCTGAAAACGAAATCCCACCAAATTCAGAAGTTCCAGACGAAGTAAGAACAGCCAAGAGCAAAGAGGTTAGACATACCCCACAGAGAAAACCAACCACACAAATTTGGCAGGGAAATGAAGTTCCCATTTGCAGAGCTCTCTGTGACACCACTCTTTCAAGCGACTTCTGGCTCAAAGGTTCCATACCCAAATCGGTGTAAATTTACCAACTTTCCACATAAAGAAGCTGGCGAAAGAGCTCTTGATAGGTTCTTCTCCTCTGGTTTTTATGGCATGAATCCAACCAACCCACAACAACAGTCACATGAAAGTCTACTTCCGAACCCATCTCTTTTTCCTGTACGTGTAAATGGCATTTCTTTTTACCTTTATCAATAATTTCAGGATGGGCTTATCTGAAAGTACTCTTAAAGAAGAAACAAAATCACATTATCGCCACTCTCAAGTCCCCACCATTCATTTTCATTTCCTTACAAGTTTTTATATATATACACAGACTGTGGTCCACTCCAATGTCCCTTACCAGTTACGGCTGCAAACAAATAAGAATCCTGTTTAAAAATAAAAAATAAAGAAAAAACCCCACGGGATAAACAGTGATAAAAAAGACAAGCTGGTGGCTGGATGGAGATTAAACGATATCCAGATAAGAAAGCCACTCTCAAACACAAAACCAGTCAAAAGGAATTAATCGAAACAGCAGCAGACGAAAACAATTGATGATGTGCACATTTTCCAGTAAGCGGAACTAATGGACAGAACCGGATGGTGTGTCTGGTATCCCAAAAGCAGAAACAAGTAGCAACGCAAACTACGAGGAGAAAAATCTTTGTGATCAAGGTGATCTGGGTTATGGGTAGAAAATTCTATCGCTGACTCACAAGCAATCTCCTTGCGCACTCTCCACTCTCCAAGCCAAATGTTTTAATTTTATAATCGCAAGAACAAAAACACCTCTTCCAACTAATGACGTTTGGAGCAGGTGGGCATATATTCTTTTTCTGTGGCCCACTTCACCATCTCCTTTCACTATCACGATTGCCCATCAAACTACTACTCAATTATCAAAACGATTTCAATACAGTTGAATCAACAAGCATAAACGCGTGATTAGCAGCAAGTGCAAGCAACCAACTTTGGAAGTGGATGGGAACTTGTGCTACAGTGACGTGGAGATATTCACGTGAACTCTTCGGCAAGGACTGACACGTCAAATCATATTTTTGGACTCATTAGGTCTTTGTAGCTGGGTGTAGATATAGATACAAGTATGTAATCTTATAATAAGTAAATGAATGATTAAATCTTTAAAACAAATAATTTAAAGTTTCTTTTAAATCTCTCAGCCCATTCCATTTTTAATAATTATCAAGTCAGTACTAGTCATGGCAAGTAAATAATGAAACTAAATATTCTGTAATTATTATTCTCTATTTTGTTTTATACGATCTTATCTATTTAAATATATGAGACTAAAAAAAAATATGAATGAGATCATACGAAATAAAAGAGGTATAAAATAATAGATACAGCGGATTTGATCATGTAAATAATGACCCTTTTTTATTTTTAAAAGAATTATTTATACATACATCTAGGCTTAACTTTTGGTATTTATTAACGAAATAAGTGGCATTAAACGTGATCACATCATTCAATTCAACATGTACAAAGTTAACGAGTGAATAACTTAATTTTATGTATAAGGAGGCATCAATGATGGAGAGACACAGCGAACAACTGGTCCCAGGACAGGAGGAGACGTCAATAAAGGAGTAAAAGGAATACATGTTTCCAGGCTTGAAGAGACTTGACATCTCAAGTTATCCCCTCTTTCTCCGTGCTTTTTCCTACACCTCAATTTTGCTCTATTGGCCACTAATTGACAATCACGGCACCTTAACTAGACCATCCTAGATGAGCCTTATTTTGCCACTAATTGGCAATCCTGACACCTCAATCGGATCCATTTCTCCACACAACTATGCAATCCCGACACTTCGACTGGATAACTCCACTTAACCTCATTCCTCCACCAATCAGTAATACAGCAATGTGTAGTATATTTTGGTATATGTGTTTGCGACTGTGCAACATATGTTAGTATATGTTGTAGGTATACTTTTTGTAATGCAATGATTTTTTAGAATAATATAGTGATATTTTTTGTATAATTATGTTGTAGAATATTAATTGAAAATTAATATAAGAATTAATACATTATAGTTTTTTTCAGTACATTTTTTGTTGCCTACATGTTAAGTTTTCCCAAATATGTGTTTGTTAACAAGGAAAATGAATTGGGAAAGTCTATTTTGTAATCCATTGTGATACACTCAATTTTATAATAATTTAAAAAGGCAGTGTTTAAGAAGTTCTATAACATTATCATCCATCTCCATTATACAATTTCTCCATTTAAATATTGTAACTAACTAAAATACTAGGTCTCCATATTTTAAAAACCATAAGCCTGTAAAAAAAATACTAGTATGGAGAGCGTTTGTGATGCTACATGCTAATAAGTTTGTGCCATTTGAAAACAAATTTATGTCTAATAGGAGAACTTTAACTTTTGAATCTATGTTTGTTAAGTAGTTCTAACAAAAAGTTTGCTAAAAAAAAGGTAATGTGGTAATTTTGTTAGGATAAAATTAATGTTGATTCATGTACTGTTGTTATTATTTAACATTAATACAAGTTTGGTTGAAATGTTCTTATAGGTTTATTGACAATGATTTCATTCAAAATGTTAGGTTTGAGATGACATTTTCATGTTTTAAACCTAATATCCACATAAACATTGTGCAAATTAATGAAAAAAATGTAATTTTGTATTTTCTTTACAATATTTTGATTCTTTATGCATACCTTATGATATGAACAACTAGCCATTTGTTGGCAACTTTTCATCAATGTTGCTACTTTAGAGTGTGGTTCCTAGAGTTTGTTAGGCTAGATACATAACGAATTCAATGTTTACGGTGAGTAATTTTTGCATCTTTGGTTTTGAAAAAGGGATAATAGATGTTATGTCATAATTGAATTTGATGTTATAATGTCATTAGATAGACATAAACTGAGTGGCAGAGGAAAATGTAGATAAATCCTTATCTTCTATTGATTTCACACATATTGTTTCCAAACATGAAAGAAAAATTGGCAAGGAATTGAATACTGCAATTAGTGAATAGTAAGCACATTTAAAATTTTGTATTAGCATTAATGCATGAAATAATGGTTTAGAAAAATGATTTAGAGTTGAATATTTTTTTTCGTTCCCTACTTTAGAACAATCATTAGTGTTGTTAGTGCATTTTGATAGAAGTAAGGGAGATTACACAATAAATTTTGTAGAAAAATCTATTATTCTTCTCTTTCATTTTAATCAACATCTTATACACAACTTTTGTATATCTTTGATAAGTGCTTGACTGAATATATATTTACTCTCTAATGTTTATTAATTAATGTTATGATGTGCTTAAGATACTTATTTTGGTTTATTTTGTTTTAGGTATAAGTTGGAAGAACAAGAACCAAAATGAGCCAAAAACATATTCTTAGAGTCTTATTGATTTTCTATTTGCCTTTTTGGAACAAGAAGGAGATGAATTAGGATAAAGATGAGACAAAGAATAAAAGAAAAGAAGTTATTGCAAGTTACACGGTCGTGTATGAGATCATGTAACTCACTGGAAGGGTATAGGAGCGTGAAAATGTAGTTTAATCCTCTCTTGCAACCTACATGGTCGTGTTTGTAATTACATGGCCATGTAAGTGAGCTACACAATTGTGCAAATGGTTGTGTAGCTCACCAAGACCGTTTAAGTTCACAAAATTGGAAAAAAAATGACAAACACAATAACCTACACACTCGTGTAGCTGACTGTGTGTCTTGCAGAATCCTAGTTTTTACTATAAAAAGACATTTAGTGACTAAAGGAAGGGGAGAAGAGTTTAGAGACACGAAAGGGGGCATATTTCTTACTTCTTTGAGAGCTGTGAGGAGCGAATCTTCATTCTTTCGATTTGAAAGGGAAATCAAGGCCAACAAACATGTTTGGACATTTCTTAATCTTGTAATGTTGTTCTCACTCTCTTTTGGAATTGATTGTGTTATTCTTAATTTAATGTTTTGAGATTCATATATGAATGATTTAAACACTTCAAATAGAATATTTATGTATGAACACATTGCAAGAATCTAGATTGCAATACATAATAGTTGTAACTCTGATTCACTTGTAGTAAACTAATGGTTGTGCATCAATAGGGATAACATAAAATAGGTTAAATGACCTAATCTTGTGTAGTTGTTGCCTAGATTAACCTATTTTCTTATTTGTAATACGATTGTAACACTCAATTAAGAGAGCTTATTCTATGTTATATGATAACTATACCTAATTAAAGAGTTTGTTTTAATTAGATATAACGTAAGGAAAAACTAGGGTTAATAGAGCTTGTTGTTAATCTATGGTTAAAAGTTTCAAAGAGAGTTATAAAAATAACATGATGATTAATTGTTCTCACTCGTGTGAAGATTGAAATTGAATCGAGAACTGTATTTGAAACTCATTTGTGAATTTATCATTTTTGTACTATTTGATTTGATTTAACTTTACTAGTTTAGTTTTACTTTATTTTCTTAAGCAAATTCAACACACACTACGGATACCCACCATTCTTATAAATTTAGTTGTATAGAGTTAGATTTTATTTTCTGGTGTGTTCGACGCACGTCACTCCCTCTTCTAACCTCACTCCTTTTATGTTATATTTTCATACCTATTTGCTACTATAAAATAGACCATGCATTTATATAAGGACAAATTCTACAACTTTCATTCATTTCTAATCCACATCTAACTTAATTATCCATAATCCAATGTTGTCTTTTAAACCTCACATTACTTGGAATCATCATGGTTTACATATCTTCAAAATTGATGATACTTAAACTATCTTCATCGAACTAATAATATACCAAAGTATTACTCCTAATTATTATAATACTTTTGTGTTTCATTCTATCCAACCCTCATCCTTTATGCAATTGATCTTGATTAAAAAATGTTTTACTTTTAAATTCTCTATTCTCTTCTTGCATTCCTCCCTTTATAGTAATCACAAACTCGTTGCACCTTGCATATGTTTGGTACGAATGAAAAATTAATTTTCAATTATTAATCCTCATTCTAATTTCAACTGCAACCTTTGTTGCAATTTCTTATTCCCTAATGTGTGAGGTCATCACATCTAAAAAGAACTCTTATCTTTTTATCTTTCATTACCTATATCCACTATACTACTGTATTATACCACAAATACTACTTCATTATTCAAAAAATATTACTGCATTACACAAAATATACTACTAGATGACACAATAGATGCAATGTATTTTAAATAGTCACAAGGACAGAGACTAAAACATACTATACACTAAATGGTTGGGTTTCAAACTAGAATTTCAACATCGAAACGAGAACACTAGATCTTTTTTCTTATTTTTCTTTTCAAATTCTTATTCTTTCCTCACTAAGCTAACTTTCATGGCAATAAAAGCCTTTAAAACTTTGCATCTCATTACTCACAACAATCCGAATTAATATTCTAAATAACACATATGGTTAAATCATTAGATTAAAGGATCATGGTTTTAGAAGGACCACGGGCACGGGGTACCAAGTTCGCTTCATATGATTGAGACAACTTTTGTCGCCCTTTTCTCTTCAATAATTAACTTAAAAAGTACTTCTATACATGTAAGTGTCAGTGCTTCATAATAAGAAACGACTCCTATCCACATGTTGCTAAGATTTTGTTTTTCTAAGATTCCCTCCAACGGTCATATTTTTTGAAACCCCCCCACCCCCATTTAGACTCTCCTCATGACTTCATTCACTTCGTGCTTTCTTCTCCATGTGTCTGTGGAGACTATTTTCTAAACTACGCTTCATTTTTCAAAAAGGTTCTTATAACAATAAAACAACTCTTCCTTTTTACAAATGATGGGCTGCTTTGTATCTTGCTTTGGTGCTTGTAAGCATAGGAAACGCATGCATTTGGTGGATGCAACTCTTCCTCCTGAAGACCATGTGAGTCCATTCCCAATCTTTATTATTTTATTGGCTGCCAAGTTTTAAATTTGTTAGTTATTTTTGTTTGGATCATTTTGTGGTTTGTTGCAGATTGATGAAGCTTGTGCTAAAGTTCCGCAATTCTGTGGATCCACAAAGCAGGAACTTGTTGCAGAACCCGTAAAGCCATCTACAAAATCCAAGTAAGCTGTTTTTCTTACTAACTTAAGTTTCCAAATCTTCGTGTTATTCAGGTTGTATCTCTGTTTGACTTGCAGGTCTTAAGTGATTTTGTTATTTTTCTCAATATGTGTGCTTACCATTGGTTTCAAGTAATTTTTAGGAGAAAACTCGATGACCTATTGAGCTTGAGTGGGAAAAAGAAGGTGACTTTTCATCTCACTGTAAAGAGCTATGAAGGTATATCTACTGGGGGAATTACTGATGAAGCCACTCGTCATAAAGTAGATGGGGGTGAGACAAAGGAGTGTGAAGGCAGCGAAGAACCAGCAAAGGAAAACCAGTCAGTTTCAGAGTCGATCAACTTTAAGGTTTCATCAAATTCTGAGGATGAGAGGTACAAAGATCGTACCAATCAAGAGTATAGGGATTTGGAACTGGAGCATAGCAATTTAGATGATAATAATGGAGGTGAAAAGGACATTGTGGGTGCTGCCGGTTCAGGAATGGTTCAAGAGCATAGCAATTTAGATGATAATAACGGAGGTGAGAAGGACAATGTGGGTGGTGACGGTCAAGGAATGGTTCGAGAGCATAGCAATTTAGATGATAATAACGGAGGTGAAAAGGACAACGTAGGTGGTAACGGTCAAGGAATGGTTCCAAAAGAATCATCCGAGTCGTTATTTTCTTTGTCCATCGAGTCAAGAAAGCATGAGTGGGATGCTGAAATGGATGAAAAGGAGGTCACAAGTTCGGTACTCAAATGTAGCTCACACAATACTGAACAGAAGGCATCTGGATCTGACCGTGCACGGAATTATGAAGCACTAAACAGGGATGCTAATTCGGTGTTGACACCAGTGGAAAATCCAACCAAGCTGAAAACGGTCAAAGCAAGAGCAACCATAATATTGCAGGGTGAAGACAAGGAGAATATGAAAGTGGAACAGGGTTTTGGTGAAGAAATTAGCCCTGGTCCTAGTTTTAAGGTATGCACAAAGAATGTTAAAGCAGACACCAAAGTGAAGAGCTTCAGAGATGAGGAAGTTGCAGTGGATACTAGCTTGTCTAGCTGGTCGGTTTCAACTCCAATTTCCAGGACCAGTCCAAATTCTGTGGGGAATTCTCCATCACTCGAGGCAAGGTCCACAAGAAGCGGAGACGATAAGCCTGTATTAAGTGTGCTGACAGTAGAAAAACTCAAACACCTTTCTTCATCAAATGCTCCGAGACGGTTGAGGAGCCGGAATCCTGATGAAACTCATGCTATAGGGACTGTTGGAAGCTACTGGAGACATACTGGAAGGATCCTAGATCCAATTCTAGCTCTTCAAGCAAAAGGACAATAGGCAGGTACAGGTGGGTATTGTCTTCAACTGCTGTTAACATATGTGTAGCTCGCTCATCAGGTATTCATGATTCCTTTTACTTGTGCAGAATAAGGGAATGAAATGGGATGCTATACCATTTCAAGCGAGAATGGGGGGTGAGCTTCGGATGCTCAAGTTTGACATTTACCAACAGAGACTTGAGATGGATGCTGAATGTCTTCTTTAGCCCAAATAAGACCGCTGCTTGTGTAACTCCGTGAGTATGTACGCTCAATGTCTTCTTTAGCCCAAATAAGACCGCTGCTTATGTAACTCCGTGAGTATGTATGCTCAATGTTTTCTTCGGCCCACAGAAGACTCACCGATGCTCAATTTATATTCTAGCATTTAGCAACAAGTAAATTGGCTTATCAAGATTTTTACTGATCTAATCGAGATTTTGGCTCATTCATCTGCTTTGTTTTTAATTATTCAAGAGTGCAATTTTTCTAATAGAATGAATAATTTGGAGTATGAATTAGCAAATAAAAAAGCTAAATCGATATTCTGCAAGAACTTTTTCTTAATTATGTTGTCAACCATATGCTGCTAAAATGTGTGGCTTCCAAATGGTATCCCACAGATTAAAGAAAGAGAATTGACTTTCGAAATGGATTGAGAAGAGTGCTAACAGTCTTTTTGTTTTTTTTTCTCTTACAAAGAAAGATTAGAATTTCTCTAAAATTTAATTAAAATTAAATTCCTAATTGTAATATAAGTTATAATTTAATCTTAATAAAATTAAATGTTTCATATTTGATCTCTAAAGTTTCTTAAACCTCATAATTAAGTCTAATTTATTAATTAAAATTTCAATTTTTAATGCTCTTTATGTGTAACCATTTAGGTTCTTACTATTGACAATGACTATAAATTATAATTATAATTCATAATTAAAATTAGAATAAGTAAAGCTCCTTTTAAAATTTTCTTTAATTTTCTAATTAAATAATTTATAATTATAGATTAAGCTTTTCATCTAACAATATATCATAACCATCTAAATAATAAGGATCTTAAAGTAGTTTGACTTAACATGTTTGTGCATGGTTATATTGTATATAATTTAATCTTTTTGTTATCCAATATTCTAATTAGAGAATATAAAATTAGTGTCTACTTTATTTAAATTTAATCATATTCATTATTGTTAATTGATAACTTATTTACAATTGATATTTGAATAAAAAATTCCAAATCTCAATTTATTCTGACCAAATTTTTTTAAAATAACTACTAATCAAGAATAATAGAATATTATCTCTAATTACTTTAGAGCATCGAATCATTTATTGATTTTACTTAAATATTTTCATATATTTCACATTATATTTAAATACTATCGATTAAACTATCCTCAGAGAGCAAGTTATATGTAGTATTAAAATATAGTAATTTCTAGGGTTAATTACAAAAAATCTCCAAAAATTTACTAAATTTTACAATTATAGCTTAAACTTTAAAAAGTGACAATTAAATATCCAAACTTTCAATTTTTTCCAAATCTAGCACGATGTTAGTATCTTCGTTAATTTTTCTTATGTGGGATGCCACATAAGACATAAATCTAAATGATTACAAGTGTATTAAATTGTACAGGTTAAACTTAATTAAACTAATTAAGTGAAATTAAGGAAATTAAAGAAAATTAAAAGAGAAGGGTTAAAAGCCTAAATTAATTTGGGATTCAGATTCTTACCTGCACACCATTCTCTATTGAACCTTTTCTTCCTTATCGCATACCCTTTTTTAGTTGTCGCACTAATCTTACCCATTTTTGCTTCCCCTTTTCGTAAATTGTGTTACATTTTTCTTCGTTGTAGCACCAATCTTCTCTGCCACCTACCATTCTCTTTGCATTACAAAATTTGTTGCACCATTCTTCTTTATAGCATTGCAGAAAATTTCAATTTTGAAGGATAGTGCACTGACAAAAAGAGGCGTGTCTTGATTATACTTTTGTCATGTTTTCTAAGTTTTTGTACCCAAATTCCTTTTTTATTTTTGTTTTTATGTTTTTTAGTTCATTACAGGAAAACCAAGAAGTGCTTCATATGTATTTGACTTTTGAATTATGTTTGGAACATAATGATTTTAGATAGTTATTGATTTATCTATCTGTAAGTGCTTAGGTTATTTGGCTTAAGGCTTAAACTTTGCAGAAATTTAAAATGTTTTTGTGAAGATTGTTTCTAATATTCTACCATGCTATATAATTAGGATTGAGAGTACAATGTTCTGCCATACTCAAGTTCTGGCCTTTCTTCGTTGTGTTTGAACTTGTGTTTATATTAGTTAAATTTCAGTAAGTGTTTCACAACAGAAGGCAAATTGTTTGTCTTTTCCTTACCAGTAATTGTAACTTTGTATCTTTTGTTAAATTTAATTCTCAATTTTTCGTTAGGTTAAATTTAATTCTCAATTTTTGTTTAAAACTAAATATATTAGGAATTAAGATGTCAGCCATGTATTGATGTTTACTTGATTTCCTTAAGATAACATGTCACCTTATAGCAATGAAAAACATATGTTAAGTATATACATGTCAGAAGGTAGTTAATGTCAAGTATAAACATTTGTTTTAACATAAACATTATAATTGTCCTAAATTGAGATTGCTTAGTTTTTTCTTCTCTTTTTTCTCTTGGAATATGTATCATTTTCTAAATATTCATCTGTAACTCTAATTCAGTATAAACGTTTTGCACTAGGAAAGAATCCTCTTTGAAGTAAATAATCATTTCAATTCTTCACTCTTTGTCATTTTCTATTTTCCTTCCTTATCGTGTTTTTGTAATTAACCTTATATTATTGTAATGAATTAAATATACTTTACTCAATTGTGTTTTTGTAATTAACCCTATAACATATACTTTACTCAGTCACACTTTTTCTTAACTCATCTTATTTAGTCTTTCTATTGTACATATTTCCATTTATAATCATCTTCTTATGTATTATGTTACATGTCATTGTTAAAATGCCCAATATTTATAGATTTTGGTAAAATTTGAATCTCATTAAAGTGGGGTGTCGAAAAGATATGATAATAAATATATATGGGTGTTGATGAACTGAGCCCGCTAGTCCTAAAAGGAGTTTCTTAAGATAAAGGATTAGGGATGACAAATGTGGCCTAGCACGCCCGACCCAGCCTGGCTAGAGATGGCAATGGACTGGCCCATAGGTTGATCTCATTAGCTTTTTAAAATAATTTTTTAAAAATTTAAATTGTAAAATAACATCTTTTCTTTTAATTAAGTCTGAGCTTGGATTGCCCAGGCCCAGGCCTACTCGAGGCCTAACTATTCTAAGTAGAAAAGTTAAGCCTCAAATTGGTCTAGGCCTGATTTGGTCTATAGGTTGGCCTATTGAAAACACCTGAATTTAGGCTCATGGGCCAGCCCATTGCCATCCTCAGGCTTGGCCCGACCCCACTTCAACCCAGGTTGACCGAGCCACAGGCCAAGATTGCTTGGCCCAATCTGGCTATGAGCTGGGCTCAGGCCAAGGCTATCCCTATTAGCCTGTCTTGTCCCGTGGCCCAACGGAAAGATACAAAACGACGTTGTTTTATAAAAAAAGACATCGTTTTTTGATTTTAAAAAACATAAAGTCGCTCGACCCGTTGCCATCCTTAATAAAGGACATAGAGCAATATCTATGTTTTACAAATTTCCTAATAAATTGATGAGAAGCTTGAAGGATTTAAGCTTACACCATGATAAGGACATGTCAACTATGCTCCAACAAATGGAAGATTTGAATTATCACAATTTTGAAATCTATTATGAGTGTGGTGATGTTAGTTTTATATTAAAACTTTCATACTGCAAGTATACAGATTCTATCTTGTAGTATAAAAGTTATTGTTCCTACGAGGATTAAGGAGTCACCTAACAACTTGAAGGCAATTTGTCTAAGATAATAAAGACTGAATGAATTGAATTAAAATAACTAATAAAACTAAACAATTGAATAACTAGATAATTGAACTAGCAATAAGAATAAAGCAAATCAATGATGGAAATTTAGAAATTATTATATCCTTGTTTTGTCTTCCCTTTTTTTGTTGATTCAATTTATGATTACGCCTAAATATCCTAAGGTTTTGATTACTCTCTCTCTCTCTCTCGATTTAATCAAGTAATCCCAATTGAAATTGACAATAATAGAATTGCAACCTGTCGATTCAACAAACTACTCATAACAATTCAATTGCATTTGAAACAATCCCAAGGATAATTAATTTATAATTAAAATATCTCTTCAATTGCCTATTAATTTGATATTTACAGGTCTAGTAAGCTACCAACTCTCGTTGTGGACCTTAACACATATGACTTGATTCAATCACTCGATTTATTACCAACTATAAGCATAACAAACATAACAAAGCATTGATATATCTATTAAATTTAGTAAGAATAAAGTTTAACAAAATAGATCAAAAAGAATTCTTAGTATGGATTTATTTAGCTTGGTGAAGTGTCATTCTAGCCTTATAACACGAAGATAAACATTTTTTCATGAATTTTCCTAGTTACTCAGCTATATCACAACTCTCAATTGGCTACCAACTCTGTTTTTAACCTAATTTTATTTCAAAAGGGCTAGCAGAATAGGAATTTTTATTTAACATTTTTTTATTTTTAGCCTATCTCATTTCTTCTTAGTCAATCACTCTCATTAAAAGGTACTAATTATAACTACCAATTTAAATGAATGCAATTATAAATGTATCCAAATAAATGGCATAAAGTGAAATAATAGGTGTTATATCCTAATTAGCATGCATACTTATCCTAAAGACACTTAAAACAAAAAATTCACAACTTAATATGGTTTTACAATTTAAATGATCATGTTCAAATGTCAGCCAATTCCATTCAATTCATTTCATTGACAAATTCACACCATGCTCACATCATGTAACCAAATGTTCATATTTGAACAACACGTTGTCCTCAATAAGGTAAACGTCCCTACACTTGAACAACACGTTGTCCTCAATATAGTAAACAAACAAGACAAATAAAGAGAAATACAATAAATAAAAAGTAAGAGCAAGAAAACTTATGGTGATTTGGGTGGTGATGGTATTTGAGATGGAACTTGGGTACCTTAGACAATAAAATATTTAGGCAATTTCTTCCCTTGATACCACTGTTGATGTTGATGTTGCATGACCTCCTTCAATTATGTCTCTATAGTGTCTAAACAACTGTCTAAGCGTTTATTATTTTCTTCAATTTTGTTAAGGACTTTCTCCCAACCTTCCTCTTCTTCCTCCTCAGATTTCTTAATTGATGAGACTTGTTAGAGTTGTTGTGTGGAACTCGAACTCGCTTAAACTGTCCTATTTTTTATTTTTGATTTCAAACTGATATCTTGAGTTTGATAGCATGGACCTTTAAGATCTCATCTCACCTCAAATGCATATGATTTAAATACTCGGGAAAAACATAGGTTAGGTCATCAATAATAACACCATACAATTTAGCCAAAGTAGTGACAAGAAAACCCATGGCTACATAGCTACTTTTCATATTAAGCAAAGTAACTATTTTTTGAAAAATATAGGTGGTGTACAAACATGAATCTTATGATCTATGCACAAAAGGACAAATAAATCTTTTTTAGAACACTTGTTACTTTGAGTCTTAGGAAAAACAGTTTGGTATATGAATTTATATAAGAACCAATGTTCAGAATTCTGAATAACATTATTAGGTGCATTTTTTGGATTAAATCACCCAATCCTAATAAAATTTTTCCAATATTTTTTAGGGTGAAAATTTTCGTGTTTTTTAACAATTTTTTATTTTGGAAAACTACAGAGTCCGCCCATAACCCCACAATCCGCATTGTACGGTTTCCACCTAATTGAAACCACAAATTATCTAACTGACACGACTCATAATATAAAATAGTGTAAAATTCAAGGATCTTCATATACAAGATAATCAAAACATATAAATTTGTGTTATGGAGGACGGGAAACATGTATTTTTTTATTAGGAGCAGACTATGTGTCAAGGTGGGATGAAGCCACGGCACCTAAAGGCTCGAAGTGGACTATATGTCAAGATGGGCTGAAGCCATGACGAATCCAACAAATGATAGCAAAGTAGTGCAGATTGCAGTGCCATAAGCGGTAATTAGTGATGGAGGAGCACATTTTTCATTAAATCTTTTGATGCTCTTCTAAAAAAATATAGAGTTCACCATCGTGTAGCCATTTCATACCCACACAAATAAGCGGACAAATAGAAGTCATGAACCATGAGCTAAAATGAATATTGTAGAAGATGGTAAATAGTTTAAGAAAGGACTAAGTATTAAAGCTGGATGATGCCTTGTAGGCTTATCAAACCACCTTCAAAACTCCGATTGAAATGACTCCTTTTTGGCTTGTGTATGGTAAATTGTGTCATCTATCTATGGAACTTGAGCATTGAGCATACTGAGTGACAAAAGCTTTAAACTTTGATTGGAAGCAAGTGGGTGAGCGAAGACTCCTATAATTGAACAAACTCGATGAGCTTCACTTAAATGTGTATAAGAATGTCAAATTATACAAGGAAAAGGTAAAGAAGTGGCATGATTCTCATATTAAGAAGAAAGAGTTCAAAGTGGGAGATGCGATTTTATTAGATAATTCAAGATTGAAGTTGTTTCTAGGAAAGTTCAAATTAAGGTGGAGGGAGCCTTTCAAAGTAACTTATGTATTCACACACGAAGCTCTAGAATTATAAAATCAAAACAAAGAAGCCTTTAAAGTGAACAGACATAGATGTAAATTGTATCTTGGAAGATTATTTTGACAAGAAAAGGAAGTAATTTTTTTCCTTTCCAATGATTAAAAATGTTTTGAATGATGAATGATCAAGCTAATAACCATAACTTAGCAAATTTTGGTAGTTAGGTTGGTATTGAATTCTAGTATTATGGTTTTATTTTTAATGTTTTGGAGTGGGTTGGATGGCTAAATTTCTTGTTTTCAAAGTTATTATGAGTTAAGGAAGCAAGCTCGAAGGTTACATAAAGAAAAAATGATGAACCAGGACAAGGGTGAAACATTTCAGCATGTTACGATTGTCATGTTACGATCGTGACACATCACGATCATAACATGATCGTAACATGCTGAAATATATCACCATTATCCCATTTCAAGTCATGATTATACATGGATGTAGTTTGGTTCATGATCATAACATGCAACCAAACTAAGGAACAACCTAAATTTCACCTCCCAAACCCCCATTTACCCCTCATTCTTTAACTCTAACACTATTTCATACACACTTTATCTCTCTAAAACCTTAGCCACCATTATAAATCTCTCTCACTTCTCTCTTCACTTTCCTTAGGGTTCTACCTTGTTCTTGCATCTTTCAACTATATTTTCATTCCTCCTATACATATTTCATAATTTCCATACAAATCTTACATTTTTGGAGTGGTTTTTAGAAGATCTCATAGTTATGTTCTCTATTTAAGCCCTTTTATGTTTTGGTGTATTTTGTTATGTTCTTGGTTTATTTTGTAAGTATACACTCATTCATGAAACCAAGAATCAAATAAAGTCTTAAACTCCTATAATCGAAGGGACAAAGCACAAATGGCATAGAGAGGAGCACGTGATAGGGCTGCAGACTTTGAAGATCCTTTTCTGACTTATTCAGAAGATGAAGGTATTTGATTCCAAACTCTTAACTCTAGAATTGTTAGTTTCGCTAGATATTTTAATTTGATATTTAAACAATCTATGGTTGAAAGAAAAGGTTAAGAATTTGAGTCATAAAATTCAATAGGAAATTTTTTTTACTTTTGATTATATTTATATAAAGAATAAACCCTTGAATTTTATATTACCTATCAATTTGTGTCGTGAGATCTAACTAAATTTTGGTTTCAATTAAGGGGTCAACCATATACTTTGAATTAATATGTTATGTCCATAATTAGTGGATTTCCATAATCAAACATAATTGAAAAACATGATGATAAAATTTATGTCAAGAGTTATTGGAAACATTTAATGGGGTTGGATAACTTTAATGCTCAAAATGCTCATAATAATTTCATTCTTACTCATGAGAATTTTTTACTACATAAGTTTATATGCCAGAATACTTTTGATAAATAAAAAAGTAACAAATGTTTTGTTAAAGAATTATTCATTTTATGGTGCACAGACAATAATGTAAAAGTTTGCAAAATCAACTATATTTTTTAATTTATAGTTACTACTCTTAAAAAGAAAAGTAGTTATCTTGGCATGAGATATATTGTTACTGCACTTACTGTTTACTATGGTGTTGATGTTGAATGACTAACCATTGTTTTTCTTGAGTTTTTAAATCATAGTCACTTAAGGCGAGCTAAGATCTTGGTGGTCAACCACATGGAACTCTAAGATATCAGTTCCAAAACTCATGTTAAAAACTGGATTGGACAAGCTAATTCAAGTTCTACACCACCACAACAATAAACTAAGGACTTAACAAGTGAAGACATAGAAGATGATAAAGAGGAAGGCTGGGAGAAGGTCTTCAATTTGGTTTCCGATAACAACAAACTTCTGAAGGAGATGGTGCAAGAACAGTAATGACAGCAACGCGATATCAAGAAGATTTATGAGTACTTCATTGCTCAAGATGTTCAAATTCTGTCACCAAAACTGACACCACCTCAACCTCCATAAGGGGTTTCGTGCTCATAACCTTTTCTTTTTATTATTTCTTGTCATTTTCATTTATGTCCTCTTTTCTTTCTCACATTAAGGACAATGTTTTGTTTAAGTGTGGGGAGGATTATGCATTGGCATGTCATGTTTGTGAATTTTGTATATCATGTTACCTTAATTTTTGATTAGGTTGACATTGTGTGAAAATTTGTGGCATATGTGTGAATCGTGTGAATGTGTCAATAACAATAATTTGATGGAATTAGTTTAGCTTTGAACATGTTCATTTAATTTGTAAAGGCATATTTACTTGTGAATTTTATTTTTTAAGTACTTTTGGTTGAATATGTATGTTAATTAGGATATGATATTCATTTTGTTAACTTTAGGAAATTTTTGTATAAATTTATAATTATAAGTCAATTGAATGAGTTAGCATCATTAGTAACCTTTCACGAGGATGATTGACTAGAAAAATGAGGTAAGCTAAGAATGTGATAGAAAAAGTGTGTTAAATAAATAGATATTCTAGTGAGCCTTTTGAAACAAATATTAGGTTAAGAATAGAGTTGTTAGTTATTTGAGAATGTGATATAGCGGAGTAACTCCGGGCATTCATGACAAAATGTCTAATAAGCTAATTTCTTTTTAAAAACTGGCCTAGTTGAATAACTGAGGAACATTCATGATAAGGTGTTTAACCTTCACGTCAAAAGAGTAGGTTAACGTTAAAGAAAATAAAAATGGTTTTTCAGTAAATAAAACCTACTAATATTTGAAAATAGAAAAAATTTTCATGAAGGGATAACTAGTAATAGTTGCATTTTTCATTGATTACTAATTATAAATGTATGTGTGCAAGTGCTAAAGGCGAATGAATAGGATGTCAATGTTTTGATTAATATGTATATTCAATTCAAAGAGCTTAACCATCAAATTCATATGTTAGTATGTTGGCACAATTTTGAATAATTGATATTTGCGATTAAATTGATTCCACAAAGTTTGATGTCATTGTCTTATTATTGCATGTTGCATGGATGTCTTCTTATGTGTTTATGTTTGGTTTGTTTGAGCATGTGTTTTTTGTTTTTGTTCGAGGATAAACCAAAGTTTAAGTGTGCGGATGCTTATAGGTATAGTTTCTACTATGTTTTTGCTGGAACCCCTCCCCGGGCGGGTCCACGGGCCTGACATCCTGCGTGACATCTGGACCCGTGACTCGCGGGGGAGGAATTCCCCACCAGTGATACTTAAAACGAACAAATTTATTTAATTTACCTCCGTACATAAATTGA
>JAOTAY010000189.1:14259406-14272433 GCA_025629805.1 Erythroxylum baracoense
TGATTTATACCTAATCGCAACAAAAATAAAATTAATCCCCAACATATAGTAAGAAGAAAAATCGGGGTCCAACAGTTTTAATATGTGTTTTAATGTGTTTTTAGGTGTTTATTAAATGATTATCATATGTATAGGCTTAGAATTGTGTTAATATGAGTGTTTATATGGTTTAGATCATGATTTCAATCTTAATTTTATGTTTCTTGAGATGTTTGATGTGTTTATTAGTGTTGGAAATTAGAAAATTGAAGGACAAGGATGACAGACATGTATGGAGCTACATAGGCAAGGTTATGATCTTAACATAGGAAGGATTTTCCAAGGTCACAATCGTGACTCCCATGTCATGGTCGTGACATAGAGAAATTTTCCAAAATGTGTGTTTGTCCATCTATTTTAGGGTTTGGGGGCATTTTTGAAGCTAAACAAAGTAGACCTTAATACACTATTTAAGAACATAAAAACTCGCTAAAAATGTAGCAACCAACACACTAAAATGGATCAAACGTGGGAGATCAAGAAGAACATCCAAGAATTCCAACTTTCTAGATCAAGACCTAAATAGAGTTTTTCTTCTTTTGCTTTTGTTATTTCATCAATCTTGATATGTAATCTAAATTCCAAGATGTTTATTATGATTATGAGTTTATAAATTCCAAATTAGGTTTTATTCTAAATTTATTTTGTGACTTTGATTATTATTGAGTCAATACATATTTTGGTGTTGTGATAGTTGTGCATGTTAATACTTGATAACAAATCAAGAGAGTGAGTCAAAAGTAATCATATTAGATTATGCAATAAGAATTGGTAGTTTAATACGTGTCGTAATCATCAAATTAACAATCATTCAAAGAGAGATCTTGTGTAAGAAATTAATTGTCCAATAGATAACTTCAGATCTAATTGAAAACATTGGGAAAGTTTTGTGAATTTAAAGGTTACAAATCTAGAATTTGCATATTCAATTAGGGTTAATTGATTAATTCTTGAGAGAGAGTAATCAATACCTTAGGAAATCTAGGATCAACACATAATTGGATCAACAATAGTTAAGAAAACAAAATAATGAAAGAATAAGTCATAATCTAGCATCCTTGATCAAACCCTAAATTAATTTGGCAACTCACTTGTTATTTGCTTAGTTTTATTAATTGTTTTAATTTTTGTTATTATTTTCATTCAAAACACATTCTAAATGCCTTAGACAAAGTTAGGTTCAATTTTTTTTTATCTATTTCCTCTTGGGAATGATAACCTTATATGCTACAAGATATGATCTTTATACTTTCGGTGTATTGGGATATTTTGTTAGATATAAAACTTGCTCAACATCGATTCATATAGGGCACCTACTTGCCTAATCTAATAGGCATCAGAGCGAAGATATAAAGACTGGCACCATCTGTGTTGGTCTTTATGTGACCCGACTAGTATGATGAATGGAGATGTTTGACCAATTACCACCAATGCGATAGGTTGGCACCATGGTAACACTCAACCTAGATATCATGATAGATATGCATATGGTTAGTCGACTTCAAGGACCCACAAGTAACATACAAACTTATGGGGCAGTCGATGAGCTGGTAGCAGCGGGTGGAGATAGAGTGGAGCAATATGTAGAAAAGAAACAACTATAACCACAGCCACTGCTACCTGAGACGGCAGATGCAGCACTAGAGTTGGATAGTTCAAGAGGCCCTAGAGTTAAGATGCAACACCCAACTCAACTAAAAATAACACTATTGGAGAGATGGCTGGCCTAGCTTTTGGGTACTAAAAAAATCTGATGACAGCAAGTGGAGCTTATTAAGCTAACAGGATGACTTAAGACTGTGGTTGAGCGAATAAGAAGACTAGAGAATACAGTTAGGTGGATGGGAAAGTTAATGTTATTAAGGGTGAGCAGAAACATAGATTTCCAGCCTCCACCATTTATGAGGGCACTTCCTTAGTAGCCCCTCTATTAGTATAAGATTATCATCCCAAGGACCCTCCTTTGACGAACCAACCTGGATCACATAATACAAGAGATGTTTAATTTTTTCATAACCTTTCTTTTTATTTATTAATTGTGTATTTCTTATTTTCTTTTATCTAACATTATAGTTAGTTAATAATATTTTTGTTTCATAATTGTGTGCTTTTTTTATTTTCTCTTTATGTTTTTATCCCTTTTCCATTTATGTTTTGCAAGGATGTTAGTCTAATATTGGATGGATCAGAATTAGAAAATCATCCTACTCAGGAAAGTATCACTTAATCTTCTCACTTATTCTATATACTTATATTGTGTACATTGAGTACAATGTACAACTTTTTGAGAGTGGGGAAGGCATTAATTATTTGATTTTAATGATTTTCTTAAGCTTATTATAATCTTAGTTATTAAATTTAATGAACTGATATATTTAATTGAAATCTATCCATCATTACTTTACTTCATTATTGAATATTGATTTGAATTAGTATGCAAAAGGATGATAGTTAGAATAAACTTACTTTTCTAATTCATATTGTTAGTCATCATTAAAATATTCAAGTTGAATGAAAATTTCATATTATTTACACTCATAAACCTATCTTTTTTGTGAGCTTTTGATCATGAGAGCAAAATTTTTAAAAAATTTTAAGCTCTTTTTATCCTCTCATTTGTGTTATCGTGCATAGTTGAATGGTTCTAGAACTTGCTTGTAAGGCCCCAATATATGCCCTAGAAGCATTATAGTATGTCTAGGGTGTATTAAGAAGTGAACATAAAGAATTAAGCATCTAATCATAGTAAGGGACATAATGGTAACTAATTTAAAAGACACTGGTAAATTGGTAATTTATTCATTTAGGCATGAATATGAATAATTATATGTGAGTTATGGACTAGAATGAAACCAATTGATGAATTTATATGCCAATGTCGGAATTAAATGAAGAATAAGGACCAAATGTGCAATTTTACCAAAAATCAACATATGGGCAATTAAGATTGAAACATGTGTGTAAGACTAGAAACTTCTTAAAATGGGGAGTAGAAGAGTGGGGAGAGGGACATATATGGAATGTTTTAACTCCAAAATTTTCTCTTCTCATTTCCTCTCCATTCCATCTCCTTAATCACATCATTTTGTATAAGGAATCAAGCTTATCTTAGGTGAAAATCATTGTAAAAGTTTGTGGTTTTTCTTCTCATCTTCATCTTTCTTGCCTTGCTTATAAAGAGCTGGAATTATAAGGTTGCATATGGGATTGAAATATGTATTTTGTGGTGTTCTAGTTGGTGAATCAAGCAAAGCCAAAGGGAAAGAGAAGGAAGAGTACCAAAAGAAGAGCTAATTGGCAAATTTCAAGGTTTGGGACTCCACTTAGTTAATTTCTACATTTGTGTATATTTGAACGTGTAAAAAGATTGATTTGGGCATGGAATGGTTTCTGGAATGGTGATCTGGTGTTACTTTGCATGAATTGGTTGAATATGACAAGTGAGAGTCACATTTAGTGAAATTTTGTCTTAGGGTCTCGGTTCACTCGAACTAGTCCTATTATTTTGTCCATAACTTGGCCAACAGGCCTCCAAATTAGGTGACTCCAATTGGAAATGGAACTTAAGACATAGAAATAAAAATATATAGAAGAGACCTCGACCTAATTTTGGCTGTATGATATTGGAAATTGAGATCGAAAATGATGACCTGATGTTGCCCCTATGTTGGAGCAGCTAATGTTTGGTGCTTATATCATAACTTAGAAGCCTAAATGACCTGATCTTTGTTGATATGGAAACTAGAGACATAAGGGAATAAATGTTTAGATCAAAGCCTAAATTGAATTTTTTCTATATGAAAATTTCAGAGTAAATGGAGACTATCGTATGATTTGCTTATGGACTGATTTGTTTGTCTATTTTTAGTCCCACCGTGTGTTTAGCCCACTTTTCACTATTTTGAGTGCTTTGCTTCCATTTTTATTTCACTGAATCATATCGAAACCTTTTCTAATGTTTATGAAATTTTACAAACACCTAGAAATAAATGAAATATGACTTACCATATGTGAATTGGGTGATTAAACATTAAAACTTAAGATTGAACATAATGCATGCTAAAGAAAATTTATATGTACATAGATGATTTATAAGCATATTGATTGCTTATATGAGTATAGTATGATTATACAAGTGTGTGATTTTGATACCCTCCTAATGGTGATAAGTTATGACTTGTATTTATGAACTTGAAAACAGATTTTATGATTTCAAATGAATATCATATGACTTGTTAATATGTTAATCATAAAATTGGTAAATTATTAAAGGAGAATGTTATAGTGCCTGCTTCCTTGTCTTGGTCATGGATAGATAGGCATGCCTATCAGGTTACAGTGCAACTGCTACAGTTTGAAACCACTGGTGTCTTCCTTTCGAGACTATAGTGTCTCTACAGTTCGATACCTTTAGATATTCATAGTTTAATACCTTTGGGTATCTATAGTTCGATGCTTTCAGGTATCCATAGTTTGATATCTTTGGATATCCACACCCACAGGAAATGTGGAGGCTTAACATAGAAAGAAAATTTAACAGTCATAAATGAGAGATACAACATGACAACATGAATAATTCGTATTAATGAGCTTTGAATATCAATATTTGGCTTATAAATGTGCATTTTGGTATATGGATAATATATTGAAGCATATTTACATTATATACTTTGCTTAGTTATACCATCATTATTTACATGAGTTTATGATATTTATGAATGTGTTTGTGCTTGGTGGATGATTGTTGTGAGTGGCCATCCAAACTAAGCGTTTCCCCACGTAGCTTTCAAGCTTAGCACAGGTGTTAATTCATATAGGTCCAAGTAATAGGAGTAAGGCATAAGGATCATCTGCAGGGACTAAGGCCAACCGTTGGAAGTAAAAGTATCTTTGGGTGTGTCTTTTGATTAAAGAATGGTTGTATATGTAATGAAGGAAATTGTAGTTTCTTAACAGTTTGTAATTAAGAATTTAAGTTATGTGTAATATCTATTTTGGATTACCATATTGATGTAATGATGTAATACTACTTTTAAATGATATTGTTAAGGGATATGAAATTTTTTAATATGTACATGTACAACAATGAATAGAATTGTATGCCATGAATGTCTATACAGGAAGGGTGCCATGTGTGTAGGTGGTTGTAGGTTCTGTATAAGGAGTGTTACATTCTGTGGTATTAGAGTCTACGGTTTAGGCGGTTCTGACCAATAAGAGTCTAGTAATGTGTGATATAGTTTGGTGTTGTGTTGGCCTAATATGGATGTCATCGTATTCTTATAGATAGTAGAGATGGAAATACCTCGTGAAGTTGAGAAAGAGTTAACTAATAGTGTGGTAAGGAGAGATCAATCAATTTCAGGTTATCCTGAGCCTCCAAGGGATAAAGTATTTGTACCATTAGTACCTAGGGAAATGTTTCTAAAGCTCCCCCTTAATATGTTGAGATTGGGTGCCATATGTGTGGGTGGTTATAAGTTGTGTATATGGGGTGTTATATTGCTTTTATTATGCATATTGAGACTACAATTGTTAAATTAGAAGCATTGAAATAAGGAAGGCACTTAGATTCAACACTTGTTTTTGTGTATTTCTTTGATAATTACCTTACCTTATTTTATCCTTTAGGAATAACCAAGTTGAGCATTAGCCTTTTTCATTGATTTTAACCACATTATTAACTGTACTGCTATTTTTCTTTGAAGCCTTTTTTTTGTTTTGAACCCTGAACTTTATTTACATTATTTGAATGTTTGAACTTAGAAATTTTGAAATGTTCAATATTCCTTTGATAGTGGTACATGATGATGCTCGAAATTTGATTGATCTAAAAAAATTTACAAATTGTAAGTAAGTGTATGGTACCAATGGTTTTATGATGATGGACTTATGTACATTGTGAACAAGTTTCTTGAAATGTTTCTTTTGTAAATTTCATTCAAATCAACCCTTTTTATCATCCCAATCATACCGTACTTAAGCCCTACTACAACCTTATAAAGACCTTTAGATTTTTGCTTCTAGTTTAGATATGAGTGGTGGAGACGTGATAATATTGCATATGGTAAGAGTTCTACTATGCATTGATTTGAGAGTTTGATATTTTTCACCCTAAACATTTGAGTGCATTGCTTAGTAAGGGTGTAAAGGTTTATGATTTTGATTTTATTAAGGTTATTGATGGGATTGCAAATAATATTAACTTAGGAAGTTATTTTAAGGATAACTTGAAACTAATTGTATGTTAATTTAATTAATATGATGTGATGATTTATAGTATATGTAGGGACAGGTTGAGATTAATGAAGGATAGATGTTGTAAGATTTATAATTTTGATTATGATTTTCTTGAGGACAAGCAAAAGCTTAAGTGTGAGAATGTTTGATAGATATATATTTGACTATATTCATACATCCACATTTGAAGTATTTTGCTTGATATTTTCTATTTTTATTGTATATTTGGTACCGAATTAGTTTCAAGTGCATTTATAGGTACTAATTGCCTTTGTTGTCTAAAAGGAGAAGAATTCAGATGAAAGCATGGCATAAAACAAAGTTGTGAAGCAACTGAGAGATACATGGCCATGTTTATACCCGTGAAAGTCTCACAGCCCGTGCAAAATTATAGAGATTTTAGAATATACACAATTTAGTACACGCTCGTGTATCAGACTGTTTATGTCCTAGAATCCCTAAAAATTACTATAAAAGGGCAATAACGGAGGCAAATAGGAAGAGTAGACGTTTGGAGCAGATTCCATATGTGAAGAACATACAAAAACCAAGATATTGATCTAAGAATATAGAGAACGTGAAGAGTTCATCAAGAGATCCAATAGATTACAACATCAAAGCTCAACTTGCAAAAACATTCAATAGAAGAGAAGGGCAGATTTAGAATTATGGTTCCTTTGTTATCTATTTGTTTTTCTTTCTGTTTATCTTTCATTTCATTCTCTATTATGTGTAACTAAACATATTTAGTGTCTAGGTGTGATAAACCCTAGTTGGGATAACAATATTTCTTTATTCTTTTATTTATTGCAATTGTTTTGATTGATCTATTGTGATTTAATTATATGTTTATGCATGTTCTAACAGATCTGAAATATTATTACATAATTTGATTTCATAACATAGAAATTTAAAAATATGGTGTATGAATAGATCTATCATAATTGAAAGGAGTTAATTGCAAACCTAGAGATAGGTCGACATAAATCCTTTGGATTAGGGTAAGGCCAAATAGCAAAATTCACAAATCGATAAAACAATCCTAAAAAATTTAACCAGAATGGTTTCGGTTATTAAACCTATAGATTAGTTCTTAGTAGTCTCGAGAGAGTTACTAACATAAGATAGGAATTTACGCAATCTAATAGTTAATAAAACAATTGAATGATAAAAGGTTAATGAATGACCTTTGAGGGGATTCATCACCTAGATACTAATCTTTGATATTGTGTTTTCTAAGCGATATTGTTTGTTCTTTGTTCATTATTGTTTCCTATTTTATTTTATTTTAAGTATACTTTTTAATTAAAAAACCAATATTCAATCCGTAGGTTAGATAATATGAAAAAGGTAATTACTAATAATCAATGTCTTCATGGAATCGACCCATACTTGCATGTGCTAGCAACAACTACATCATACACTTCCAATTAAATCAAATATTGACAAACTAAAATCAATCAACTAGATGGATTTTTTCTTGCTCATTATGAATGAATGTTTTGACTGTTGATTTGGATGAAAGTGCTTAGAATTGTTCACACATAAGAGTAAACTATGAGGTTTTGAGCCTATGAGCATCTATTATCATTATATTATCCTTTGTTTTCATTTTGTGTGTGAACATCATGCATAGCTAGATGATATGAGAACAACTTTTATTATGTATATTGAGACCACGTATTTAGATTATAGGCATTAAGATAAAACAAGGCACATAGATTACACCTTTGTTGAGTCCTTTTCTTTAATTTTACCATACCCTAGTTTTATCCCTTAAATGTAACAAAATTTGAGCCTTATCCTTTTCTTTAGATTATTTTTAATTATTTTACAAGACAATAACCATTTTTATTGTTAGTACAATACTTATTTTTTCATGTTAAGGGATTGTGCTTACTTGATTGTAGAATTTGATTGGAATAAAAATTATCAAGAATGTGGAAAGGTGTTAGTTTTTGTATTTAAGGTTATATCTTCTCATTTGTTACGTATCAATGTTTTGTATAATCTCTTTGTAAGTTTAAGAAATAAATTTAGAAATATCTTAAAATGAGCTTAGTAAAAAAAAGGTAAAAATATATATTTTTTAAATTGTTGTAGTTTGAGAAGGAGAAAGAGAAGATACTAATGTTATTTAAGATTGTTTTGCATTTTACTTACATTCAATTTAGAGATTTGGGCCTGATTGAATCATATTTTTGTATAATCTTGTTTATGCAATTTCTTTCCTTTCTATTAACAAAAACTTTTACCCTCCCCATACCTTTACCTAAACCTCATTATACCTTAATTTAAGGACCTTTTGATTTTTTCCTCTAGTTTATTCTATCATGGTGGAGATGTGATATATTAGTAAGCCTATGGTTAAGACTCCTTCTATATATTGATTTAAGAGTTCCGTTGATTTTTACCCTAAACATAAGTGAATTGAGTAAATATTTTATATGAGAGTACTAAATCTTATAATACTTAATTGCATAAAGGTTGTCAAGATATCATTTATGGCATTTTTTTGTGGAAATTTATTTTACGATCGTTTTATTCTAATTGTATTTGGATTGATTCTTAAGGCATGATATTTGAAATACGAATAAATAGATTAAGATGGAGGAAGGTGGATATTTAGAAAGGTTGATGAATTTAAAGTATTATCTGCTTATGGACAAACAAATGCCTAAGTGTTAGGAAATTTATAAGTATTTGATCTGACCATTATTTTAGGCTCACATTTAGTGAATTTTACTTATTTATTTGATTTTTTAATTATTTATAGTGCTTAAGTTGTTCTTATTTTGTTTTTAGGGCTAATTCGCTTCTCTAAAGAAAAAGAAATGCATTCAGAAAAGTTTGGAGCAATTTATAGAGTGCATGATAAGTACATGGCCGTGTTAGAAGAGTTTGGGGTGTGTTGATTGATTTATGTGGAACACCCCTGTATTGATGAGGAAAACACATGTGTTGAGTGATGAGTGTTTCATATTGATAATAGATGCCTATGTTCATGTATGTGTTGACTCTAGAAAAACCTTACATTGTTTAAAGAATACAACCATCAACACACTCGTGTTGATGCATATGTATATATCTCTTAAAACCCATATTTGAATTTTAAAAGCCAAAATTAAGTGGTAGAAGTAACAAAGAGGCTTAGGAAACTCAATTGGAGACCTTAGGATAGTGGAAAGAATGAAGAACAATTAAGGAAACTATTTTAAAGTGGATTTCCATCAATCTAAAGTGAAGTTCTTGAAGATTGAAAGGGATTTCATCATGTTATCCTTCGCTTTATATTTTCTTTGTAGCTTTGATGTTATATTGGTTATGATTAGGATTTAAACTCTTTGTGGTATCTGGATTAGATGAACCCCAAAATAGACCTTATAATGATTTTATTTTATTTTAATTTATTCTTTAGTTTTATTAAGATTCAACTGTTTGTTCTTTATTATTCTTGGATGATATTATCAATATGTTAATTCATATGTGATTTTACACAATTTAGATTGAGAAATTAGTTGAAAAAATATATCTAGAATAATTGAAAGAAGTTATAAGCAAACCTAGGAATAAGTCAACATAAATCTTCCATATTAAATTAATAAATTGATTAATATAATTCTAGGGGCTTTAATTTGAAAGAGATTTTAATTAATCAACCTAGGATTAGTTGCTACTAGTTTTAAGAAAGATATTAGCATAATTAAGGATTTTTCATGGTCCAATGAACTTTTGATTAAATTGATGTATGAAGTCATGATTGCATAACAAGTCCTAAGGGGGATTTGAATTCTAGATACTATTTTTTCATTGATTGATTCTTAATTCAATTGTCATTTTAGTTTATCAATTTTGTTGATATATTTTATTTTATTATTTTAAATTCTAACTTTTGATCAATCAATATCCTTAATATTTTTTGATTAGATAATAGGACAAGGTTTGTTAATTGTACTTACAATTCTCATAGGATTGAGTTGTATTCATTAGTGCTAGTTATAGTCACCCATGCAGTTTCGATAAAAAAATTAATTATCAAAAGCCATATTAATTTGGAAATATTCTCAGCATCATAATATTCCTTTATTATGATGAAGTTGCAGATCTTTTTATTATTAATGTTGAAACTATATAATTGCTTATAGGTGACGAGAGTATCGAAGAGTTATTGAACAAATTGGGAGTTGGCCTTACATAATAAGAATAGATCATCTACAAACATCAGGTTGATTATTGCATTTGTTATGATTAGTAAAGCTTTCATTATGCCTTATGTTATGATTAATAAGTCTTCTTAAAACATCCATATATATTATGAACAATTATGGAGAGATGTGGTCCCCTAGCCTCAAACAGTTAGCTCCTTTTATGATGGTTCTTCATTAATTAAAAAGCTAAAGGATATGGTTGTCACACATTGTTGGATCTAATTATTGAAGTCTAGTGGGAAACCAAAAGCTTTTAAACTGTCAAGGTGGAATTTCTATTTTGCCTTATCAAATACCTTGTTGAATTTTATCTTTAATACACAATTTCTATTGGATGTTCTTTTATTACGGATCCTAAAAAGCTCTTATTATGTAAGTATATTATCCCCAGTTGACCTTCCACTTATGTAAGCTCCTTAAGTTGGGCATACAATAGTTTCTAGGACCACCATAAGTCTTGAGACTAGCATCTTAGATATAGTCTTATAGATTGTATTACACTAAGATATTGCCTCAAATCATTGAAAGTTGAAAGGTTATGTTCCTTAGGGATAAAGAATATGAATGTTTTGTTAATCTCCTTCAATATTTTACCTTCTATAAAGTGTTTATGGCATCTGATTCCTCTCTAAGTTCTATGATTTTTAAAAGAATAAGGTATTAAGAATGTCTAACCTTGGAGTATTATATGGGCTAAGGATAAATAATGCTTTCTTCATTTCATCTCTATTAAATATTTGGCATAAAGTACTAGTCTATTTAGAGGAATATGCCCTATATAAATAACTAAACATTATTAACAGTACCAAATGTATTTTCATATTAACAGTACCAAATGTATTTTCTTAGAACTTTAAAGCTAGCTCCTTCATTTATTCTCGCTTCAAATATAAATTATCTTCTTACTCTATAATTGATGAGATTTTGCTGTAATTCCTCCTTACTTGAGTGGCATTATAAAAGAAAGAAGTGTTCTTATCTCCCTCCTTTAGCCATTTCGCTCTTGATTTATACCTTAAGATTGAGTTATGAGCATCCAAGGTGTGGCGTATGTGTGTAAAGCTTCCTTTTCCTTTTTCTTGGGTTCCTTAGCTATTGGGTTCAGGTATATGTTTCTCTATGCTTTAATCATTTCCCTATAAAAATAAACATTCTAACTTTTCGTAAGGTTAAAAAGTCACCATTTAGGTTTCATAACTTTTTGACCACCTTAGAAAGTTTTGAGGAGGCAGTGACAAGGGGTATGACATTTCATGTACAAGGATATAAGTCCTAATGTAGTGATGTATAGGATTAATCTCGAGGAAGGAAGTAAAGCGGTGAGGGAAAGACAACTATGGTTAAACCCTCACATAAAAGAAGTGGTTAAGAAGGAAGTAGTCAAGTTATTAGATGAAGCTATCATTACCCGATTTTGGATAGTGAATGAGTCAGCTCAATACCATGTGAACCTAAGAAATGTGGTATGATAATGATGGAGAGTGAAAGTGGTGAGATGATCTCTATTCGAATAGATCATAGGTTGGAGATTGTCTATTGATTATAGGAAGCTCAATAAGATGACTAAAAAAGATCACTTCGCTCTTCCATTTATAGACCAAATGATTAAAAGAGTGGTTGGCCATGTGTTCGATTGTTTTCTCGATGAATATTCAGGATATAATCATATTTTTATCTATTTAGAAGATCAAGATAAGACCACTTTCACATGTCCTTATGGAGCATTTGCTTATAGACAGATTCCTTTTAGGTTACGTAATGCTCCGACAACTTTTCAAAGGTGTATGACGTCTATTTTTCATATATGATTGAGGAAATTATGTAAATCTTTATGGATGACTTTTCAATCTTTGGAAACTCATTTAACCATTGCTTGACAAATTTGGATAGAGTTCTTCAAAGATGTGAAGAGTAATATTTGGTTTTAAACTGGGAGAAATGAAATTTATAGTGCACGAGGGCATAGTTTTGGGACATAAGATATCGAGCCAAGGAATAGAAGCAGTGACTAGTGCATCGTAACGCTAGTCAAAATAAAATAACTAGACTACTACTATAGCAGTAGTGAGTCTAGGTCGATCCCACATGAAGTGTTCGGTTAGCTTATGAAATGAAACTAATCGGTGTTTAGGAAAAATTGGGGGGGGGGGGAGTTTAGATTTTGGAATAAGAAAATAAAATGAAACTAACTAACAAAAACAAATTAAAGAAAATATACAAAAATCGTAAAATCGGGGATTTTGGTAGGGACCCAGTTTTTTGGTTCAATTTCAGCCTAATTAAGCATATTTCATCGATTTGTTGTTCTCAAATCTCTCTTAGAAACTATTAATCGTAGGTTAATAATTAACCCGAGTTTTCCCTCAGGTTTTGTTTAATCAAGATACGATCATTAATTAAACTTAACCACTGAATAACCTAGGATATGATCTCTAGATTTAATTAGGCAGTAGCATTAAAAAATAGGAAAACCGATTAATCAAGGCAACAACCACATATGATGCGTCATTTAACCTAGGTCATGTTATCCCTAATGATTA
>JAOTAY010000189.1:14277003-14289413 GCA_025629805.1 Erythroxylum baracoense
CGTGCATTTTCCTAATTTCACAATACTTTCTCATAAATTACTATTCTAGCCTTAACATGGGTATCGGGATGTTACAATTCTGTTGCTCCACATGTCACAAGTCTAAAGGTGCCATTTGTCATAAATTTAAAGGGGCACTTGTCACAATTATACTCAAGCCACTTGTCATCTATTTCGTAGGCCTAATCAACTGAAAATCCCATGTATCAATTTGTCTTGCTCTTTAACATTTTTCTTAGACTAGATGTACATAACACCTCATCAGTTACTCAATTGTAATAATAAATTCCCAATTCACTAATTATAATCCATCAATTCATGTTATTAGTAAATCAAAATACAAAACATTGGGAATGCACATTCATATCACATTCATTTTCGTTCCATACCCCGGAATATGTCAATTGAGTGCATATACTATTTTGCAATGTTTTCTAAATCATGATGCATATGTATATACGAATGTTATGCATGTGAATGAAATGCACCTCGTAAATTCTTAAATGAAATAACTCATATGACTCAATCTAACAATTTAATCTGTTAACAATTTTAGGAGATAGGGCATGTGATTGAAATGAACCTCGTAAATTCTTAAATGAAATAACTCATGTGACTCAATCTAATAATTTAATCTGTTAACAATTTTAGGAGACAGGATATTATAGAGACACTATCTGTATGAAGAGACATTCCAGATATATACTGATCATAAGAGCTTGAGGTATCTGTTGAGTCAGAAAGAGTTAAATATGAGAAAGAGGAGATGGATAGAGCTGTTGAAAGACTGTGACTGCACGACTGAGTATCATCTGAGAAAAGCTAATGTAGTAGCTGATGCTTTAAGTAGAAAATCAAATAGCAATGTGGCTCAGATTTAGATATCGAGGTTACCGAGCTTAGTTCAAATGAGAGTATTAAATGTGGAGTTAAATCTAGAGCAGAATGAGGATTGATAGCCACACTGAGACTGAGACTAATGTTGCATGACAGATTCAAAAAAGTTCAAATTAAAGATCCGAAAATGGTGAAGCTTATTAAGAAGTTAAAAATGAATCCACATTCTGAGTTTGAATTAAAAGATTAGACACTATGGTTGAAGCAGAGGTTGTATGTTTCTAATGTGCATGAATTGAGAAAAGAGATTATGAAGGAACCTCATATAGCTACTTCTGTTATGCATCCTGGTGCCACCAAGATGTATAACACGCTGAAGTAGCAGTTTTGGTGGCCCGGAATGAAAAAGCAAATAGTGGAATATATTGCTAAGTGTTTAACTTAGCCAGCATATTAAGGCTGAGCATCAAGCTCCAGTTAGGATGCTACAATTGTTACCTATTCTAGAGTGAAAATGGGAGTGAATTACTATAGACTTTGTTACGGGTTTGTCGAAAACTCCGAGGCAATACAATGTTATATAGGTTATGGTGGACCGATTGACAAAGTCGACCCATTTCTTACCAACGAGGGAGAATAACTCACTAGACCAGTTAGCTCGGAGGTATGTAAATGAGGCAGTTAGACTATATGGGGTTCTAGTGTTCATTGTATCGGACAGGGATCCCAAATTTATTTCGAGATTCTGGAAAATTTTACAGTCAGCTTGGGAACGAAGTTGAATTTTAGTACTACATTTTATCCTTAAATAGATGGATAGAGTGAGAGGACAATTAAGACTGTTGAGGATATGCTCAGAGCATGTGTATTGGAGTTTCAAGGAGCATGAGATCAGTATATAACTTTGATTGAGTTTGCATATAAGAACCATTATCGCCATAGTATCAGAATGGCACCGTAAAGAAAATTTCGTTCGCCTCTATATTAGGATGAAGAGGGTCTGAGAATGATAGACGGCCCAAAACTGATACAAAATATAGTGGATAAGGTGAAACTGATCCAAAGTTGAATTAAAGCAGCTCAAGATAGACATAAAAATTATGTAGATCAGCACCAAAGGGATATGGAATACGGTGTAGGAGACAAAGTGTTTTTTAGAGGGCGAGGAGTGCTGAGGTTCTGTAAAAAGGGTAAGCTGAGCCCTAGATATATCGGTCCATATGAAATCACTGAGAGGATTGGACCATTGGCTTACAAATTAGCCTCGCCGGTTGAGATGTCTCAAATATATAATGTGCTCCATGTGAGTATGCTCAGGAAATATCAATCTGATCCGATGCACATATTACTAGCTCAAGAGATTGAAGTTGCCAGTAATCTTAGTTATATTGAGGAGCCGATAAAGAAAATGGGACATCAGATGAGATAGTTGAGAAATTGGGTAATTCCATTGGTGAAAGTCCTTCGAAAGAATCACTCGAGTCAGGAAGTAACATGGAAAATGGAGGAACATATAAGGAAACAATATCCTTACTTATTCAATCAATCAGGTAAGAATTTCAAGGACGAAATTTCTTGAGAGGAGATTTGTAACATCCTATTTTCTTGTGTTAAGGGTTAGAACCCTAGAATACTATATATGAGAGACATTAATTAGAAGTTAGAAAATGCATTTCATGCTTATGTATAATATAGCATACATACACGTGAATTTGACTTTTGCATATATTACAATGACTGTTCATATACTCATTTGTCATTTATTAGGTATAGTTGATTTTTAATGTGATTATGATGTGAATTGTGAATCATACGTATTGAAAATTGATTTGATGATAATAAGTATTGATTTATAATTTTTGGTAAAATTTGGAAAATTTCTGAAATTTTGAGTATTTTTAGGACTAGAAAAAATGTCAAGTGGCAAGACAATTAATTAATGGTAGTGGAAATAAGTGTTGAATGATAATATAAATAATTGATATGCGATATTAGGATTTAATGACAAATGTCATAGAAAATTGAGAGACAATTGGATTTGAAATTGGAGACAAATTGACTAGTTAGTAAAGAGAACCAAATGAGACCCATGGAAAATGGACATGTGGCAAATGACAAGTGTCACTTGCCAATCCATGTCTTAAACTATGACCCTCTCCCAAATGAAAGACTATCTTCTCTTTAATTTGTCTTTCCCTTTATTCATTGCTTTCATCTCTTGTTAATCTCTCTTCTTTATCTTCTTCAATCTTTTTCATCCATGATCCTCTCTTCTTACTTTCATCAATATTGAAGCTTGCTCTCACCCTTTACTTACTACTCCCATCTTGTTGTCTTCTTCATTTGTCACTAAAGACCTAACCTTTCCACCTTCATGTTTATGATCATATGAAGCTTGAAAGTTAGGGTTAAGTGTGATTTGAAGATCTTGAAGCTAAAATAACTAAGTAGCATATTGTTCTTTATGATTTATTGAATAAGACCTGTAAGATGATGGTTAGTGATAGTTTGATGAGTAAAATGGGGTTGATCATATGCTATAACATGAGCAAAGAAATGAGCATACAAATGTCTTGTTTTTACATAAATGATGATCAATATTTCATAAGTTGATGTAGTGATGATTTTGAGATAGAACGATTATTATAATAGTGTAGAAAAAGTGC
This sequence comes from Erythroxylum baracoense, assembly GCA_025629805.1. NCBI lineage: Eukaryota > Viridiplantae > Streptophyta > Magnoliopsida > Malpighiales > Erythroxylaceae > Erythroxylum > Erythroxylum baracoense. The sequence goes on from JAOTAY010000189.1 coordinate 14,280,507, forward strand.
AAAAAATTTGATAGACAAATGGATGTTTTATGCTCTGTTTTCTTGGTATAATAACGTGTATCTCTTTGGTTGTTAGAGAGATAAGTTAAAATGATTTTGAAGTAAAAGAAAAGGCTAAAGTAGTGTCTTGAAAAGAGGTAAATTAAAATGATAAGTTAGAGATGAAATGAAGGTGATAATGAAGACGAACATGTGCATAAATTTATGCTGAATGTGTATATATATGTAAATGTTCTGTTTTTGGGTTGATGATCAAACATAGATTTTAATTTGTTTGTGAATGATATTGAGCTGAAGTGGAGGTGAGAATGAAGAGGAAATGACGAGGAAATAAGCTAGAAATGATAGACTAAGCATAAGAGATTATAGATGTAACTTGTAGGAGTTGGAAGAGCTGGAAAATTGGAGAAACCTTGTTGGGATTTTTGGACATAAGCATCCCACGATCATAGGAATAGGTCCACGATCATGGGAATGCTAAAAGAGGGCAGAAACTTTCTGCCAATGAAACCCACAATCGTGGGAACTTGTCCACAACTGTGGGAATAGTTTATAGATGAAATACGCTTCTTTTATGTATGGTTTGAAACCACAAATGGTAGGTACCTTCTTATGATGTATCTAAGCTTGAAATGAACTTAGTTTAATTATGGAATAAGTGATTAAATGAGTGATATGCTTAGAGGGATATAAATTAAGAATGAATTGTTAAATATCAAGTGTTCAAATCTTGAATTTTGGAGATGTTATAAGAATGAAAGTGAACCTATAAATGCCAAAGTGATTCAAATAAGATGAATGATGTGTATTAAGTAAAGATGAATGATAAATAGGATGTTTTGTGATCTTAAAATGTTAAAATAGCCTTAGTGAATGATTTAATGATGAACTTAGAATAATTTTGTACAATTGAGGTGTAAACCTAAGTTTAAATTAGACATATATGAGTTATGAAGTATGAATGATCACAAGATGTGAATTAAGAAAATATACCCGAGATTGTCATTGAGCATACATTATACATAACACATATATATGTGTGTATGAATGAGTACTTATGTGATTGTACAAATTAATAATGTGTAAATGTGTATATGTTGCATGATATAGAAGAGCAAATAGAGCAACCACATCCAGACATTGCTGAGACATCGAGACAATAGCTAACTGGAGCGTACTATAAGTAACCTAGATTGTTTCACATTGATTTATGGTTTTGTTTAAATTTTGTATTGAATTATTATATGATGTGACTGTATTGATTCAGGGCATTGAATGTCCAAGGCGTTTGATGCATGAAAATCATTGAAAGTGCTCATTGTATGTGAATTTGACAGAATAAGTGATACTCAACTCAATTGTTAAATGTCAGACCAAGGTCCGATGATAAATGTGAATGTGTAAATTGAAGAAAAGTGACTGATTGAAATTATGAGATTTAATGCATTTATTATTACATGAATGCATGATAAGATAAAGGTAGTTGTGACCAAAGTTGCTAACGAAATAGAGCTTATAGCTCAAAAAGTGGTAAGAGCCTCTGGCTCACTATGCATAATGAGCCTAGTATTCCCAATATATATGAGACAGTTATTAATGAGCCCGGTATCCACAATAAATATGGGACAGTGAAAAAGTCACTCGGTCTCAACAACGTAATAATTGAATGTGAGTTATATGTGCACTACATATATAATTGATACGCATGTTTTAAATGACAGAAATGAATTGATTGACTGTTCTGAATGTGATTTGTGAATTAAGTGAACAAAATGTTATTTGATACTTGGTGAAATGATGTTCATTATATGATGACATGAATTATCTGTGAATTTGGAATTATGAACCGTTTGTGTTATGCGATATGAATGAACCATCGAGGATGGTTAACTCACTGAGTTTGCAAAACTCACCAAAATTGCAACGTTGACTTTTCATGTGCGAGAGAGGGGACTTAACTTCTAAGACAACTTAGAAGAAACCTAGTATTGCTTTTGGATAGAAGAAATGGCTCAAATTTCGATCAGCTAAGATTGAAGGATCTAGATAGAATTTTTGTATAATTCCTCTTTCATGTAGAATCTATAAAAGAGCAGGAGACTCTTATAATTTTGATGTTGTATATGTATATGGATCATGTAGTGTAATGCTACAATGTGTATTATTGTTTTATGAAATGAAATGAGGAATTTGATCTTTAGACATTGTGATATTTTTGTTTTAATTTATTATGTCATGAGATAAGTGAAAGTGATTACTCTAGCGCACTGATTCCATTGGGCATATGCTTGAATGTCTGAAGGATGTACGAGCACGTGTCAGATGGGAATGAGGTGCTACACTTGTCTTGTAGTAGATCCACCATAGCTTTCTTCTAAACCTACGCGTGGAAAGAAAATCCACCCGCTGAGTTATAGGCTTAGTGGTGTTCAAGCAATTCCATTTCTTATTTAATTCAATTCATTCAATCATAACATGCATGACATATATTATTTCGCAGACATAAACATTTTCATTTATTTTAAAGTAGAAATAGGCATTTAAAAATCAAGTTATGAAATACAAGTATGTATCTATTATAATAGTTTATATCGAAATATACAATGATCTCATTTGAAGTCCTTTAATCATTAATGATGCATTTATCTACTTTCTGTAATTGCCCTAAAGTAAAATCCATCGAAATTGCATCACCGACTAGATAAGCAGAATTTTAAAACTACAAGATCGAGTTCTCGGAATCATACAATCTACTTTTTTTATATACATTCACCTTGGAATTGAGCTCTCAGAGCCATACAGTTCATAACCCAAATCAAATATCTTACATCGGAATCGAGCTCTCGGAGCCATACAGTCCAGTAATATATATCATGACGTAGTACTACTAATTCCCTAATTGGCATGCCAATCTTATCACATTTCTCCAATTCCTATCCATTTTACTAGGAGCAAATCTAATTAAATTTTATTGAAATTTAATGATAATCACTCATAATAGCCAATTCATAATAGCCAATTCAAGTTAGTTCATATTCGATCAAAGCAAATGTCATTCTTTAATGTCATTTTTTTCTGTTATTGGTTTTAATTTAATTCATATAATATTCAAGACATATTCATCTCACCAATTAGTCAAAAATAAGATGCATATCAAGTTTCTCAATTTAAACATAATGTAATTGGGGAAAATACAAATTATAAGTCTAAAATCTCAATTAATCACATATAATACTTCATTTAACATTCAATTAAATATTTTTAACAACAATTTCATAAACCCCTAATTTTGACTCAAAAACTCTAAATTTCCTAATACACAATTTTTAGAAAAAAGTAGAATTGCAAGAACACATATCAAATTAATTTCCAAATCTTCAAATTAAACTTCCATAAACTTCAATTTCATCATCAATTCCTTATTCCTTCTCTTTCTCCTTCAATTCATCTTATTTATCTTCATAATATTGCATAACAAATTTAATTTCATGCATTTGATTCACTAATGCATGCAATCATACCAAAATCATACACTAAAAATAATTAAAACTCCATTAACCTACCTTATAAATTTTCGGGTACTATTCATCAAGAACACCCATATTAATTTTCTTCATCTTTTCCCTATTTTTTGTTGATATGGTGGGTTTAGGGACCCTAAGTTGATGATTTAGTGTTTAATAGGTAATTTGGGGGGTTAAACTAAAGAAAATTGGCTTGAAAATGTAAGAAATGAAAGAAAAATGGAGAAGGAAGGAGGGATGGTGGTTTTCAGCACTCCTTAGTGAAGAACAGAGGTAGGTGGCCAAGAAAATGACAAAATGTCATGTGTTCATGAAAAGTTTTTCAATTTTTTTTAGATTAACTTTATGTATTAATTCTTTTGCTCAATTAAAAAAACCCATAAGAAAAATATCAATCTCACATAAAGCTCTTTATTAATATCATTTATTTTCATTAATAGTTTCAGGATTGACTTTCCTTTTTTTTTGGTCAAACTTTAACCATTGGTTAACTCTTGGTTAAATCTTCAAAACGAACTCGTTTGGAGCTCTAATTTAATCCTCAGGCTGTCCTTGAACAATATTATCTAATGCCATGTAATTTGGGTTCCGGGTGTCATTATTCACCTCAGAATATACTATTCATGACCCAAAAAGTAATATTAATAAAATCGAAATTTTTGAGATGATACAATAGAGGCATGTTGGGTAAAAGAAATATTGTAGAAGGAAAGGAATTGTTCTACCTGGAGTAGTCAAGCCAGGGAGTTGCTGTCATCAAAGGGCATAAGATGAAAATTTAGAGTTTTTGTTTGAAATGATGGCAGGGGAGGCGCCAAATTAGGTTGGTCAAAGAAGAGGTGGTGGGGGCGATTGTCGACATTAACAGGAAAGGGGGTAAGGATGCCATGGTGGTGGTGGTTTCCAGATGAGTCATTTTAGATTAGAGATATTAATAAAAGTTTGGTGATCGAAGATGGAGATGTCAAATTTGGTGGAAATAGCATTATAAGAGGTTCTAAGGTCTTGAACTTGGAAGAGACCGACAGTGGCATCTATCAAAGTATCAACAATATATGCTTTGACCAATAAAAATGGATACAAAGAGAAAGCGGAGAGTAAAAGCAAAAATTTTGGGAAAGGAAGCAAAAATTCTCGTTGCCTTTCCAACTGCTTCGGAGCTTATATAAATAACACTGTCAACGCAATTCTTAGAACATTGAATACCATCAACAATAATAGCAAATATTCGAAGGAACAATATTCTGTTGGAACAAGTACATCTAAAATATTCATCTATCATGTGGTTATTAGTTCAAATGGGCCTTTCGCTCTGACGCTTGGGCCTGTCTTTCTCTCTTGGACTATGTGGGGACTTAGCTCATGCCATGTTTCAGGAGGAAAAAAAAAAACCATCGTTACATTTTTCTTTCTCTTGATTTTATGGACACCTTACACGATTAGGATAACCTCGGAAGTTAATTGGAACCTGACGTTAAATGGTCAGAAAGATAAGTACTGTTACGTGGGGGGATAAGAACCTGACAATGATATTTTTCTGTACCCCTTAACTTTACCCTTTTCTCGTTGTTTCTCTGTTTCATCTATCTGGAGTAATTCTTGAAGATTTTTTGTATTACATAAAGGAAGCGAAATGACAAAAATAAGAATTGGGACCCGAAGAAACTGATAGAGCGGATAGCGGGAAAGAGGAATAAATGAATAAGCTGAATATTTAGAACAAAAGAACTGAATTCATATTCATAACTTTATTAACTAAATCTGCATAATCTCTTAGGTTGTATCATGTTTGTGTTGTAGCTATTGCTCAAACAGCATGAACGATTCATCTTCAGTGATGTCCTTAATGGTGTTAAGCCCCACCCACCAGCATCAATGATCCCAACACGTCTCCCAAAATACAACGGAAAGAAAAGGGGAAAAGAACTCTAAACCATTACATGGTTAACATGCTTTTGTGTACTACAAGAAGCGAAAGCCTGATCAATATAATCGGGTGGTCAAGGCAAGAAGCTACAGTTATAAGAAGCATTAATGTGACTGATGATACCGTCTTCTCCCTTGACGTTCAATTGCGTATGTGGCCGATCACATTCAGTCAACGTTGCTCCACTTCCACCACCGGCAGGAAATTCCGGACAACTAGAGACAACCACCAGCATCTGACGACATGAAGGACATGAGGAATGGGATCCAAGCCACATGTCTACACAGGCAACATGGAAGGCGTGGCTACATTGTGGCAGGACCCTCAACTCTTCTCCTTCCACAAACTCACTCAAGCAAATTGCGCACTCTGTCCATGAAAAGTTTGCTTCTTTATCTGATGCCTTGACACTCGCGCTGTAATTGTGCGCGGGCAGGGACTTGAGGATCTTCTTCTTCAACCCTTTGTTTGACAAAGCAGGCTGCTGCTGCAACGAAGAATTCCTGTTGCCATGGGTGCGGAGCCTGGCACATCGAAGCACCGCGATCAAGGCTATGATGCATATCAATGCGCACAACATAGCAGCCATTATGACCACCAAATCAGACTCCACGTTCGCTGCCTCTGGTGGATCTGCCATCGCCGCCTGATTCTGCAGTGAAGACTTTGAGTCAAGGAGGACTCTTAATCTCGGAAATCGGATCATTTGTGTGGTCTAATTGTACCGAGTGGGATTGTTAAAAGTACAAGAGCAATTGGAGGTAAAGAATGGAGTTTGCAGCTTCTATACTAGCTGGTTTTAGAATATGTTCGTCTGCCTTGCCTGTATCTGTATGCTATATATAGGCAAAGCTGGGGGGAGAATAGAGGGTGGGGAATGGTGAGCTCTGGTCTTTTCGAAATTGGAAGGCAACATGATTTAGATGAATGGGATTCTCAAAAAAGAAGAGAAGTGAAAGATCTTTAGATAGTTACAGTTTCTATGTCATACCGCAGAGACCTCAATTTTATTACGAAAAGTATGTGATGATAGTATTAGTCATGGGATGTAGGTCTCCAATCCAGTATACTTCTTGTAAAATAGATAGGAACTTAGAAGTCAATAGACAATTGAGCTTTTAAGGATTTCCGAATTCCGAGTCACCCTATAGTCTTCCTTATTCAACACGATTGCTAAACGTTCGACTTTGACTAGGCATGGCATTGCCCCGCTTAAGACATTGCAGTGAGTTAATTTCCTGTACTTTTTCATCCCAAAGCATGCCAATTACCAAGCCCATACACAAAGCAGAAATATGCTTTTCCTTTGGTCATGTCAATGGAAGGGTTTAGTTATCTCTATTTTAAAAGACGAAAACATTGAGATGTGGAAAATAAAATTGAAGGAACTAATGGAGTCAAATCCTTTTTTAATTGATTGCAATCACCCATTAGCACTAAAAATTATTCTCTCTTGACACGACATCCTTATTCAATCCAAACATTCCTAATTATCCCATCAAAAGCCGCTATTCTTTCAGTCAATCCAAATATTCCTAGTTATCCCATCAAAAACCGCTATTCTTTCACATATCTTTCAAGACGATTCTCTTTAGCTGATCCTGACAACAGTTTTTTTTCATAAGAATAGAATGCAAACCGATGTTCAGTTTTCAAATAATGGAGCAAGATAGGTGATGCCTTGTCATACTTATACAGCTCACTAGTTTGACTCCCCTGACTAACCAACTATTTTATTTTTCTTCTTTTCAATGCCAAGAATGTTTCAGAAAATAAGCGTATATGATATACAATGCTGTTGTCAAGTTACTCTGTATTTAGTGAAAGTAACGCGTTTATTTTTCTCTAAAACGTGGCTTTCCAGGGAACGATTAAGCTATCCCAGCTGGGTGTAATTGGGGAATAGGTATATTTCTACAAAGAACGACAAAGAAAACTCATTCTAAAAGCTAATGATGACAAAAGGAAAAAATATCAGCGCTATGACTTGGAAAGGGCAGTAGTGCCAATAGACATGACCTGGACGGATGATAGTTGATAAAATTGAATAGCTATTTTTAACAACATTTTATTCCTAGCCTTGGGAAAAATGCCTAGCACTAGACCTCCTCTCTTCGGCCTATAATATGTAACGGTACCTTAGTTATGTATCTTGGATTGAACGTAACTAAGGGAAAAAAATTGAAAAAATGCGAAAATGCCTAATTTTTAGTTCTGAAAGTTCAAACAAACTTTCCGAAGTCGAAATGATCCCGAATCTAATGCCGTCTTCACAGGAATCTATCACTGAGATGCAGGCTAGGTATTTCTACAATTTTCTCAAAACGTAAGCTCTCTTAATGAGTCAGAGATTCCTTATGCTTACGATTGATATGAGCAACTGTAGGAGAGTTTAACCTATATATATAGCTTCTATATCGGGCTTCCCCATCACAAGGTTGATATGGACCAGTTCCACAATAAAAGGGATCCATTTTTTACCCGGACTTTGACCCTTTGATTTAGACTATTTATTAGTTCACTTTATTATCTTTATCTAAATCAAATTACGTAACTTAATATATAATTTATTTAAAAGCCAAATGACAATTAATAACTGTCCACTGTATAAGAAATTGACAAAATTGCCCTTAGGGGCAAAAATGTCTTACAATCTCCCTCTTGGACAATTATGAACTGCAGTTTTGACTCAACTTTAAAAATAGTTTAAAAACTCGGTTAAGCTATGCTACTGTATTAGTCGACTGAGTTTAAAAAATAAAACATTTGATCCAAAGATAATGAAAGTCCAACATTCTGTCCTGCAAAGCTTTCGATACCGAAAAGTATCAAATGCATGTGTCATGTGTGACACAAATCCAATACAATCACGTATACCCAATACCTCACTAACATGAATGGGAAAATAGAGTGTGGTAAACTACGATGATACTTTTATGATCTAATATGTATCATCTTCGTCTGTAGGTTTCGATTTCTCTAACTTTATGCTAAACCGCATTGTTAAACTGCATCAGAGAAATGCTGTTTTCTCTCATCGAATGCTAAACAACATTAGAGAAAACTTGTTTCCTCTCACCATATGCTAAACAGCATTAGAGAAAACCTTTATATTCTCTAACTAAATGCTAAGCCGCATTAGAGAACATTTATGGAATTAAAAACTTATATCCCCTATGTTATGTCTAACTTTAAGGATATATCTGTATAAAATTGTATGTGTCTAATGACATAGGCTCAAGGTCAATCTTTATATATGCCCAATGACCTTTAAAATGCTTAAGATCAACACAAATCTTAAGACTTCTATACGTATTATGACAACATATGATAACAAATATGACTGAGGATAACCGATGATCATCTTTATCGATAAACCATCATACTGTCATAATACATCAAAATGTACAAATGTACATGGAGCAAACATGACGATTCCCTAACTAACAGTGTCTA
>JAOTAY010000189.1:14297058-14332418 GCA_025629805.1 Erythroxylum baracoense
TGGTTTGGCATCTGTTGGGACTAGTAGACTGTTTAGGCATGAATTATTCTGAGAAATGAGGAAATTGATCGAAATTCGTGTTTGTTATAGGTCATCCGCTTTAGGTGATCAAGTTGATCAACCAGTTGACCTACAGGTGTCCCGGTGCGTAGCCTACGGTAAGGGGGTGTTACACGTTCGGTTCAACTTGATAGGTTTCCAACAGCTCTGTGTCACCACTTGAGTGATGGAGTGACCCAATCGTTCGATACAGAGGACAAAGATGTAAGGCGAGATGGGTCTCCCTGACGAATGCCTCGAGAAGGGCTGAAGGTGTCGCTGAGGTCCCCATTCCAACTAACCTGAAAGGAGACCGTAGTGATGCATTGCATGATGAGAGTAATCAGCGACGCTGGAAGCCCGACATCTATTAGGGTATCTTGAATGAATGCCCAACACAGGCGATCATACGCCTTCTCCAGATCTACTTTAAGAGCCATAAATCCCTTTTTCCCAATTTTCTGGCCCATGATATGAAGAAATTCCTGAGTAATGATGATATTATCCGTAATCTTGCGCCCAGGGATGAAACTACACTAGTTAGGGGCTATCAGGTTAGCTAGATAAGGCTTAAGTCTGTTAGTAATGACCTTGGTGAGGGCTTTATAGAACGCAGAGCACAATACAATAGACCTAAACTGTTTTATCGAGGTAAGAGAAGGAATCTTCGGAATAAGGACCAAGATGGTGTTGTTAAGGTCTGTGTCCCAGATTTCATTCTGAAAGATTCGATGAAGGAATAAGGTCAGGGATGGTCTGAGAGTATCCCACTAGGATTCGTAAAAAAGAGCCGTAAAACCATCAAATCTTGGAGCTTTATGAGGATTCATATGAAAGAACACGTTTTTAATTTCCTCGGCACTGAGGGGCCGGGATAAGTCCTCGGTAGCATGCTGTAGGAGGGGAGGAAACTGGCCACGAAGCTGCTGGACGGGGGGTTATTGTGGGTCTGCCAAATATAACTGTTCAAGATAGTTGCGCGCTAAACACGCGAGTTCCTCTGTATCTGTAAGCAGTTTCCTAGTGTCATCAGTTAAGGAAGGAATCCGATTTTGCTGGTAATGGGTGTGAGTGAGGGCATGGTAATACTTGGTGTTTCGGTCGCCCTGGCTCATCCATTGGCTTCTAGATTTTTGGTGCCAGAATAGCTCCTCTTGGTAAAGGGCCTGTTCCAATTTCATCTGAAGGTACTCCTAAAGATCTAGGAGGGACGTTGAGTCGGTATCGTCAAGTTGTTTCTGGATACCTTTGAGTCGTGCCAAAAGTTGCCGCTTTCGATGAAAAATATTGCCAAACATAGTAGTGTTCCAGTCTGAAGCTTGTCCGAGAATTATCTGATGGCTCCACTTATGTCTGAAACATTTGGTGTCCAATGGTCCAGTACAAATTGTGCAAAGCCATGGTGCGTTAACAAAGCAGATTGAAATCGAAACAACCGAGTTGGTGGGGGGAGCCAGAACTATTAGTAAGGGTGATAAGGAGAGGTCGATGATCCGACTTCAAGAAGGGAAGGTGGGTCACAGTGGTATCATGGGCCACCAAGATCCAAACAATGGAGCAGAAGGCCTGGTCTAAGCATGCCATTGTGTTACCTCTCCTCCAGGTAAAGCGAGGCCCAAAAAATCCAAGGTCATGAAGATTATAGTGGTGCACACAGTCCCTAAAGTGTGGATTGATGATCGAGTGGAATCAAGTGCCTCCCCATTTATCTGCGGCCTCTAGTTTGGCATTAAAGTCGCCGCCCAGAAGTCAGGGTTTAGAAGTGACCCGAGCAATTTGACGCAAATACGACCACAAGAATTTTTGTAGCAAGGGCGTGGGACTAGCATAAATGACTGTGAAATCAAAAGTCAATTGGTCCCAGTCAATACTAGTATGGACAAATTGTCGGTGAGTCATCAAAATTCTGCCTCGAGTGTTAACATTCTACAGAATCCAGATATTGCCCAAAAACCTGCAGCTTCCACCCGAAAGGAGTAGCCAAAACCTAGGCTTCGAATGACCTTCTACGCCCGATCCCTGCTTATATGTGGTTCCAGTAGGACAAGGATACGCGGTTTATGAATACGCATATAGTTTTTAATGATATGCTTGAAGGTCCGACTTCCAGCCCCTTGATAGTTCCAGATGAATATCGACATAATCAGGACAACGAGAGGGAATCTAGTCGGCAGGAGGATGGTCTCCCGGGCCATTGGGCTCACGGCCGTGAGTGGTCATGTGGTCTTGGGTGGGCTCCGCCATTAGGGTGTCACCAGCATCAATAGCTACATTTCCTAGTGTGGACGCAGGGCCTGGATCAGGTGGTCGCGGTATGTATAACGTACACGGGAATGGGGCCGAGGATGAGGCTAAATCTAGACGGGCCTTAGTGGGTTCGGCCTTCATGGCCTGACAGTCTATAGGCTCACGGGGGAACCCATTCATGGATGGGTCATGGATAATCACCTCGGTATGAGATGGGATTAAGAGGGCCACGTGGGTGGAGGTTGGGCTTTGGGAGACTAGAGAGTTGGGCTGCGTGGGGAGCAATGGGGTCTGTGGGCCTAAAGGGGCCTTGTTCTGGTGTCGAGGTTGGGTTGTGGAGGCATTGGGCTGAGAACGAGTAGGCTAGCCCAGGGTCTGATGGGGAGGCAGGGAAGAGGGGTCTGTGAGCTGAGAAGGAAGGGTCTGGCCCAGATTCAAAGGAAGGTTGTGGTGATGCGGTGTCGTAATGGCTCTTGAGTAAAACGCTGCGGTTTGGCTAGGTTTCTGCACGCGTGACGCGCGAGTCTCCTTCAGACACGTTAGAGTTGGGGATTTTGATTTGACGAGGAGAGGCGACTGCGAAGTGACCGGTGTGGGAGAGGGATTTGTGGCAGGTTGTGATAGGGTCGTCGTACTGGTGTCCAACGTCTCAATCGCAGTCAGGGCGGCGAAGCGCGATCCCTTTCCAGTCAGGGCGGAGCCAGTGTTGGGTCACGGTGGCCTGGCGTCCTTCGGGGTGGATGACTGTCGACGAGGCCGGCATTGGACTTGCATCCAAGGCCCGAAGCCCAGCTGACTAGGGTCTCTCGTAGAGGGTGCGTCGGTGGGAGCTGGATGTGGGTTCAACGTCGGGTCATCGAAGGTGGAGGTAGAGTTGGATGGAGCAGCAGGTCGGGAGAGGCAAATTAGAGCCCTATGGCTAACAATCCCACAGTTGAGGCAAATTTGGGGTAAGCCTTCGTAGGCTACCCTGATTAATTCACCATCGAGTTCTACTACGGACCGAAGAGGAGAGCTGAGATCAAGATCCACCGCGACCCTTGTGAATCTCCCCTGGTGAGTTAATTGCGTAGTGGTGTCAATTTTGACAGTGTGACCTACCAAATTTCCGAGAGCGGTGAGAATCGAGGGGTGATACTGGGCTACCGAAAGGGCTGGAAATCGCACCCACTCGAACACATACGTGATCTTCCCAGTAGAAGGATGAAAGTCAAGATACCAAGGTTGGACCGAAAGGGTGTGTCCTACAATAATCCATAGCCCCTGAGTAAGAGTGTGGACATAGTTATCCTCCTCAAGGAAGTTAACCAAGTAAAACTCATTATCTAGATCCACAGTCTTCATGGGACCCATAGGCTTCCACATGGACACCAATCTGGATTTCAACAGGTGAAAGCCAATTCTTCAGCCTAGAAGTTTGATTACGATTGCATTTGCCCATTCTTTGTCTAATTTTCTTTTGAAGGTATTAGATAATTGTATACCCAATCCACAGGTGCCGTGTATGATGGAGATATCTCCCTCTGTGACTTCTATAACTTCCTCTTCCGGCCACTCAATATCTTTGTTACCCATGCCATGGTCGAAGCTACCTGAGACAATTGCGCTATAGCTAAGTGAGGTGTGCAAAGCGGCAGGAGTTAGAAGGGGAGGATCTTCATCCCTTTCTTTAGTACGAACTTTCTTGGCCGTATGGCCATCGTGTTATGTTGTTGGGTGAGCAGTGTGGTCGTTCATGGTGAGTAGTAGCTAAGCACTTTCCCCTGTTGATTATCAAAGATGAATTTTCCTTGAGAGTGAAGGTAATAGGGATTGAAACCAGAATTTGAATGTAACCAAGGGAGAGGTAATGTACGAAGACAACTTGAACTAGTTGTCAAGGAAAAGAAAACATGTAGTTATGCGACCAAAAAAAGAAAAAAAAGATTGAAGACAGCTTGAGAATGGAATTAAAGAATCGAAGATCATTCATTCGCTGTGAAGAAATGCAAATAATATATGCAAGTTAATCTGAAATAAAGTCGAAATAATTTGTTTATATAACTAATTAACAACTACCCGCTGCTACTTTCTAACAAAAACCAACTTCTACTAAAATTAAACAATATGCTGTTTCTTGCTCTATCTTCAGCAACAATAGCATTGAAATGGTCTCCAACATGAACATGATCATGATCACGAGCACGAATAGTTTCTGGAACTACATGATCAGTTGCTGAAACTTGGAACTCCATCTCCATATTAAGCTTTTTACATCCCGGCACGTTCATTTGAAATTAACTGGCACTTGGGTCTTCACTTTCCTGCATCGAAGAGTTGCCTTCAGCAATGTTCTTGCTGCACAGAGTTGTGCGTGATGTAGCAAGCAAGCCCTTCTGGCTCTCCATAGGCGGCGGTGCTGATGTATTAATGTGCTGTATGGACAATGAGGCAGATGCCACTAGTGTTGCCTGAGCAGTATCTGGTTCGCTGCCTCCATGAATCCCACTGTCTTTTCCACCACCTAATATTAACACGAAGTTAATAACAGTGATTATGCAGAAGCATAAAACTCTGGCATGCAAATAGAAGGTGACAAGGCATTGCTTCAATTAGAAGGAAACTATTTCTTGTCGAGTAAGGTGAAGGAAATTAACTGACAAGCAATCTGAAATGGATTTTGAAATTTCGATGAGAAAAGTTAGTTTAGAAACATAAAGAATAACCTGTATGAAAAGTCGGGATAGAGGGCATGCATGTGTTGGGTGCCACAGAAGAGTTCCCAGCTCCCTTCTTAATTTTTGACTGCAAAAAACAAAGCGGAATCCAATCAAACAAGTTTATGCATCAATTAGCAAAAATTTAGCAGAGCGGTATATTCCAGACCTTCATGGTTTCTTCACAATGTTTAACAACAACTGAGATGTTAGAACAACGGCCATACAATAGTGTGTACGCCCATAAGATAAGCTTCCTTGGGATGCTCAGGTCAAGAATTTCAACCCCATCCATTCCTGTTTTTATTTCTTTCTCTGTTGCCAGCCTTGACGGAACCAAGTAAAGGTTCAGACCTGAAGGGAGCATTACACAGGAGCTCTCACGGTAGAAATTGTATGAGCTTCTAAGCAAAGAGTTGGCCGACTCGTAATTTTCATCTGAAACTTTCCTGATCATAATGTTTTTTATTCTACTCAAGATAGGGCTCCATTTTGATTCAAAAACTTCCAAATTGCTAGAGCCATTAGAAGATGAACTCCATAACTCAGTCAGCTGCAAATCAATAAAGAGCAGATCACTATTTTCCAAGCCACTTCCTGGCAGGTTAAGGGCATGAATCTCTGCCAGTTGTCCAGATTGCCAAGGAGTGATCAACGCCAGGCTAATTATGAGGGATCGACACCAGGCAATGGAAGCTTGCTGGCAAACCTTCACACAGTTGCTATTGGACAATCTGGGATTCTTGAAACGCTTCCGTATCTTCTCATTGATTGTTTCAAGCGTCTCGAACTTGCAATTCCACTCCAATGATGCAATATATTGTTGGAGATATCTGCAATAAGTGGGGAGAACTTTGACTAACAACGATAAAATTAAGCATCATAAGGTTATGTTAGCAAATGAGGTTACATGACAATTTGAACTTCATGTTTGATAAGACTTCAGATGAAAGAATTGAAACATAATAAATGTTAGGGGTTGAGCTTATAGAGTAGCTTTTAGCATACTTGTCAAAATAGTATTTGGGCTTAAGGGAAGAAATTGGGCAGTTCATTTCAGATGAAAAAGCAGACATAATTCTAACTGCTCACAAGACTTCACCCAACAAATTGCTGATTAAGAATCCTATAGAAATAGAGGCATCAGAACTGCAATGAAGATAATAAAAAATCAGAACCTTTCTATATACAGATGAAAGCAATTACCCATATAAATTTCTCTCACATATTTCTGGGTTTCTCATCTCAGGTAAGCTCAATAGTTCAGGCCATAGGTTTCCCTGTTCGATAAACAAAGAAAACATCTTCTCCAGTGTTTGGTCAGAGTTTTTTGAAATGCCAGAGCCAGCAGTCTCAGCTTGATTAATGGATGAGATAAGTGCTTTGATGAACCTCCCAAGAGCCACAGGTACAAGATCTTCGATGCACAATGAGAACTGAATTTAAATCTAAGTCAGAAACTAATTTAAATTGCTCAAAGCAATATCAAGGAGTAAAGAGTAGGGATAATGCTTAGGCAGTTATTCACTCGATATGAGTTATCATAACAAGGCCTGTGAAGACAGGCTTCAGAATAAACAATCAATCTACAAGCAATGCCTAGCTTGGATGAACCCTTTCCGACAAGCCCTCAAGCCAACAAATCCCAACAGACTGTAATAGGAGTTCATTTTCTAATAAGCATATTAAAGTCTGCTTGTTTAGGATCAGTTAACCACAGCATGGACATTTTTTCTGTGAAGTGAAAAGCATAAAACCAAACACTGTAAAACGAAGAATTTTCTGAAGAAATGAGGTCAATACTGTCAGCAATCTCATACAAGAAAAGCAACTTTAGGAGGTCGAGCTTTTACCCTCTTGTCAGCCCGAAGGGATATAAAAGCACGATCAAGTGTACAGATGTCTCCAGTCTCTTCCAACAATTTCAAATAGAACAATAAATATTTTCGAATACAGGTAATAAACTTTCTCGAACTTTCTGGTAAATTAACTTCAAGGGCTTTCTTGTTCCCGGAAACACCAGGTGTTTTACGCCTAACATATGAAAAAGCAGGGAACAAATTAAACAATAAAGATATGTTGCCCATAAAATGCACTTAAAACTTCTAATTGCGCAAGATCCTTCAGCATAATATACTATAAAGACTCATGAAAACTCCAATGAAATAACATATATTGGAAGTTTGAGAACTTAACATCCTCTCAGTTAATCAGAATAATACAGTGGACATGCTCATGTTTAGTGATATCAATTTCAAGTTTTCCATTAAAACATGACATAAGAGATCACAAAAGCCAAAAGTCTGAATCACTCATAAAGAATGAGTCCAAATTCTCTGTTGAGTTGTGAACTGTTGGAAATTATAATGGATCCACATTTATCTGTTGTCCAATTTTTGTCATACCCCCTTATAGCTACTTTTACCATAAATATTGGTTTGTGGCATTCTTGGTGTATAAAACTCAAATAAGGACAATTGGCATACAGTCCATACCTTCCCTTCTTAACCATGCCATCGATCTCCCACATATTAATGGTGAAAGATGAGCGAGAAGACTTGAAGCAAAAAGAAAGTTCATCCTTTGCCCTCTCTAGATCACCATTCAAACCCCTTTTATACAGTCCTTGAGCAAGCATATATCTAGCCTTATGAAAATGTTTCAAATCTCCTTCAATGCAAATTTCCAGGGCAGACAGGCAATCATTGTAAAGCATATGCCACAGATCTTCCAAAGGATCCTGACCCTTTTCCTCAAGTTGGCTAGAGTTCCTGCTTTTTGTATCTTCGGCTAAATTGCACATTTCAGGTGCCAATTCATTAACAGGGTTCATTACAGTATGGTTTATTGCCTGGCTAAACGAATATCTAGAAATGACCTGCCATGAAGAAGATAATAGAGAATAAGAGACAGACAAATTAAGAGAAATAAAACTTATCCAACTCCAAACATAAAAAGCCACATTTTTTGACACTCTTCACGCATGCAAATGTTATCATTCATTTCAAGTACACATAGTGAGAACCATAACACATAAAATGAGACTCGAATTAGTTGGTTAATAATGGATTTATTTTAATTTATATCATTGACAAAGGGAGACGAATAAACCTTTAGAGCCTCTAGGTTCTGTTTACCACACGAGAAAAGTAACTTTAAGCGAGAAGCATGCATCCTATAGACAGGATCGACTGCAGATGGATTCAAAGCAATGGCCTTATCATAGTAGGATAATGATGTCTCGAGAGAGTGTCCTAGCTTTTCACACAGTTTTCCCATATAAAATGCGTGTGACCAATCTTGTCTGCAAACACAAATGAATTCGATAAATCATGTGACAAAATGATGTAAAAGACAATAATAATACAGAAAGTAGCATATAGACCTGTGTGAGAAGGCTTTCGTAAAATGCTTCAATGAATTCTCACAATGTACCATCCATGCTGTATCCTTCGAGGGTACAACAGATCGCTGGTCATAAAAGGGTACCACATTCTGAAGGCTGTCATAGTATACCAATGCCAGCAACTCATGTATCTCACACTAGAACAATATAAGATTACCTTTTAGGATAATTTCCGAAAACAAACTTATCATAGTAGAAACCAAACTGCATAAGTTATCCTGCTCTCATCCTAATCTCAAAAAATGAAACAATGTAATCCATTGTTGCCTCAGTGGGATATACATGAACTTCATGCATAGCAGTGAAACCAGTAAATGAAAGCAGCTAATAGTAAGTTAATGTCACATTATAATGCCAAGATATTTTCTACTTCCAAAAGACTTTGAGAATCTGAAATAGCCTCTCTACTAGATACGAGTAAAGCTGCATACTATTGGACTTTTCCAAACTCCACATTTCAGCGGGACTCTTACTAGGTGTTGCTGTTGTTTAAAAGACTTTTAAGAAACTTATGGTATCATAATCATCATTAGAAATTTTTACTTATCTAGTTTTACAGATTATCCTACACTTAAAAGGTATTGAAAAACCATCCAACTAAATTCTAAAACTATTTAATTGACCTCAACTTTTCAATTTATAAGAGCCAAAACCGCATCTGCATCTCACGACACCTTTATCAATTGTCAGCAGAGTAGCAAACCAGATATACAGGTGGCATAAAAGGTCAAAGTGTAATCATCTAAAAACTCTGATTCTCAAAAGTGACACAGACAATAGATCAACCTGCTGAGCTGACGTCTTTGCCAAAGCCAAACTCATTAACAGACAGCGCCTACTTCTCCTTCTACTAGTCTCAACTCTCTGAGGTAAAGTAGCATTCTTTTTCCATCCAATTACATTTATGTGCTTACTGCCATCATTGAGCAACAGATCTACCTCCTGTTTTAATCAATCACCAACAATAAGAATTAGAGAATGGCCAAAAAGATTTCTTTATCTTGGGAAAACAGATATAATTGTAGTTCATATAAGCATTTATTATGAAAAAAGACAAATCGCAATTTTTGCCTCATCATAGATATTTGCTAGTCGTTGCCAACTCTCAAAACGTAGAGGATTGTAGAGTAGATCATATTTGAAGAGGTTTGCATTTTGCTGCACAAATTCTTCCCCCTCCTTGGTAAGCACAAAGCCTGGCCATTTGTCAGTTGCGCTCATTTCTTCAGATAGAGCTAGAAAATAATACAAGTTGCAATATATATCTGAATATGGCTTCGATCTGCGTGCATTACCAATGTAATTAGCATATTTACAAACAAAGTAACATACTAATAAATTTGATCGTAGTTAACATAAGCAGTTTATTGAATAAACCAAGTACCTTCCAACCATCAGTGCCCTGTGTTGTTTGACACCTCCACTATCTGAAAATATTAGTTTGGTTATGGACTCAAGATACCCTTCAGACCTGGCCTCCTCTGAGAGTTTCTCCTCACACAGATCATTATCGTCTAAGAACTTATCTATTGCATTCCCAGCTAAAATTTCTTCTGGTGGTTGAGGGAAATGCTTGCGAATAGCTCTCAATACCCTACGAAGTTTTACCAGTCCACTTCTCTGAGACATAAATAGGAAACCAACTCAAATGAAAGAGATAGAGACAGAGACAGATAGCCACAGAAAGAGAGAGAGATCACTAACCGAAGAACCCTTTGCATAGGGCAGTATATACTGAAAAACATCTGCACATTGTTCCTTGGTTTGATAGTCTCCACGACTAGTGTTCCTATGCATAGCTAAATCATCATCATAGGATGAATCAGATCTAAGATTGAGACCATATAAGCAGAAAAAGCATTGATCTAAGGCATTATCAAATGTCAACTCAAGTTCCTCCCTCTCATTATCAGCAAGTTCATTTTTTATATCAGCAGGCTGTTCATTCCATTTTTCTCTTTTGTTCTTTTCCTCCTCACAATGCTTTTCGCATTCTATGACTGTATTACATTTCTCCAGATCTGCATGATATGTTACACTAGTTTCCCCATAAACATCATCTATGATCCTGCCCATCTCCACATCCATGCTATCTGACTTCAAATGACAATGAGGCAAAAGATGGTTATCATGTTGATCTTCCCTGTTTGAAAAGTTCAAGCAGGATTTCAGCTTCATGTCCAAGGCCAAGAGATGCTTTATCGCAAACCTAAGAAATGTTCCTTCTTCACCATCCTCACCCACGCAGCAGATGCCATATTCAGCAAGCAAATCATGAATTGCTACAATCAATTCAACCTGAGATTAGAAAACAAAGGTGTTGATATATGTAAGAAATGAGAATGAACATCTCAACCAAAGTTTTAAATTCCCAGAAATTGTGACTAACTTGAGTTTTAATGGGAATGGTAGGGACAAGATGTTGAAGTTTGCAGAACGCAATAACTGCATCAAGAAAACAGCATGTTTGCTTCTGTTCGGTTTCATCAGCACTTACTGATAAAGAACCCTTACAAAGGTAATTAGTTGCAATATGACGCATAACTGCCACCAGCAAAGATTGAATATCACCAATAATTCCCAAGGGAACAATATTACCATCCTGCAAGTATACTTCTCCAATGTTATATAGCAAAATATAAGAAATGTAAAACTCGAATGAAGAGCTATTTTAACATTCTCCATTAGCATCTTGGAGAAATAAGCTGCTGTATAAGTTCTTAAAATGAATATATGGCAAAAGATACAGCAAAATAGTCATCAACAAGATCAGCATTTAGTCGGAGGAATAAATAAGGACTCACATTGATAGAGGATTTCAAGTGCAAAACACATTGAGAAATTGCCTTAACTTCCTCTGTTAACAAGTTGTTCCAGTGCTTGCCCACATTTTCTTTTGCTACTGTGTCGCAGTCATAATATGATCTGAGCTTAATCTTCGGTGCAAATAGTTCACAATCATCAACACCAGTTAGTACCATGAGAAACTGCAGTTTTCGTCGGTGAGAATTCAGATAAACCTCAAGATCCATTGGCTTCGTCTTCTCACAAGATTTAAGTAATATATCTAAAGCCAAAAGTTCAGTAGATGCTAATCCTTCTGCTTTCTTATCACCAGCAGGGGATGGCAATGCATCAAGGTAAACGCGGTGTGTAGAGAGTATAAGTGGAGCTAGTGAATCTATGCATTCCTGATACATTTCTTTCTCAATCATCTCAAATATAGTCTTCTCAAGAAGAAACTCAAGTTTCAACAAATTAATTTCGTAGAGAATTCTGTTTATAGTTAAGTCCGTATTGATTTTTAGGTGTGGCAGCTGGACAGAATAATGAGAATCATTCCTTGTTTCCTTGTTTCTCAAAAGAGACAAGGAAATACATAACTCTTCATAAGCTTTTTCCTTGTCACCATCCACGATTGATAATTTACCACTTAGCCAGAAGAAGCGAATCCAAAAAGAATTTTTACGGCTCAGTAAAGAATTAGATTCCCATAAATTGGTGTCTGTAACCACCAATGGTCTATTCTCTTGATAATTCTTAATTGATGAGCAACTTCCCTTTCCCACTACACGCATCGAGTGGAAAGGATAATCCAAAGCAACAGATTCTATTATTTTACAAAGATGGAAGGATGCTTCAGACATGAATTCAGTAAACTTTAAAGAATTAGATGGAAAAGATCCAAGGTCATAGTATAGTTCAGCAAGAAAAAGACTGCACTCAGGAGTCCGATCCTGTCCCCAATATCTTGTCAATTTTTCCAACTCTAGGAGTTTGGAAAATGAATCTTGATATACAATTCCCCTATTTGCAGCTTTTTCTAAAAGCAAGTGACCGAGATGGTAAGCACCATAGTTTTTTGAAGTTTCTCTTATAAATTGAGATACCTCATCATGTTCAATATTACTAGGACATGAAACAGAACAACCAGATGCATGATCAGAACCGCTGCTTCCAGCTCTACCAACAATAAAAGGTTCTAAAAATTGAATTACAACTTTCTCCATGTCCTTACCATTGGCAAAATCCAATTCTTCTTTTCCTGGTTTACGACTCCTAAGCCTCTCAAGACGACTGCTCCGCCTTTCATGAGGCTGTTCATCAAAAAAACTTGATTCTCCTTGTTTTACAGCAATAGCTTTTTCAGAGTAACTCTCACCAACTGAGACACCCCCATTAGTTAAGACGGAATGAAATTTTCTCTTTTCAGTAGGTCCAACATAATTCAAACGAGGCAAATGAATAGCTATCCTGACATCTCCAGATTTTTTTTCATCATTGCCAATATTATAGGCACTACTATTCAGCGGACGTAGAATATCTAGAAGCTCATCAGCAAGGGCCACCCAAGAAAGTTCAGAAAGATGTAATTCAACATTCTTGTTTGGGTTTTTCCTAGCAATTGCCCCATCAAGAACATCATCGGTTGCTTTTCTCTTGTCAAGAAATTTTAGGCGGGCATGCTTAGGTTCAAGCCTGTCTATACCTCTGGGAGCAAATGGTATTGGTTCCGAATTTGTAATAGTATTTTTCACATGCAAAGCACGCAAATGTGAGGGCCAATGCCTCACAATCAACTCAGCAACAGAAAGGCATGCAACCTCATCACCAATGGCAATTAGAACTTCCAATAGTTTCTCCATGCAATTCCCTGCGTGCACAGAAGCGAAATAACTTCATTTCCTGAAGATAGCTAAAATCTAGGGAAGTCAAAACAATTAAAGCAATAGTTGATTTACTACAACGGAAGACCATATATAGATAAACATCAAAAGAAGAAAAAAAAAAGATTTAGGCTTACAATTATTAGGGCTACAGAGAAGCCCCTGCTCAAATGCCCAGCGCGATAAGCTTAGCAAACCCATTGAACATGACAGAGTTCCTAGCTGGTTCCAGATAACAGAATCTTTTGTATCAATTTCAACAGCTTGAAGATAGCAATGCAGAGCATTCTCGTAATGAAGTGAACCTTGTTGAAGAAAAACAGTGGCCAGATTTTTCAGGGCCAAAAATCTGTGGAAAACAGAAAATTATAAAAATTATTTTGGTCCAGATGACCCCTTATCAACTTTTTACTTCCTAGTGATCAAATCAGTTTACGATCTTAGCTCCTACTGATTGAAAAAATAAACTCTTTAGAAAAATAGAAAATTTTCAAATGGAATTAAAGCAGGACGAGAGAGACACAGACCTGAGCTGCAGCAAGTGATCATCACTAGGTTTACTATCCACCTAAAGTTGTAAAGAAAAAGAACAAAAACCAACAATTTCTAATTAAAATTACGTTGAAAAGAACGAAGAAAAAGGGAAACAAAGAGAAATGAGAGTTACCTGAGCATTTGAAATCAAAGGATCCTGCAGGACAGACTCCAAAAGTTGTCGGGCTTTGTGGTATTCTTTGGATTGTAACTTGAGAAGGCCGTCGTGGTAGGTTTGCGTGAGATGGAATTCCTGAAATTTTTGGCTTTCTTATGAATTTAGGAAGAAAAACAAATGGAGAACGCAAGCAACAAACTTACCTGAGCTTCTTTGGTGGGAGCTAAGGGCTCCCACTGCTCTCTAGAGTCTGTATCGTTAATTGCAGCAATTGCAAACTGCAACACGCAAGTAAAGTAACTATAAACAAGTCTTTCTATGCAGCCACTACTACTCAGACCAATTAATTTTGCTTACCATTATCAAACCTCCCGCTTCAACAGATGAACGATTACACCACGGTTCAGTTTCTCTGGGTTATTTTTTGTTTTCTATTGAACCAAACCCAAACCTTGTCCTTTTATTTTACAATGCTGCTACAACGCTGTCGTTTCCATTCTCCTGACTGTTAAATGTTACTTTCGCCGCTCGAATATTGGTCGTCGCTGAGATTGTATATTGCCATTGTAACAACACGAAGAACTTAAATCTCTGCTTCAGCTAATTGCAAATGACACCAACTGCTACTTCCAAAATATTTTATGGAGAAAGCCACCTCCTTTCTTCTTGGTGGAATCAATTTCGACAAAAATAATTTCTTTTTCTAATTTTTTAATATTAAGCTACTTATTTTGACAAAAAAAATAAATATTGTTCATTATCTTTTATCATTTCCAATTTCCTAAAAGTCCACTTTTATGTTCTTATATTTTTCTTTTTTGATAGAATAATTTAAAATTCTATTTTGAATGTAACATTAATATCAAAACAGATGTTTCTTTGGAATTAAATTCTTGTTATGTATCTCAATTTCAATCTCTAATTCTTAATTCTCATTTTTTAATTTTTGCATTTTTAACTGTTAAATCTTTTTTCGCAATTCTTACTTTCCACTCTAAAATTATGCTAATTTTTTTCTTAATTGCCAATTCTATAATCATCACACCTTCTTAATTTTTGGTTAAAATCTTGAACTGTTTTATGTTGAGATGATAGCTATTTAAAATATTTTCTTTTAATTATTGCGAATCTTGATTTGTATTTTAATACACTAGCTCAAAAATGGTATCCATTAGGGAAGTTCAATTGAATCAAGATAAAATATTGCAAAATACATACAAGGGCAACAATTTGAAGAATCAATACTCTTTCAACTAAGACAATATAAAGGAAAACGGTAAAGAGGTATAACATAAATGGAAATCATGCTCATCCATCGCTATCCAGTCTTGTTCAACCTTTAAGTCTTCCATTATTATCATTGATGTCATCATTGTCACTAGACAATGACCTGAAATATGAGAAGGATGTTTCCTATGGTAACATTATTTTTATAGATGATATGGATTCTGTAATTTATTACTGATGAAGCTACATCAATATATGAACAAAATATTATAGAGAATCCTATTGAGGCAAGTTTTGTCTAATGTAAAACTCATAATATCTGCAAGCATACGGATTGTAACTTGTAGTATCAAAAATATCGATCTCACGAGAAAATAGTTAAAACTCAATAAGCCTAACTTTATCTAAAGAGATAAAAGATGATTAAAATAAAATAATAACAGAAAATTAAAGTAAATAAATCAAGCAAATAATCAAATAACAAATGAGCTACTACAAATATGTGAAGAAAATCAAGGATGAAGCTTAGGATTCATTCGATCGTTATTTTGCTCCCTAACCTCTATTGATTCAACTAAGTGTTGATTATATATCTTTTAAGGGATTGACTACTCTTTCTAAAGACCTAATCAATTAACCCTAATTGATTACAAAATTCCATATTTTGCAACCTCTCGATTCATAAAATCTACCTAACGTTTTCAACTAGTTCTTAAGTGATCTATTGAATAATTGGGTTTTCACACAAGATCTCTCTTTGCATGATTATCAATTTGATATTTGAGAGACTTATTAGGTCACTAACTCTCATTACCTAACCTAATCGGATTATTTTCGACTCACTCTTTCGATCTATTATCAAAGTATTAGCATACCCTAACATCACATCACCAGAAAATTGAATTGAAATCACCAATAATCAAGTCACAAAACAACTCAAAAGCAAATCCAAATCTAAAACTTAGAGCATCCTAAGCGTGAATAACATATTCAAATCCAAGTTACACATCAAGTTTAATAAAATAAACAAAGGAAAGAAAGAAAAAACTTGATTTGAACTCAAACTTGAAATCTGAAATTTCTGGATTGCTCTTCTTGCTCCTCCTTCTTATTCTCTAACTTTGGAAGATAGTGGTTGCTCTTTTTGAGTATTTTGTGTTCTTAAATAGTTCTTGAGGCTTTTGGGGTTCTTTATAGGGTTTACCTACTTAATTTGGTTCCAAAATAACCCCAAAATATTAAAATTACAAAAAGAGTTGTGTTTTGAAAAAGTAGAAATTCGTTGGAATAGATGTTTACGCTCTCTGTCACGATTGTGTTCATACTTCCAATTATTCTCTTTTCTTCAATTTTCTGTTTCCATATACTTAAACACACATTAAAAAAAACTCTTGAAACATAAAATTAAGATCCAAATCATGCTCAAAACCATGTAAACACTTAGAATATAAACAAACACTGACAATAACATAATTCTAAGCTTATATACATGACAATCATCTAAGAAATACTCAAAAGTACACTTAAACATCTATCAAAACATAGTATAATTAATCCTATTAGATCCTATTGTAATTTCAAATTCCAATATTACTAATAGAATTTCAAGCTAAATTTGGAATTGTTCTACCTAATCTAGTTGAATGTTTGAAACAATTGGACATGTGTAATGAAATTGAAAAGGTTATGAAGAATATTGATATAGATACAAATCCATCGATTACAATGGTTGAGATTATAGGCCATATTTATGTTCAAAGATATTTTCTCTATAACAAAATTTTAAAGAATAAAACTAGTGCATTGTTGATAAACATAACAGGTCTAAAGGATGCAACACTTTTAATGATGCAAGCATCATCTTAATTTTTTATAATAAATGTGACAATATAGTGTAACTAAGCTCAAGGCTTGCACATGGCTAGAGTTGTGGTTTGTTAGATTTTGAAACAAGCTACAATGGCTTTTATCAAACACATTCTTAGTGGATGTAAAAAATTTGAAATCACAGGTGATAATTGTTTGAAAGCTTGCTGTAACGTCCCAATAACCCATGTTAGGGGCTAGGACCCCAGAATAGTGTAAATGAGAGTATAGAAGTGCATTTCATGCATCATATGGCACATTTAAATAGGTGAATTATGTTGATATTCATGAAATAATTGTACATGCATTCATTGACATTTTCTAGGTTATGAAAAGTTTAAAATGTTCATTATGTGAATTGTAATAAGTTTATGCCTTGAATTTTAGTACGATTGATTACAAGTAGTAAATTTGGAATTAATTTATATAATTGGAAAATTGAGGGATTATAATGTATATTTGGTCTAGGAAAAATGCCAAGTGATAAGATAAATTGATATATGAAAATTAGAACGATTAAGCCTATAATTGAGTGACATTTGACATTGATCGCTGTGGGACAAATGGACTAGTAAGTTGATGACAAATGGTATTGGTTAATGGAAAAATACCTGTTGTACTTAAATGACATGTGACCTAGCTTTAATGGTAACATATGGTAGCACCTATACTTGATAAATGTTGAACATGCCTTTAGACATGTGACCATTTCATTAGATGGCACCTAACACCTTAGGTGTAACATTTAACAGGAGCAAACTTGGTTCAGCTCATTTCTTGTTCTTTTTTCTCTCACTCACATCACCAAAACTCTTTTCTTTCACCACCCTGAGCTTGCTTATGGTTATGCCTAATTGTTGCACAAATAATCCAAGTTTTAGCCTCACAAAGTTAAGTAAAAGATCAGCCTGAAGTTACCATATTAAACTTAGAAGAAATCCATCTAAATTTACCTTGAAAGTGTGATGTTTCTGCGTGCTTGGAGCACTGGATTAGCTTGATCTTTTGAGGTGGAATTGGAGTTAAACATGTAAGTAAATTATTAGTGTTTATAGCATGTTATGATAGAGAATTGATAATGATGAATTAGGATGAATTACATATGATGTTAATGATTAAAGTGTGCCGGAATATGTTAGCTGTAGTGTTTTTACTAAACATGCATCTGTATTTTAGCCATATCTTGATCTTTAAATATACAAATGGGATGATTTTTAATTTATATTAAACTAGAGACTATGGATACAATTTTCATGAAGGAATTGAATTTTAATTCTGTTTCTAAGGGTTTCAAAAGTTGGCTTGAAGTTAAGTACTGGGTGTTGTTGCAGTGTGAGAACAGTCTGTATTGGAGTATAAGTACTGCATGAACTTGATGTCTTTAGAAACTTAAGATATATAGGAACATTTTTTTAGAAGTATGTATTGCCTACATACCTCATGTTGTATGTCAAAAGGGCCATGAAAAATAGACCCGAAAATCTATTTTGAGAAAAAAATCTAGAAAATTAGAGCTGTATATTTTGACCTATTTTACATATCTTTAGGGCATAAATTTGAAGAAACTCAAAGCATAAAAGTTGTAGATCTACATCTTAGCTTGACCCCTGTGAAAGTTTCTTGATAAAATAGTGACTAGAGCTTGAGGTGTTCTTGTTTTCCTAATACTATATATGACAGATTCCTGTGCAGGAACCTTATATTATTTCCTAATTTTTTGGGACTTTAGAGCTCGAATTAGTCAAAGTATAAAACATGAAAAATGATTATTGATGCATTATTAATTCTTCTTTAAAACAGTTTGGCTAGAAGATATCTTGGTAAGTTTATGTAGTTAATTGAAGTCATAACCTAAAGAATGGACTGATTTGATAAGGTTGAGTTCAAATCTGGAAATTTTGATTTATTTAAGGAATAAATGAGTTCTTTTAATGCAAACATGATTTTAAGAACATGAGAAATGTGTCTAAGGTATGGATGAATGAGAATTGAAGAACATAGGGTATGAAGGAGAATTGGGTGAATGTATTAGTACATGTTACTGGAAAAATTTTGGTGAATGTATAGATTTAGCTTGCTAAAATTTCAAATGTAAAGTACCAATTGTGTATGTATTATAAGGAGCTTTTTGATCATGAAAAATGTTTAAGGATAAGTGTAAAATTTGAGTTGATAATGATATAAAGATGTTCTCATGAATGTAATGTGATTCAAAATATGTAAGTGATGAATTGGGAATGATTGAGTGAGAACTAGGAAATTGTGTGAGTGTATAATCCTAAGAAAAAGAGTGATAAATGTGTGAGTGATGAATTGAAAGTGATCAAGTGTATTAAGGCATAAACCTAATTGCAAACTAAATGATGCACAAACCATGATGAATGATTAAGTATGATTTGTGACCCAGAATATTCAATTGAGCATTCATTAAACATGATACATATACATCTGTAACTTTGAGCATTCATTTGATTGATCAATTAGTAATGTGTACATATGTGTATTGTTTGATTTAAAGGCACACATCGATCGACACCATCCAAACATTACCAGCACGTCGAGGTGATAGCTAACTAGAGTGTACTGAGAGTTAACCTAGTTGTGTAAACTCAAATATTTATGCTTATGTTGGAATTGTATGTATAGTGGGTAACCTAGATGTGAGATTTCAATTGGTAATGTGTTCTGTTCAAATTGTGTTGATTAAACTTAATTCCTTTATATTGAATTGATATTAATATAATTGTGATATTACTGATTCCGGACAATTGATTGTTTGAGAAGTTCGATATTCGAGACTGTATTGGAAATGTTTGTGATTTGAACGTGAATAAGGAAATTAAATGCTTAACTATTTGTTGAATGCAGAATTAGATTCGATGAATTGTGAAAATTGAATGTGCTTATTGACTGAAAGTGATTGATGATATATTATGTGAACTATGATACTTTATTACATGATACATGTTCACATAAAAGAGTTATGACCAGAGTAGCCAACGTGAAAAGAGCTTTAAGCTTAGTTATGCACATCAGAGCCTCAGGCTCAACGATTAATAAGTTCGGTATCTACAACAAATACGGGACAGTGAAATTGGCACTCGGTCATAACAAAGTTAAAATGGAATGAGTCTCATTTGCTTTTGCATTTGTATCTTTAAATTTGTTCACGATATTTATTACAAATGAATGTTGAACTATGTTGTGTTGATATTGAGAAATGCTTATGACTTTGATGGTGATATGAAGAATTGTAATAAATGAGTGTTATATTCTGAAATGATTACATGATATTCTTGCATTCAGAATGTACTTCTGGAATGACTTAAAAAGTGATTGTATTTTTAAATGCTTCTTTTGTTATGATGCAAATTGTAGAATATGAGTTATAGCTCTGAATGAAGCGTTACTTTGAATGAACTGAATATTATTCATTGATATATATGTGTTTTGTTTTAAGTGAACACATCAATGATGGTTCACTCACTGAGTTTGTAAAACTCATCAAAATTGCAACGTTGATTTTTAGGTACTGAGAGGAGACCTTGCTAGTAGAGCAAGCTAACTGAAGTATATTACTATCCATTGTGGATCAAGATATGGCTCAAAGGTCTGGTCAGTTGTCATCTGAGGATTTAGATAGAGTACTTTGTATAGTTTTCATTTCATGTAGAATCTTTTGTTTAAAATAGTGTGATCACAGATGGTTTCTGTAATGTAAATATATGAACGGTTTGTAATGAAATAATAGTGTAAAACATGTTTTGTTAATGAAATGAGATAAGTTATTTTTATGATTACTTCTGATGGGTATGATGCCATATTAAATGATTGTGATTGCTTTAACATGTCATTCCTGTAGGGTATGTGCTCAGATATTCTCAATAATTTTGAGCATATGTCCTATAGTAGTGGTGTGTTACATAGGGCATATTGGAAGAAAAAGGCCTTGAATTGTGATTGGAAGAAAGTTAGTGAAAAGAGTCTCTTATAGTTGAACAAGCTAGAAGAACTTTGGTTGAATCTTATGAGAATGCCAGGTTGCATAAGGAAAAAGTTAAGAAATGGTACGACTCTCATATCAAGAAAAAGGATTTCAAGGTAGGAGATGCGGTGTTATTATTTAACTTACATTTAAAGTTGTTTACAGGAAAGCTCAAGTCGTGTTAGAGTGTGCCTTTCAAAGTAACCCACGTATTCAAACATGGAACTTTAGAGTTGGAGAACAATAAAAAGGAAACCTTCAAATTGAATGAACATAGATGTAAGTCGTATCTTGAAGAGTCTTTTCACAAGAAAGGGAAGTAATTTGTTTCCTTTCACTTCATTGAACGTATTTGAATGAGGCTTGGTTAAGTTAATGACCATAGATTAGCATATTATGTTAGTTAGGTTTTTCATAAATTCTTGCATTTAAGTTTATTATTTTCTTGTTTTTGAGTGATTTTGATTGATGAATCTCATATATGGAAAGGTGTTATAGGTTAGGGAACAAATTTTGGAGGATAGATAAGGAAAATGATGGTAAAACGTGTCAATTTTGAAGTGTGCCAGGCCATATATGATGCACATTTTTTCACGATCATGCATCACTTACACCATCATGACAGATGTCCCTACCTAGTTGCACGATCGTGCACCATATGCATGAAAACGCAGGCCGCCCATTTTTGTCCTTCCATTTGAACCCTAACCCTATAATTTGTCTTCTTCTACCTCTCATCTTCTCTCTCTAAGTAGTAAGCCACCCCTATAACTTATTGTTTTCTCTCAAATCTCTCTTAAATTTCACTTGGATTTCGCTCTTTTCTTTCATCTTTCTTTTATATTAACATTATTTCCATATAAATATCTAGTCATTCCCATCCTAAAAAACATCTTTTTACTGGGTTTTGCAAGATTTTATCCACACTTTCTTTCTCATACAAATTTGCCTCTCTATCATGTTTTTTTTTGTTTCTTAGTTGTTTTTATAGGTTCTCCATCATCTCTCAAAGAATTAAAAAAAATAGAAAAATGTTAAAACCCTAAAGGAAAAGTGAAGGTGTTGGGTAATAGTGCACCTGATTTGGCCAAAGATTTTGGAGCTCCTTTTTCGATCTTCTCTTAAGAAGAAGGTAAGAAATTCCAAAACCTCCGTTTAAAGATGTCAATGGCCAGGCCGGCCCATGGCTCGCTAAACCCTGGCCAAAAATAGGTCGGGCTAGGCAAGTCTGGCCGAAATTGTCATCCCTACCTCCATTCTAAAATAATTATTGCACCTTGATATTTTAATTTTTCAATTTTAGAAGATGGTCATTTATTTTCAATTCTAAAATAATATTGTACCTTACTTACTTTCAAACATGATCATTTAAATTGTAAAGGCATATTATATTGTGAATTTTGTGTTTTAACTATCTTTAGGATGAATGTGCATGTTAATTAAGATATGATACCTATTCTTTTACTTTATGACATTTGTTTGGATACATTTATAATTACATTCATTTAAATTGACAGGCATCATTAGTAACCTTTTATGAAAATGATTAGCTAAGAAGAAATGAGGTAGGCTAAGAAATTTTAAAAAGTATGTTAAATAAAATTTCTATTTCACTAGCCCTTTTTAAGAAAATTGGGTTAAGAATAGAGCTAGTAGCCAGTTGAGAGTTGTGATCTAGTTGAGCAACCGAAGGCATTTACGATAAAATGTTTGTCTTCACTTCAAAGGCTAGAATGACACTCCAACCAGGCTAAATAAAAAACATGACCTAGTTGAGTAATTGGACATTCATGACAAGATGTTTGCCTTTGCATCAAAAGACTAGGTAATCATTAAAAAAAATCTAAAAAGTTTGTGCTTGTAATAAAATTAAACCTATTAATCTTTTAAAAATAACAAGAATTTTCATGAAGGGTTACTTAGTGATAGTTTACTTTTTTAATTAATGAATAATAATAAATGCATACTTACAAGTGCCATAGGTGCATGAATAGGTGTCAATATTTTGATTGATATGTATATTCAAATTAAAACACTTAAACAGGAATGGAATAAGTATGTTGGCACTTTTTAAGTCGTTGATGTTTAAGGTTTGATGCCATTGTACCATATTGCATTCTTGCATGATTATATGTTTATGTGTTTTGTTTATTTGTCATTTTAGTTTTTCTTAGGGACAGGCAAATATTTAAGTATAAGAATGTTGATAGGTGTATATTATAATATGTTTTCTAGAGGTTTAAATGTTTTTTGAAGTGTTTTATTAGATGATAATTATGTGTTTAGGATTTATAATTTTGTTCTCGTAACTGTTTTTGTGTGTTTTAATTGTTTGATTGCTTTAGAGCAATGATTTAATCTTAATTATATGTTTCAAAGGTTGTTTGAATGGAAACAGGAAAATTGAAGAATAGATGAAGAAGAACTTAAAGAATAGGAAGATGCATAATCAAGCATGAAGCAGTTGCATGGGATGAGCCTCTGTCAAGATCGTGTATCCCCTGATCGAGCATGGATAGGATGCATAATTATGCACAACTTTTTCAGCATGTAAAATATTTGAATTCTTAACCTTTCAGGGCTATTTTTGGAACCAAAATAAATGGAAAAACCTTAGAAAGAACCCTAGAAACCTCAAGAAGTATTTAAAGAAAAGAAAACAATAAAATGGAGGTTGTACATCATAAACAAGCAGATTAAAGTGGAGACATCAAGATCAACTCCAGTATTTCCAAAATTTCTAGATCAAGACATAAAGTTGTTTTCTTTCTTTTCTCTTCTTATATTTCATTATCTTGGATGTTAATTTTGATTAGTAGGATGTTGAACATGATTATAGATTTCTAAATCCATATTAAGGATTATTCTTGAATTGTTTTGTTAAACTTTATTCTTGTTGAATTCAATAAATATTAATTCTATTATGCTTATATTTGATAAGAATTGAGAGATTGAATCAAAGTTACATGTGTTAAGATACGTAATGAGAGTTAGTAACTTAATAGTCCTGTAAATATCAAGTTAATAAGCAATTGAAGAGAGATCATAATTATGAGTTAATTATCCTTAGGATTGTTTCAAATCCAATTGAATAGTTAATAGTAGTTTTGTGAATCGAGAAGTTGTAATTATATTATTATCTATTTCAATTAGGATTACTTGATTAGATCTTAAGAAAAGGTAATCAGAACCTTATGATATCTATAGTCAAGCATAATTAAATTAAGAGGATAAAGGGAAGACAAATCAAGGATAGAATAACTCCTATGTTTCCATTATTGATTAACGTTATTCTTATTGCTAGTATCAATTATTCCATTGTTTAGTTTTATTAGTTTATTTCAATTTCAGCTAATTTATTTTAATTCAATTCATCCAATCTTTTACTACCTTAGACAAAGTACATTCAAGTTGTTAGGTGACTAATCAATCCTTATGAGAACAATACATTTTATACGACAAGTTATAATCTGTATACTTATAATACGAAAGTTTTTAATATAAAAATGCCAACAACACCTAGCATTAAATTCGGAGTAATAAAGTTGGAAAAGGCAACAATCAACATTATAATACCTGAGACAACTAGCATGGACTAGGATTCATAGAGGCAGAAACATGATTCGCTAATTTTGGATTTTGAAGCTAGAGGAGAGAGCCAAAGGAAGATTGGCTCGTGAGATTAGGTAGTAGGGGGGAATAGAAGGTTGGAGTTTAAAGAGATGAAGAAGAGTTAGTTGTTGAAGCGTGCTTCATTGCCATAAAAGGGAAGGAAATTGTTAAAAGGTTATTGAAAGAGTTCTCGCCTAAGTTCGTTACTAAAAAAGGTAACAAAAATTTGAAAATTTTAACACAAAAGGAACTCAGGCAAACGAGGGAAGCACAAGCTAAAAAGAGGTAAGGATAAAGAAGAGTTTGAAGTTGAAGGGCAATTGGGAACAAAAAGAGGAAATCTTAAAAAAAGAGAGATAAATGAGTGAAAGTTGGGAGCATAATAAAGAAGACAATGAGGAGAGGATAGGTGAAGCAACCAAAAATAGTGAGTGAATGGCAATGTCAGTTAAATTCTCCTTTATTAGAAGAGAACAAGATCAGCAAGAAAGTACGGAAAGATGGAGACATCACAAGAATGAGAAGGTTTTTAAGTTGTGAGGATAATGTATATAAATATTTTTAATGGATTGAACCTCTTATTTTCAAGAAAGAATAAATAATTAAGGATTATAGGAATCTTAAATATATTGTATCATCTAATTAGTGCTTTTGTCAAATTTTTTTTGGTTAGCCCACGAGATATCCTAGGAGGGTCTCAACTATAGGAAGACACCTTTAAACTATCCACATCTAGACTACTCTCCGCTCGCACCGGATCGGCCCGTAAGAGGTAAAGTGCTGGCCAAACAGGTCTCTTCATTTCCAGGACTCGAACTCAAGGCCTCTGATTAAGGGATGAGAGGGCTGAACCACTCACATCAATCACGTTTGGTTTGCTTTTGTCAATTTTAAATGATGGAGAGAATAATATTGGACCACAATCTTAGTTTTTTAATTCTAGTATTTACTCCAATAATGTGATTATATTTAGGGAGTTAATTTCTTATTGAAATGATCAAATTAGTTAATAATTAAAATGTCATGTTCATAGTAATAAAAGAATTATCATTTAATTTAAGTTATTTGACAGAAATATTAACATAATAAAATTTAAATAAGTAAAATACTCAGATCAATAATAGTGATAAATTCATGTGTTATCGTTTAGACAACATAACCAAATACCAGATAAAATCTGCTGGAGAGCGTGGACCCACGCACTATGATTACGGGTGGATTACGTTGTCCACTGCCGCGGTGGCCCACCCCCACACACTATTAATGCCCGTCCCGACGGTTTCCGGCCCAAACCGTCTACTGCTTTTTAAAATTAGCGGTAATTAAAGAAAAGTAAGATAATCAAAAACCCTTTGCTCTTAGTTTCGGGTTAATTCCTACACTGATTCAGATCCTCACGGGAAGGTAATATCTATCTGTCAATGTCGATCTGATATTTCTGTTTCCTATCTGAATTTTTGATGTTTTGTTTTGACGATTGCCTTTTTCTGTTGACTTAATTTGGATAATGAAGTTCTCTAGTTTTTTGGATTTTGTTAAGTTTCTGATGATATATTCTTCACCCAGCTTGGGTTTGCTTCAGATTTCCTTGTGCATCTTGTTGTACGCTGTTAATTTTTGCATTATATGATTGCTTTTTTGCTTTTCCAATCGCTCCAGTATGACCTTGCACTTTTGTTTTCTTTTTGGTTCTTCTAGTGGTGTTTTATCGTTCAACAACACAAACAAGTGTATCAATGGGTTCTAGCTCAACCGAAACGCTCCCCTCAATGCAGGTAAGGTTGGACATATGTGTATGTATTTCTTTATATTGATGCTTGTGGTCTAACATTTGTTTTTGGTTCATAGAACCTATATCGATCCTGCTGGAGACTTTAATTGCTCCAGCTTTTCTATTTATCCTTTCGAGTTTTGTGATATTGGTCTTTGATTTTCAGCAAGACTTTTTGGTTATTAGGTCCATCTTGGCACTTCTGGATTGGGTTGCCTTTTTCTTCTTCTTCTTCTTTTTTTGAAAAAATGAATTGTTGTATGTGGCTCATTTATTTACTTTCTCTCTTTTCTTGTATTTTGTCATACGTAAATGACTAGTTGTGGGGATATAGAAGTACTTGAAATGTGCCATGGTGACACTTTATTACCTTGGGTCTTGTTTCTATAAATGAACTTCATACCTATATTTTATTGTCTGTCTATTGTGTCAGGGTCATTCTTGTTACAACTGGACTTTTGTAACAAAGGGTGATTAGTAGTCATGTTGTAGTTTTACCTTAAAGTATTTATTCTTTGCAGGAAATTATGCTGGAGTTTCGTGCTGGTAAAATGGTTTTTGAAGGGAAAAGGGTCATTCCTGACACGCGAAAGGGGCTTGTTCGCATAGGAAGGGTAGTTGGTCCTTCTTCTTCCACGTGTTCCTGCTGGAATTACTGAAAGCAGCTGTTTCATTAATCAGTGTTATGTTATTTTTCAGAAGCATTTGTTTATAAATAGATGTAAATGTATGTGAACTATATCTTGATTCATCTTTTCAAATTAATTTCCTTACTTTTTTTGAGCATTTCAGGGTGAGGAGGGATTGGTCCATTTTCTGTGGCTAGATCGCAGTAAAAATGTTGTGGAAGATGTATCCTTTTTTCTTTTCCCAAATATCAACGTGATTTCAGGTTTTGCAACCAGTTATAATGCTTAACGGCTGAACAATAAAGATTATAGTGGTGGCTTTTGGATTTGATGTTGCGTATCATATTTTAAACTTTTTTTTTCAGTTTCAACTCCTAATTGTTTGAACGAACTAGAAATTGACTGGTCATTGTTTTGTGCTATGTGTCACGTAATTTTAGTTTATTAGAACTCTTGGTTTAACTTGACAAATTGGTTTATAGGATCAGATAATTTTTCCGGATGAAGCAGTTTTTGAGAAGGTAACAGTAAGGTTTACAACTTTGTACGTTGGGAAGTTTTGGGTCTTGCAGTTGATTTTTGTGCTGTCGTATTTGTTTTGCTCAGGTTAACCAAGCGTGTGGACGAGTTTACATCTTGAAGTTCAACACAGATGACCGCAAATTTTTCTTTTGGATGCAAGTGAGTTTTAGTTGCCTTGTGTTTTTTGACAATCGCGTTTATCGTAAATTTGTTGATGATAGATTTGGGTTTTTCATATTTTGATAGGAGCCAAAGGAGGAAGATGACTGGCAATTATGTAGCTCTGTCAACTATTTTATTAATCGGCCACTAGGTAAATTTATATTCCATTTGAGTTTTCACAATTCTTCTACCTATCATCTATTATTTTTTGCAAAGTACTATAAATTTTCCAATTTATTATGTTCCTAAATCTTCTTTTGCATCCTTTTTTATTCTTCAAGCTAGTTATCTTCAGTTTTTCTACACACATCTCTTGTTGGTTCCCATTTAAGGATAGCAAGAGACTTTGAGCTTTGCTTGGCCTAGCCCAATCCGAAGTCAATAGTTTTGGCTCAAGTTGATAGGGTTTCAGGCTCGACTCAGGCCCTTTTTGGGCTTCGCTGTGAGCTCGGGCTCGATCTTCACAACCTGAAGTCCAAACTTCTTTCATATACAGCATCATTTTGTATGTGTAACAGAACGACATTGTTTTGTGTATTGTTGAAATGTCGTTTTATATATATAACAAAACGACGTTGTTTTGTTTATTGATGAATAGTGATTTTTGGGCCTGTCAAAGACTGAACTAGCTGGGGTTTGGGCCTGTAAAACCTGATAGAGCTTGGGTTTGGGCCGAATACTCATCTGATTCCTTGAAATACAGCTACACCTTTTGTTGGTTTATCCACATCTTTTCTTACCCAAGTTATTTCCACTATCTGCTACCAAT
Source organism: Erythroxylum baracoense (assembly GCA_025629805.1). Taxonomy (NCBI): domain Eukaryota; kingdom Viridiplantae; phylum Streptophyta; class Magnoliopsida; order Malpighiales; family Erythroxylaceae; genus Erythroxylum; species Erythroxylum baracoense. The sequence goes on from JAOTAY010000189.1 coordinate 14,325,309, forward strand.
ATCCTGATTACTTTTGATCTTCAATAATTCAAAAATAGCAGCTTCCCAATAATTCAACAGCTTTTGCTTGTGCTACTAATTCATTTATTGAGTTTCTCTGCAAATTTTGATGACAATTATCTTACAGAATTCCTGGCCGCAGAAGACGTTGATGTTTCTGCATCTCTACCAATTTCTGAAGACATGCTTGAGGATGATGTTTCATCAAGGTATTAATGTTCTATCATAAAAACACAATTCCAATCTGCCTATCCTTTAAGCATCTCTCTTGAACCCAAGCTCACCTCTACCCCCGCATCTACAAACCCCCAAAAGAAAGAGGAAAAATATGCAAGACACACTTGTACCCTCTGTTGGATGATGTTAACATGTATTTTTATTCTCTGTTTTTCTGTTTTCTGGTCAGATTTGCTTCTTAATTGACATTTTGATGTGAGCATGACCAGTTTTACTCCCTTTGACTTATATTTATATTTGTACATGTCTTGCTTGGCATTGATGCCATCATCCTGATTTATTTTTCTTTTATTACTTACAGAGCTGGAAACTTTGTTCTCCCAAATCTTGGAACAGAAGTAATTAGTGATGTGACATCCTCATCGGGACCAGTCAAAATGGAAGACCTGCAAAGGATTTTGAGTAATATTGAACCTGGAGGTATCATGATTTCTGCTTAGAAAATTCTGTCGCAATAATAATCTTGTTCTATATTATTCTGTTATTTGACTTTCTCCGACGTATTACAGATAGTGCTGGAGATCAAGATGCAGGTACTTATTTAGTCTAATCATATATCTTAGTAGTTGTCTGTGATGGTTTCTGCATAAAATTCGTAACTAATAAATTCTCCAAAGCGAGCTTTGAGGTGTATCTTGATGGGTATTTTTCCATTTTGGTACTATGTTTAAACTGCAGGGTCTTACATGCACTTTTGGGTTTATACGCTATTGGTATGTTCTTTGTAGGTCGAAATATGGAGAAATCTGTCAGATAACTGATCTAGGCATGGCCTTGTCTTACCTAGGTGATATTGACAAGAAAAATTTTCTGTTGATAGAGTGAAAAATACTAGATGACAATAGAGAGTAAAATTTGGTTCATTGTTTCCGTGATTCGTACATATGAAGGGGTACTAGCACATAAGATATAACCTCAAACATAGAATTTCTGATTCTCCTCATCTCTTTTTTAATTTTATCCCTTTGATTGTTCTATTTTTTGGTTTATTCTCTATCTTCTTCTCTCTTGTTAACTTGCTGGATTCTTATAGCTTTCTCAAAGCGTCAATAAGGTTTTCTAGAGCAGTAGACATACAATTCAGGTCTTCCTTCGTCATTTATGTTTTTCTTTGCCTTTTATGTTTATGTTATCTTCAAAGTCACATATTGTATAAGAAATATTTTAGTCATTTACTTGGTCTGTTACAAATATTTCCATTCATGCGAGATTTCCCTCCTTTTTCTAGGCTTGGGACTGGGTGACGTCTTGAGAGCTGATCTGATTTTGCCATTGATTGAGACGTTGCCACTGCAAGAAAGATTAGCAGCATATTTGCCAGAGGTATTAAACAGTATTGTATATGAATTTTCCTCTATGTTTCAGTGCATTTTGAAGAACTATGTGGTTGCAGGGTCAGTGGACTCCAGATGATATTTTAGAGTTGCTACAGAGCCCACCATTCCGTCAGCAAGTTGATACTTTCACTTATGTAAGATGGGAAAATAGACGCCTGTGTTTTATTACCTTATCTCGACATTTTAATTTTTCCCCATTTAATGAGGGTAACAATTTGAGAGCGGTTTCTAGGTTCTTCGAACAGGGCAAATTGATTTGGCTCAATTTGGCATTGATCCTAGTAAATGTAAGTGGCCTGTACAATGCTTTTGTATTATGTCTTCTGCATAAATTTTTTGTGTTACCTTGAGCTGTTTTGCGGACTGGAACTCATTCAGACTTGATGTTAATTCATTAGCCAATTAATTTAGTAGGCAAGTTACAGTTGAGAACACGAGGAGTAAAAAGTGTGATTTCATCTCCTAAATGATTCAATTTGAAATGTTTGTAAATGGAAATGGTAAGAAGAAAGGGAATAAAGAATGACCAAACACGTTCTACTGAGCTCTACACCGTTGCTTATTAGCAGAGGCCTTTGTGATCTTGTTGTGAAGCCTTAATGAAGATTAAAATTAACGTGGAAATGGTACTAACACTAAGTTTTCCGGATGTTGCAGACAAGTTCACTGTTCTGTCTTTCCTGGAGGCACTTGAAGATTCAGTTTCCAAAATACCCGAGGAATTGAGGCAAGATGACAAGTGCTTACAATCTCATTCTTGTAACCAAAATGAACCCATGGATGAGAGCAGGTAGTGAAAGCATTTCTTGTTCTATTTTTCAAATTACACCTAAAATACCATGTTTTATTTTTCAATTTTAGATTATGATTATTTTGGGTAGCTTTCAAATTGTTTAAAACAGAAAATTGATTGGCAGTAATCATGATTATGTCATTTGATTATAGACGGGTGAATTAGCAAAGGTAAAACAAATGCTTGCTTGTGTTGTATTTGTAGCACTCACATTTTGGGAAGGAGTTTCTTGATGTTAGTGGTTCTAATACGCAAGAGTTAGTTGTATAAATATGATTAATTGTTTGAATTCGTAATCCAGAACCTAGTTTGAAGCAATATGCTTCAGTATTGACCAAAATGTTTGGAGAAGAGGATCCCATAAGAGAGTTTCAACACTCGAAGCAAACAAGAACAATCAGGGAGCACTGTGGTTGACAGATTCTTATGTTTTTATAGGTCGTCTCTCTTTGGATCTTCACCCGTATGGCCTCTCCATAGTGGACTTAAAACTCAGTTTAAATCACTTGTTAAAACAACTTTATGTGCTAGCGAAGAAACAAGCTTAAAACTCATTCTAAATCACTTGTTAAAACAACTTTATGTACTAGCGACGAAACAAGTCATAGATGCTCCACTTATTTAAACTCCAATGCTCATCTGATTTAACATTAATGATTCCTGTTGCACCGTACCTCAATCATCATCTTCGGCTAAACCTCCGGATAACAAACTTCAATTTCACCTTTTTTGAAAGGCATTAATCGCATATAAGGAATTGTGTTTATGTTGTAATGAAAAACAGTTTTCAATTCATAAATATAAGAATTGTAAAATGTGATCGTAAATGAAGAAGATGATGGACAATTTGTTTGAAAAATGAATTGATTGTGGCGCCATTGAATTGAACGTTAAGTGTTATCAAATACGTTGTTATTCATCACTATCTCATCCAGCAATAAGCTTAAGACCACAACGTCAATGTGCATTCATTCAAATTGTAATCTTTTGTTCATTCTCGATTGATAACATCATTTTTTCTATTACAATGCAATATTAAACTTGCCTTTCAAAGTCTTTTTTTTTTGGAAGAAAATAATTCGAGTTCTTACAAAGCAAGAAACAAAGTTAAGAGTAGCTGAAACTACCAGCTACAGGAGAAAATAATCGTTTAATAAAACATCAGAACAACATATCCATGGTTATAAATGTTCAATGTTGTTTAGACAAAAGATTTAAAATATAATATAGTGTAAAGTTATTTATCATTTTACATTACATCCTAAACTCCCTTAAATTAGAGATTTTTTATTTTTACTGTTTAGGTGATGTGACATGAAACTCTCCTTTTTCATGTCATTTCATTCTTAAATCTTAAATTCTATATAAAAATTGCCCCTATTATTAAAAACAATTTAACTAAAATAAAATCAATTAACAACTAACAATGATCATCATAAAATCATGTAAAAAATGGTAAAAGACATATTTTTTGTTGTTTAAGAAATTTTTAAAAATTTCCCAAAAAATCTTTAATTTTTAGCTCTTTTAGAAAGATTCTTTCTCTTAAATTTTGGTTGAAAAATAACGAAATATATTGACTATAAATATCACATTTGTTCTGATCAAATGTTATGTACATAACGATTTAACTCAAGTATTAAACTTAATATAAATTGATTTAATTCAAATCAAATGAATAATTTATTATAATTATCTTAAATTATTAATTTAAACCAAATTCAATTGGTTCAGTTCAAGTCTAAGAACTAAGTTAAATTTTCATATTAGTGACATTTGATTAGTCTATATTTGATATTCATACTATATATGTTTCAATGTTATTTTTTTAACTAAAGTCTAAGCGAAGGAGTTTTTACGATAATTTTAAAGATTATATAGTTTTTTTTTTTGAAGTTTCTTAAACATAAGAGGTATATGTATACCAACTACTAAATACCATACCTACGAATGTCATTGCATCTTATCTGAGCACATAACACAAAATGAACACAACAATTAAGTATCCACCTTTTGCTCCAGTTAGATTGCAACCACGTTATATATTAACAACATCATGGCAATAAATAGTCATAAATGACTATTTAAAACTTATTTATCACAACTTAAAATATGAAACATCAACATTCACAAGTCACAGTCCAATTAAGTACACCCCACGACTAAGCGAACAATGCAAAAGTCATCCACTTTATTATAGCAGCTAGCACATCATAAATTAAATACACCAACTCATATAAGCGTATTAGAAAACTATGCATCACACTTAAATAGCCATCAAGTATTCAGAATGCTAGATCTATCACACCGAGATGATATGTCATTTCATTATCCAAATCAACACAGTTAATCATATGCATATGCCATTGATATGATGTCCCAAGATCATGATATCATATTTTATTTTCAAATTAATATATAAAAATATCACAAATAGAATCATTGCAATCCTCATTAAAGGGGTAAATCCCCATCAAATACCTACTTTACTATATTCCAAATTTAAGAGTTTCAATATATCCCTCACAATAATTTGTCTTAATAAAGTTAGGACAAAGCCAATTTTGATCTAATAAATATAATTTATAAATTTAAAATATTTGTATTTAATTTTAAATTAATTAGCCAACATTACAATTGAATTATATGAGTTACCATATTTTGAAATAAATATATGCTTTTTTATTAGAAATGCTATATCAAATTCATTTTTTTAATATAAGTAATTGAACAATTATGGATCCAAGATCCTCCCATTTGATCTTGCAATTAATTCTTCACAAATGTCATAGTAGAAAATACTCTTTCAACTCATGCTATTGTAATTGATAATACCAAAGTCAACTTTATAAGTATATATACAAAAGAATACACATGTCTTTTTATAGCAATTTTTAAGAAAGATCACTAATATCTCTCAAATATGTGAACCCTTCACTAGATCTTATAACAATAATGTAAGTTTCAAGTTGATTATTAAAAAGAAAAAGTTCAATTTTAGAAAAAGTCTTAAGTAAGGCTAATTAATTTTTGATTATTAAAAGCAGCAATAGAACTATTAGGATTAGATAAGCAACACAAAACAATAGTTAAGTATTTACTCCTTCAAAGGAGTTGTTAAGCTCTTCAAATTACAAGTCTGATATAATATAAAATAAAATAACTCTATAAGCATGCCAATTTGATAACTAATGACTACTATGTCGTGATTAACCTCAAGTTATACATAAATAATCTATTTTTAGAACATTGGTATTTTGCTTATCATAAAATATAAGAACTTCGTTGAAAAAAGACTATCATTTGCTAGTGTTGTTTAACTATTTTAACCAAATTCATTGTGTCAATAAGGATTTGATATTACCAATTTCCCCAGATACAAAGATCGTATAGCTAGAGAGAGATTATCTGCATTCTCTCCAACCATCCACCTTATCTATCCCCATTCCTGCTTCCCTGAGTCTAATCCCTGCTAATCTCTATACACTTCCTCTATCCATATCTAACCTAACTTCCTCCCATCCTTACTTCCTTTGGTTTTTCAACTTTCAACGATCATTCCTTCCACTTGGGGAGAGATTTGTTAAGGGCATTTTAGACTCTACTTTTATAATTTCTTTCTTGCCTCCAGTCTTTCTATTTTAGGTAACTGTATCCCTATTTTAGCTCCCTGCCAAATATCTCTTTTCCTTTTAGACACTATGCAGGCCTCTAAACTAACTACCATCTAGGGCTCTGTTAAAGAAGATTTTCTCCCTTTACTCTCATCAAGCATAATCCAAACTATGTCATCCTCCTTGTAGCAAATTAGAGATCAAAAGACTTGGAAACAAGTACTAGGAAGGAATTTTGAACTATCAATACATTTATGTCTTCCTAAGGTTAAAGATGAGAGAGTTGTCGTTTTCCTGGATATGAAAATTCTTCAAGAGGGAGTCAGATCATGGGAGAACTTCTTAATAGGGTTCTTTTCGGATAAGAGATTTGCCTTTCTTGTAATACAAAAATGGGTACCATCAATATGGAAAAACAAGGGATTAATAGATGTATTGATAGCAGAAGATAGATACATTATGTTTACCTTCTCGTCAAAAGCTCAAGCCCTTAAGATCATTAAGGAAGGATTATAGTATGTTTTTAACTTCCCACTTTTCTTACAACCTTAGCAACTTGGATTTTATATTGAGTCCAATAGATATAGAGTTATTCCTATGCCTTAAATAAGGGATTCCAATCAGTTACCAAAAGGAAATCTAACAGGAGTAAAGGTAAGGGCTTTAAACATAAAGCTATTAATAAATGAAAATCATTAAATGGAATGTAAGGGAGGTTAACTTCCCTAATAAGCTATCAGGTTTAAGGGATTTTGTTTTTAATATAAATCATTTTTTTGTTCTTTTAAAAATTAAAATTAGTTTTAAGAATTTTAGGATCCCAAATATATTGAGCATTAGGTGGAAATTTATTTCTAACCATCAAGCCAATGGTTTAGGGAGGCTTATCATAAGGTATGCCCTAATTTTGGGGATATTAAAGTTTTTAAGCTAGAAATGCAAGTAATCCATATGAAATGGAGATTTGTAACACCCCCTCACCGTAGGGTACGCACTAGGATGCCCGTAGGTCATTCCGATACATATCCTATGATAAGGGAGCGCTACGTGCGATCACTACAATACTCCACATGGCATCATATCAATTTGAATAATTAAAGCAGTAATTGTAAATCACAAGATTTTTAAA
>JAOTAY010000189.1:14348032-14394954 GCA_025629805.1 Erythroxylum baracoense
GGCCAATATGTATAAGACTGGTCTTTGAAGATTGGACCAATCGGCCTGTGGATCATTACGAATGGGCTCGGGCCCAGTACGACCGACTCGACCATACCACTTTCAAATTCCAAAAGCAATTATTTGATGACATTCAACTATCTAACCCAGATAGATGCCTTGTTCTTTAACAGCTTCCAAATCTAAGCATCTGACTTTTTAAGTTTGAGTGACGTGAGGCCTAAACCTCCTTCCTATTTGTGGTAGTAGACTTCAGTCCATTTAACTTTAAATCCACAAGAGTTGTTAATGCTTCCTAACAACAAAAATGTCCTGATTAAATTCTCTAATTCTTTGAAGAATCATTAAATGTGCACACTAATGATAAGATTATAGATTTAGAAGGACTATTTTGACAAGTTGGGTTATTCCTGCCAGGGATAGGAATCTATTATGCCAGGCGGACACTCTCTCCTTGATTAGATTTATCAAATGTTGGTAGACTTCTAGGTAACCCAAGGTATGTAAAAGTTAAAAGTTTGCAGTTACATACATGTAATTTGTGTCAGTATGTTCACATATGAGATACTAACAAATACCATGAGCTTTCTCTTCTCAAAGTTGATTTCTAGCCCTGACATCTTAGTGAAGCAACTGAGGGAAGAGATAACAGTTCTTAATGAGTTAGGATCATTCCCATAAAATACCAAGATGTCGTCAACATATACCATGTTGAAAAGGTTTAACTCCTTTGCATTTATAATGTTACTCACAGTGGTGATTTTCTTTTGAATGATTCTACTAAGAACTTCTATTGCAAGTGTAAACATGTATATATGATTCAATTAATTTTTACTATTCATGTTTTCAAGTGATTTAATTATTAAAATCTAATCAAAAAATTGTATAAAATTATTTTTCTGTAGTGTCCGTGATTGAGTTTCCTAACAATATCTTCCAATCAAGTTAGAACTTCGGTAAAGAATGAAATAAATACTCCTGACCTCTCTCTAACTTTTCCTCTGACCTCCCTCTAAACTTGTCCCACGCTACCCTCCTTGCCTACCAACTTTAGAAATTGTTCTCGACACCAGCCCTGCTATTGTTTACCTTCTTCCTCCTGCTGATTCCCATCTCGAGTGAAGGCTTGTGTTAGGCCTGGTAAATAACTATGAATGGAGTGGCTCCTCCCCTTCTGGATTCTGCACCTTTCCCACTGTTGGCTACTGCTATTCGAGGTAAGGAACCAGCCAAACCCATTTCTGAAGGAATTGTTGAAGCCGAGCCCTCTCAGCAATCATCTCCTATCAAAGGAGTAGGCGAAATAAACTCACTACCCAACATAACAAAGGTAAACTCAAACATTTTTCTAATGTGCTGCAAAATGGAGTTCTTATTCCTCCGCGTGAATTGTTGCAAGCTGGAGCTGCTATATGGTCTTCATTGTTAATTGGCTATTTCTGGAACAAACGTCCCACTTTCCCATTCCTGAAAGCTTAGGTTGAAGCACGATAGGGAAAAAAAGGATTTGGAGAAGACTATGCTTATAGAGTATGACAACATTTTATTCAGGTTTACTTCAGATGAATATTTAAAGGAAATCATTGAATCTGGCCCTTGGCATGTGGGCGGTCAACATCTGTTCTTACAGAAATGGAAACCAGGTTTGGAGTGTGACAGGGGCAGCATTAATGTCTTCCTAATTTGGTTTCAGTTTCATAATATACCTCTTGAGTTTTGGACCATTGATAACCTGAGTTATCAGGCTAGCTCTATCGGTAAACTGATGTGCATGGACACGTAAATTGCCTATATGGAGCAAATCTGTTATGCAAAGATCTACATTGAAGTGGATAGACAATCTATATTACCAGATTAACTACCTATGCTCAAGTTGGATGAATTTGGTGAACTCAAATTTATTGAGATTTCTATCTCATACCCTTGGCAGCCTAATATCATCAAGAAAAAATGGAGGCCTACTGGGAAAACTTTCAAGACTGGATGTTATGAAGAATTGCTTTCATATCATAATATTGATCCCTCGGTGGACGCTAACTCGCGAACTTTGCCAAATCAACAAGATCTTGAAGTGATGGCAGCTCCTTATTCTTTCGTGTATCTTACATCTAACTCCCCTGAACAGACAAACCAATCTGCCAATTCACTAGAGCATTCTGACGTAGATATGAATCTCATTCCTATTACTCTAGCTGAGGACTACCATACCTTCTAGTAAAAGGAGTAGTTTGCAAGCCATGATAATCAGGATGACCACATTTCTAAATCTCAACCTACATATACAGCTGAACTTGACACTAATGCACTTAATACTTCAGATCAGTCTAATAGTTCTTCGGACACTCGGGCAACACTTAAATTTAGAATATGCTAACACTTCATAAATGCTAAACCAATCTCCCTCTTCATTGGAAAATTCTAAGCATAGTGTGAATCGTAATTTTGCATCTGTAGTTAAGGAAGATTCTTTGACGCTAAAGGAGCTTGTTAGTCAAACTAATCAAGGCAACTTCACTCTTCAAACTTCAGATCCTAATATTAGTTCCAGAAGAAGATAAGCTCGTATGAAGATTAAAACAAATCCTAGAGGGGATACCCCTCTATGACGATGCTTATCTGGAATGGACGAGGGCTTAATGACCCTCATAAATAGGCTATGGTTAAAGATATCGTTATGGATAAAAAGCCTTGTATAGTTAGTTTATTAGAAACCAAAATCAGAGCTTCAAGCCTTTCTCACATCTCTAAGCTTTTAGGAGCTAACTGGTCCCTCATTACTAACTTATCTTCTCACTATAATGGTAGAATTCTTTGCTATTATAACATGAAACGTGTTTCTATCCAGGTGCTTGAAGAAAGTTCTCAACGTCTGCATCTATCGTGTCTACTCAATAACACAAGTATCAAATTTTCTTTCTATCATTTATGCTTCCAACTTTCAATTTCAACGACCTTTGTTATGGAATTCTGTGCAACAACTGGAAAGTAACATCGTAGACCGTTGGTTAGTGGCTGGTGATTTCCACTGCATCAAGGACACTACAGAAACTAAGGGTGGGCGAGGCCTATAACTAGTTACAGGTAAAGAGCTCGAATCTTTTCTCCAAGGAGTTTAACTGACTGAATTATGTTTTAATGGTAGACTTCTTACCTAGACCAACAAACAATAGGGCTTTTAGTTAATTAGACGGAAGCTGGACAGGGCCTTGGTTAATCCTAGCTGGTTATCTGTTTTCCCTCAATCATATGCACATTTTAGTGATAATCTCCTTTCCGATCATTCATGCATCATGATTCGTAACTTGTCCCACCCGGAATTCAGAGGAACACCCTTCAGATTTTTTAATGGCCTCACTAAGCAAGAAGGTCTTTTTGGACCTTGTCATGAGTTGTTAGCAAATACAAGATGAAGGCTATAAGTCCTTCTAGCTTATGTAGAAATTACGAAGGGTAAAAGCCTCACTTAAAAACTTCTCTTCTCAATCTATTCGCCAGCTCCATGAGTATAAAACAAGGCTCCTGCTAGCTTAAGATCAACGCTACCTATCTCCTCGTGATTCTCAACTCAGGTCTCTGGAAACTTTGGGAATTAAGGAATATAAACAAGCTCTCTCTTTACATCAGTCCATACATCAGCAAAAGGTAAGAGTGACTTGGTTGAAGGAAGGGGATCAGAACACAAAATTTTTTCAAGTATCCTTACTTGCACGACGTAATAGCAATCGCATTGTTCAGCTCACTGATGAGAATGGCATGCAATACTCTGATCAACAATCCCTACCAACTATCACCAGTGAGTACTCTCTTCAATTAATGGGGACTCCACATCAGATCAATCATCTACCAGATTTGAGCTGTTTTTTTGGAGACCCTATTAGCCAGCATATGAAAGACTTCCTAATCGCCTCTTTCTCAGACACAGAGATAAAAGAAGTTCTTTTCTCAATGCACCCATCGAAATCCCCTGGCCCTGATGGATTTGTGGCTCATTTCTTTTAACAGAATTGGACTATCACTAGACAACTTTTTACACAAGCTATCTTGGAAACTTTGCACTCAGGTAAGATGTTGCGTAAAATTAGTCACACCTTCGTATGCCTTGTACCAAAGAAGTTAACCGCTGGCTCCCTATCGGATTACTGACCTATTTCATGCTGCAATACCATTTACAAGGTCATTCCCAAGCTTTTAGCTAGAAGATTGAAAAATTCTTACTTGAACATGTCGCTCCTACTCAAGATGCTTTCATTGAGGGACGTTCCATCGAAGACAATATATTGCTTATGAAAGAACTTCTTAAGGAGTATCAATCTGGAAAAAAACTGAATAGATTTTTACAAGGCCTTCAACACAATTAGCTGGCCATTTATCCAAGCTTGCCTTCATGTTTTGCAATTTCTTATTCAATTTACGAAATGGATCATGATATGTCTTCAAACCTCATCAGTAAGCATCATTGTTAATGGAAGTCCTACTAAACCACTGCAATGTGAGAGGGGATTATGCAAGGAGATCCCCTCTCACCTTATCTTTTTGTTCTAGTCACGGACGGGTTGTCTCAAATAATTGGCAAGCTGATTTCACGCAATGGTCACTTCTACTATCATCATAAATGTTGTGCACTTAAACTATCTCATTTGATGTTTGCCAATGATTTAATGCTTCTGTTTGGAGCGGACGGGTTCTCCATCAATATTCTTAAAGACATCCTGACCTGATTCTCAAATTGTTCTAGTATAAGAATTAATATCCAGAAAAGCAGCTTTTATTTCTCCTCAGACGTGCATAATTCTCTTGAGCTTGCTAGCTTTTTGGGAATAAATTTAAACACACTCTCTTTAAATTCTTGGGAGTTCCCCTCTCTTATGCAAAAGTCCGCTATTCTGATTGGCCAAATCGGTTTCATTCTATGGCTATTGGGGTCATAATTATTATTTCAGTTCTCACTAGATTACACATTCATTGGATTGATCGCTTAATTCTGCCTAAGAGGATGATTAAAGAGCTAGACAGAATTATTAAATCCTTCCTCTGGTCAGGTTCTACGGATAATGCAAAGAAAGCCAAAGTGAAGTGGGGAGAGGTGACAACTACCAAGCAGTAAGGAGGCCTAGGCATACTTTCTACAGCTACCATGCAAAAGGTTCTTCTTTGCAAAAAAATTTGGAGGTTGCTAACAGATAAAAACACCATTTAGACTAAGTGGCTTCATGAAACATATCTCCTTTCTCAGAGTTTCCAGCGACTACCTACCATTAAGAGTGGTTCTTGGGTCTTTCATCACATGCTCAAAATGAGGGATATTATTTATCTGTTTATTCATTTTCAACCGGGCAATGGCACTTCCATATGGTTATGGTATGATAATTGGACTGACTTCAGTCCATTAATACGCAGGAATGATCTAACGCATATCAGACGTTGCATCCCTCACAATGCCACAGTCTCATCACTCATTTCCGAAGGGCAATGGATTGGCCATTTTAGAGGTTTTCACACATTATGTTAGTTTTTCCTTAGGCTCCAAAACAGAAGCAACGTGGATACGGTTGTGTGGAAACTCCACCCCAAAGGTCTTTTTTACTAACAAGTCATGCTACAACCTTCTCTAAACTGATTCCCCCGTGGTTCCCTGATATTCTCTTCTCTGACAACAATGCATCAGTCCGAAAGCTTCCATATTTACTTAGTTTGCAATCAAAAACAGGTAAAGCACTAAAGATCGATGGCACGGGACTTTTAACCCCGTTGGTGACTTATGCAAGACACTCGCAGAAGACAGAAACCATTTATTTTCAGTTGCACCTACTCCACAACTGTATGGAGTCAACTTCTCCATAAGCTTGCACAATGTAGCAACATGTACGACTGGGCTAATACACTCTAATGGATCATTAGCGTATCCTGCTCACAGAAGGCGGACAGCTTGCTTTTCAAAATAGCATTTACTCTCATGGTTTATAATATGCGGAAGGAGAGGAATAGAAGGATCTATCGGCAGGAGCAAACAAGGCCTTATCAAACTTGTTGAGTTCATCATTAATGAGATTCGAGGCCTTGTGATAGCCAAAGATGTTACTCATAAACTATCCGATAGTATGAAAGCAAGGTGGTTTTTATAATTTAGTTGCTGGATACATCGTAGCTACCTTTTGTGGCTTTGCCATTGTGAAAGATCTTTTTGGAATTCCATAACGGAAACCTCATTGTAATGTTGTTAATAGTTTAACTATAGTTAATGAAAATTCCTTCAAATTTCAACAAAAAAAGTTAGAAATTAGGCAGTTTATGTATAAACTTCAAACATGCCTAGAAGTCGTTCAACAATACTTTAGCGATTTCTGTCCTGACAAGAGGATATTCTTCTTCCCTCGTGCACTAAGGCTACTCTGGATAATTGGGTGGTTGAAAATGATTTGGTTGATCGGGTCTCGTGGTCTTAAAGTTCAATACACTTTTTCCTGTCCGCCCTTTTTTCCTTCTCAAGCTTAAAAATTTCATGACAATGAAATGTAGCTCTTAGTTCATGCTTCATGTTTTAGATATTCAATATCAGTAGGGTTTTTCGCAGAAATGAGCTTAAGAGTTGGGCAAAGCTTATATATTGAGATATCAGTACAGTTCAAATGCTGAACTTCACGAGACCCATTTGGTTAAAGATTCAAACTTGAAGAACCTTCGTCAATCAAAATGAAAGTGGGACAGGGTCAATCCAACTACCAAAGGAATTAAAAATGAGAGAAATTGAACAGAAGTGGAGCTTAAAGCCAATATCTGACGGTGCGCTTTTAGCTCTTTCCGTCATTCCAATTACAAGCCGATGAGTAATAAATAAGTAAATTGTCCTGAAGCTGAGCTGAGCATACCGAACTTTTTAGATGAACAGGATGATTACGGAATTTTGGTTGGAAAAGGAATTAAGACAGAAAGTTCTATTATTGTAGCATTATGACTGGAAATGGAGATACCAAATTTGCCACTTATGAATAGTGAAATTATGATCACTAGTTAGTGCTTTTCTTTGATTTCAGCTCTTCAACTCTGGTGGGTCACACCAAGTTGGTAGCAGATTCCAGGTAACAACTTTGTTTTGCAATAAAATTTTGTAATCTTTTTTAACTACTACTGCTACTGATAGCCACTTAATTATCTTCCAATGTCACTCTCCTGTTATTTACCGGCCTACTTAAGTTCCAATTCTTTCATTGCTACTGCTATTCCTTTCCCCCCTATACCAGTGAAACCCCAAAACCCAAACGTAGAAGAAACAGTCTTGGAACGCACGCTCCACTTTCCGGGTAATTGGGCTCGCAAATCGCAATCCATCAAACCATCGCCGAACTCTCGTATCCTCGGATTTCACACACTCAGTCAACCCTGCTCCCTGCACTTATTATCCGCCTCTCTCTCTTCCTCAAGAGCCAAGAGGCAGACTTAAGTTAACCACATAAAACTCTTACAGCAGGCAAGCTCATAATAGTGTACCAACGCCATAACTCCTATAACTTTGTTTTTATATTTTATTGCATGGCGGGAAATCATCAACCTGAGGGACTAGGAGACGACTTCTTTGAACAGATCCTGGCAGTTCAGCCAATTGGGTACGGTGGTGGTAATGGAGGTGGTGAGGTGGTGCCGGTGGTGGGTTTAAAGTTAGGTTCTGGTGGTGGATTAAGGAACAACAGCATGGAATTGACGCCTTTAGGACTAAACTTGGAGCATCATGGATTTTTGAGGCAACAACAAGAAGAAGCTAGTGGTGGTTTAGATAATAACAACACTACTGCTACTGCCACCACTACTAATCCATCCCCTTCTTCTTCTCCTGGAATCGGCGTACGTAATTGTTAATTAGGCCATTCTTGTTTGTATGAAACTACTTGTCCTACTTTTGTCCTTTACCTTAGTTTATTTGTCTTGTGTCCTTCTCGGTTGTTTGCAGTTTTTCGGCAACTTTTTCGTCATGAATGACTTACAATGACTTTCGGTTCCATTTTGATAAATATTTTTAAGCTAACAATGGAGGAATAATTTGCAAACTAACTCGTTGAACCTTTTTTCCCAACTTTCTCTAGTTATTTTATGTCAAAGATTCTCCAAATGTAGCTGTCTGCCGAACTCGTGGCTAATTTTCAAAAAAATTACATGGTCATCTGTAGTAAATATTAGAGAAAATTTAGAATTTTAAATCTTTAAAGGATAATCGGTTCATTTATGATACGTATTAAAAGCACAGGAAAAAAAGAGGAATATACTTTTAATCATGCTTATTTTACAGGCTATTTGATCCAAAGATATGGATTTTGTTGCTATTCTGGTGGCAGGATAGAGATTATGTGCACATGACAACTTTGTTTCCAGCGTTTGGACATTTGCCAGCCCAGTCAATTCGGCTTACTGCACCGCCACCAACTCCGCCACCTGGTCCACCACAATCCCACCAGGCAAATTTTCTCTGTAACCCTTCGCCGGTAATTTTCACTGGGGTAGTAGGCTTTTTAAGTTGTTAAGCTAACTTTCTTGTTCTTATTGTTATGTAAACTCCCATTTTCCTTAACCTAATGACTTTCTTCCAATATTTAATCTTTGACATTGAAAGATAAAAATCAGGTCTCTTCTCTACTTCATTAGTCCTCACCTTTGGAATCAACCTTGTTTCTGTCAATTTTCTGACCGGTAGAATTGTTTATGGCACTGTCTTGTGGAGACTAACTGAAAAGTTTGGTTTCATTTCTTTTCTAATTGCATTCCATTGACTTTTCCTGGCAATTAGGATGTGTCAAAATCAACCACAGATTACACACACAAACATAACCAAGTCTAAAAGAAAATTGAACCGGAAATGCTTTCCTTTATGTTTTCTTGATTACCTATGAGCAATTCTAACTTTAATAAATCTTGTTAAATGAATGATAAGATATCTTTATTGGGGAATTAGGAACTAACTAATTAATTGATGCTCAATCGAGCATGCATATCATGGCCATGTGTGCATGAAGCATGATGTTTGATTCTGTGACACCCTGTATGTGTCATCTGGTCAAGGATGCTTCCTTTTACTGGTAAATCAATGGTTGTGCCCTGTTCTTTGCTTCCTTATTTTCTTTTGTCAGGGCAATATAATCTTCAGGCAATCTTGTATACTTTCAACTATATGATATTAGTAAAGTTTCTAAAATGGCCCTATTGCGCCAGCCGCAGCATTTTCATAGACAGTCAGCACCTGGAATGATTTCTGCGATACAACAACCACCTGCCATCCGCCCAAGAGTCAGAGCAAGACGAGGGCAAGCCACTGATCCTCACAGCATTGCTGAAAGGGTAACTCGACTTGATTTCTGTGTATCTCTTGGACCAGTAATCCCTGTTGTAGGTTCTTTTAGAAGATAGATTTTCAGAGAATATCAGTAGCTGTTTAATCAAAGAATATGCTGTTCTGTATGATCTTTTAAAATGTATCTGCTTTACTGTTAACTTTAATGAGTTTTTGCATCTATTTATGGGTACAGTTACGTAGGGAAAGAATTGCGGAGAGAATGAAGGCTTTGCAGGAGCTGGTTCCTACTACAAACAAGGTTTGTATGTGTTCTTGATATGGATATTCCTCTAAATTGAACTTGATCAACTTGCTATTATGTTTGATTCATTTTGAGATAACTTGTGTAAACCTTGGGAAGTTTCTCTTGATTTTTGAATATCATGCATCCTGATGTAATCTGGAACTTAAATGCAGACCGATAGGGCAGCAATGCTTGATGAAATTGTTGATTATGTCAAGTTTCTAAGGCTCCAAGTCAAGGTACTAAAGACAAAATTGTTCAAAATATCCATTACTAAAGGATATTCGTTTCAATGCCAGTTTTCTTTTATCGCCTGAATTTGTAAATCGCCATGTTCCCAAAGTTTGATTCTCCTAAATGGCTAAAGAAAGGGATATTCATTTTCTTGCAAATATATTTGTTTATTATCTGTTGAGGTCCAATTGAACTCATCATGGCGTATCAAAAGGTATAATTGATTCCAACGTAACACATTTTCTTACCATGGTAGGCCATATCATGTTGAATATCTGAAAAATAATTGAAGACCTTCAAACATTTGTTAAGTGAAGTAGTTAAACTATCAAACATCATGTGTCTATTTCAGTCCGCAAAGTCTGCAATCTGTAATGATGGTCATTTTTATAAACTGTACTACTAGTACTTCATTTTTCTCATCCTTGGTAATTGGGTTCATTTTAACATTTAACCAGGTATTAAGCATGAGTAGACTGGGTGGAACTGGTGCAGTTGCCCCTCTTGTGGCTGATGTACCACTATCATCAATTGAGGTAGAAAAGCAATCGCATTGTCATTTAAGGCTATTATTATCATGATTCTGGTATTTTTGAATATGTAACTATGTATTGAATTTGGGTTTAATTTAATGAAGGGCGAAGGTGTGGGAGGAGGCAATCAGCACTCGTGGGAGACGTGGTCCAACGCTGGCACTGAAGAACAAGTAGCCAAGTTAATGGAAGAAGATATTGGAGCTGCCATGCAATTTCTTCAGTCCAAGTCACTCTGCGTCATGCCCATATCACTTGCTTCAGCAATATTCCGTTCACAACCACCAGATACATCCACTCTCGTCAAACTTGAATCAAATCCCAACTCATAAAGATGTACAAAATGTCACCTGATCGTCAAATGCTATAGCAGCAGACATCTGGAATCTGAATCCTCTTGACTAAACTCCATTTAAGTTTTTCCAAATATGTTCAAGAAAAAGTGGCCGACCAAGATAGTGCAATTGTTCCTTTCCTAGTTTTATCAAGCAGGTTCGTCTCATGGAAGAAAAATCAGTGCCATGTTCAAGTCATTGCAATGTTTTTCAAGCGCTTTGTTGATGTGCTTCTGTCTAATATTTGTGAAGGGTTCAGTGGAGGATGACCAAAATATTAGTGGCAAGGGCTCTGCAATCTTGTTTTCCAGATGGTGGAAAGGTGGGGACCAATCAAAAGTGATTGATGGGCATGTGCATTATGAACTTGGAGAAAATTTGTATGCAAGTTGAAATAAATAATAGTAGATTGCTGTGTAAATCTATAGTGGAAACATCTTGGTTTGACAAAAATAAGAGTCTTGGCTTAGATTACTTGTTTTGATGGGTTTGTTGTTTTCTAGACAAAGTAAAAGTGGTGCTTTTGCTAATATTTCTTCCAATTGATTATTGAAAGACAAAATTACTCTTGAGGTAGGTATTGTTTATCCAATCTAAAAGACAACCTAATTGTAATGTTACCCTTAAATTTTAAAATTAAGCATGAAAACATTATCCATTTAGAAAATTATTTACAGAACATCATTAATTATGGCTAAAATTCGTGCTTTGTACTTTTTTCTTTTGAATTAAAATTAGATATTAAATCAACTATCGAGTTTTTATATTATTTTCACACCAATAGTTAATATTTTGATTTTGTATCTTGGCAATTATTTTCATTTTTGTCTGTAATATTTGAAGCTTTTGTAGATAGAAGTAGTTTTTTTTTTTTACTATAATGATACCCATGGTTTGTTTTATCTTAAAATAAATGTCTTAACTTATAGTATTATAATTTTTAAGGGACATTAGTAATGCTTTTGATATCTTTCTTTATCTTTACTTATTTCTCTTTTCATTATTTTTTCTTGCTACTTTTTTTTAACCAACCTCATCTCTAATTTGTTCATCACACTTAGAATGTTTTAAATTATTATATTAAAAGTTTTATAGATCAAAAAAATATTCAATTTTAATCATTTAATTATTTTAAGTTTCTAATATCTTAATCTTAAGTTTGCAAAAATTATTATATCAAAATATGATATATTTTAAGAAAAATATCTTTAATAAAATTGTACTTAAGATAATAATAAAAGTAAAAACATAAAAATTCATCCACTGAACAATCATAAGATCAACAGATATCTAAGATATGAAACAATTTTAAAATATGATAAATATAAGTTTAATATGATTGTACACTGACTCTTCTAGTTCTCTTCCATGGATCTTTTTTCCCTCTATTGCTTCTAATATTCTACCAGAGTTGTCCTATAGGCTATGTTTCCTTCTTGTTTTGGCTTTTTAGTTCTTCTTCCAAGTTATTGCTTCTTGCTTATCCTTTTCTCTCTAACATTTATTAACTTTCCTTATTACGAATCATATTTTGGTATTCTCTATCTCCTATCCTTCTGGTCTAAATCTTTACATTTTTGGAATAGTAATATCACTTTTTCCAATCTCCCTAAAAAATGGTCTTTTGATTCTAGAAAATTCTCCCTTTACCCCCCATCTCTTCCACTATTCCTCCTTCATCTTTAACCCCTCTTTTCTCTAATTAATGAGCTTGGTTAAATTTCAAGTACTATTTTCCCCCTTTTTCAAGTCATTCTAACTTGGAAGCAATCTTGCTTCAAAACCTCTGGTTACTACTACTACTTTAGTCTCTGTGAGCCTTGCTATTTTCTCCTTAGGTATGAATCCTAAATTAAGTTAGAAACAAGTTGTTGCTGAAGCTTCTTTTACTAAAATCCACTATTGTCCTCTCACTAATCTTAATGGCTCTTTTGTTATAGCCCCTCCTATTGATGTGCTCCAAGAAGGTGCAAGATCCTATTCAACAACCTTGGTGGGATTTTCTTAGGAAAAAGGTCTAAAATACCCTTTGCTTCATACTTTCTTAGTCAAAAATTGTAGGAATGTTAGGCTTAAGGAGATACTCTTGAATGAAAATAACCTCTTCTTATTTACTTTCAATTTAGTGTCATATGCATAGAAAGAAGGACCCTAATATATCTCCAGTATCCCTTTCTTTCTTTGACATTTGAAGCCTGGATTTAACTTGGTGAATGTTAGAGAGAATCTTGTGCCTATTTGTATCAAATTGTACAACATTCTTCTAGAATATTGGTCAACTAAAGGGCTAAGCCATCTAATAAGCTTCCTAGGGAAGCTTATCTGTATGGACGAAAATAAAAAAGCCAGGAAAAAGGTTGGTTATGCATGAATTTTTGTAGTTATGGATTTAAAACAAGGCTTACTAGATTTTATCCCTATTCCAAGGCTGGGGGATGGAGATATATTGGTTGAGGAAACTATCAAAGTCTCATATCTATGGAGGTCTTTAAATGCATACCAAGTGAAGATATGGCAACTAACAGGCAAATAATTTAATAAAGATGACTCTTGGAAATTATGAGAATAGAAGCAATTAAGCTTGGAAATTGTTCAATCAAAGCTAATGCACCAATAGAACTGAAAATGCTAACTTCCAATATTGGCATTAACAGGAATGAAATAGAAAGCCCTAGAAGTAAAGAAGCTTAGGAAGAATCTTTAGTAATTCTTAGTAAGTCTTAGGGAGCTTAAGCATCTTTTAGTAAGTATAATGTCAATTCCATACTAAATGCAAGCTCTAATTTCAATGATGTTCCCAAATAGGACACCTTACACACTAATCTGATAGGTTGAAGCTCCAATCCTTTTTCAAAATTAGGTTCCCAATAGTTGAATTCCCCCTTCAGGGAAGCTTTTATTAGTGCTAATAGGAGGAAATCAGGGAGAAAGGGAAGATTTATAGGCTTAAGAAGCCAAATTAACTCCTAATGTCCTTTATGTCTTAGAATGATAGGGGAATCAACTATCTCAAAAAATAACAAAAGATCTTGCTCAAATAGTAAAACCAATGTTTGTTGGTATTTTGAGTCCAAATTTAAGGATTATAAGCTTAAGAACATAACCTCTATTAGTAAAAATTATAAATAACTTTTCAATCATTAGTATTATTATAATGGGAGGATTATTTTGGCTTTTGAACAAAATTAGCTGTAGGTCTCTATAATCTTTGCCATTGATCAACTAATAATATTAATGTCCTTGCTTTAAGGAAGGACTATATTCCATTTGTCATTAGTTTATGGATCAAACTTAGCCTTCTAGAGGAGAGCATTATGGAACAACCCGAGGGACATTCACTTTTTTATAGTAGGACCTTAGACATTCTTAGGGGATTTTAATAGCACCATTTACTTTTCTGAAGAAGATGTCAAACCATACTTAGATAATTATTATAGTGATCTTAATGAATCTGTAATAGATATTGAGGTAATGGATTTGGAATTTGGAGGTAACTTCTATATATAGTGTAATAAACAATAAGATGAGTGGAACATTAAAAAGAATCTAGATCAAGCTTTAGTGAATGAGGATTGCCACCTTTGGAAATCCATTTCTTTATACCCAGTTCAGAAATTCCCCATTTTGCTTTAACTTTTTCCTCGCTAAAGTAGATGGGTTTAAGAAGGTAGTATGGAAAAAAGGTGATCTCATGAGTTTGAGGTTATAAATCCTTCATTTGCATAAGGAAATGGGATGTAGTGAAGAAGAAGTTGAAACTTAATCACAGTAGATACAGGGACACTTAAAAGAACATTGATGACTTCAGAAATTTTTTTGTTTCGCATCTAACATCAATTTAACTCTAGTTTGGGTGCAACTAACTTGTTAAGGAGTGAAAAGGATGTATTAAATGCCTATTCTACTACTTTAGATATTTATAACTCACTTCTAAGGTAGAGAGCTAAAGTCTTTTAACTTAAAGAGGGGGATAAAAGTACAAGTTTCTTTCATAGATCTGTCAACACAAGGAAGAACCTCAATAAACTCTCATCCCTTTTGAAGAAATATAGAGAGACAACTACCACTCAGGAAGAAATTGTTGGGAAATTAGGGTGGGATCTAATCATATATGTAGTGGAATAAATACAAAATATTTGTGTGCAATTTCCTAAAAGCCAAATCTATACCATGATTAATGAACAAAACATAATAAAATCATAATTTGTACCTTATTATGAAGCTTAATTCTTTTCATGTCATTTATCTTAAACTCTATCTAAAATTGGCCCAACTTAAGGATCGTAGCCATACACATGTCAAACCTCTAACAATATTCACAGAATGTATTGAGAGAACTCTATAACTATTGTAAAGAGAGTTAGGCAAAAAGTGCTACCTCCCTTAGAGTTTATTCTTATTTATAACAAATTTGAATTTTTTTAATAATTCAATTGAAACAAAATTCTAATATTGAGATAACTTTAATTATAATGACAATTAGTTTTAGTCAAATAAAATTGGGCCTAAATAAGATCCAATATTTCATATTGGTCCTCATTTATTAATATCTCATATTTAATTATAAATTTTCTCAAAATTTTCAATTAAGTCCAACTTGATTAAAACACCTTTCCTCTCTTCAATATGTTCTTTGTGTGTGACCCATTATATTCCCAAATGTAATGACAATTTATATAAATCATAACCCTAAATCATAGTTAAGATTAAAAGATTAAACTCCTTTAATTTATATTTAATTGTCTAATTAAACAATTTATATCCATAGGTCAAGATTAGTGTTTAGCAATACATCATGACCACTCAAATATTTAGGAATTTCAAAATAGTTTTGACTAACATTTCCATGTATGATTTTTCTTTATAATTCAATCTTTTCATCACATAATATTCTGATTAAACATAGAGCATGTAATTAATGTCTACTCTATTTAAGTATAATCATGTTAATTCTTCACATTAACAATTTGTTCTATTAATGACATTTGGAAACTATATTTTTAAAATGTCATTCAACCTTGGCCAAGGATTTCATGAATCAATACTAATTAAGAACAATGGAAAATTCTCTCTTTTCAGGCTAGGGTAATGAATTCTATATTGCTTACTCAACTACCTCCATATGGTTCATGTTATATCCAATAACTACCAATTGAGCTATCATTGACTAGAATGTCATAAGTAGTATAAAAAAATGGCAATCCTCATATGAGATACTTTGGAGATCTCAAGTCAAATGATCATTTATATATTCATCACAATGAGAATTTCAAAGAAATATAAGTAATGTTCCAAATGGATTTCTTATATGGGTTCATTTAAGTGAACTTATTTTCTAACAACCATCCATATGCTTGTTTAAGAATATGCATACTTTAATTCCTTCATAAGGAAGAAACTTAATGTGGCTAGTATTTTTGCACTCTATTAATCTCCCGTCTTTATATAATAGTTGCCAAGAATGATTTAGGGATCATACATAGATATAATATAAATATTACAATTATGATCTCATTGTAATGTCATTTGCAATGTATATTTAACCTATAGAGTTTAACATATACATCTAAACATGTATATAAAAAAATGCCTTTAGATAATTATTTCACTAGATTAGAACCAATTGATTAGCTGTAGGGCATAAACCAACAAGCCTCCGTTTGCACTAAGCCAATCATTTATATATCTTATACCATATTAACATATGACAATCATGATACTATCAGTTTAGTGAAAGAATTAAACAAGATTCACTATAATGAGCACTTGCTTAAATCTTATATTTTTTTATCTCAATTATCATTGTAATTAAGAGAAAATTACAAAATACTTACTTGGATCACTAATTAGAACATTGTTTATTTTGCTTGCCTAATGACTCTAATGTTTCACAGTATATTATTGTTTGAATAATATAAGGGACTATACTAAGTTCATTAAAGAACTCCTTGATCTAAATAATCATTTGCACTAAATTAAAAATGTACTATAGATTGATTAGTAGTTAATGCTATATTGGAATCTTTCAAATCTCAAAATAATATTGTTTTAAGTTAAATATACTTTAACTAGGACTTACTTCTAAGGTTAATATCCATATTTCTTTGAACTTAAATATCAACTTATACATAGAATAATGATATCTTTAATACTTCACAAGTACCAGATATCTCAGATACCAATCACCTTTATCTGTGTACTTGGACTTATAATAAGTAAACAACTTCCTTATCTAACTCTATAGATTTAATTCCCAGAATTAAGTTATTACCTTTCCATATATAATAAGAATTGTTTTTAAACTATCATGTATTCAATACCTAAAAATTTTAATTTTTGTTATCTATGACTAGTATATCTCTATACATTTCTACTATAAATATGATAAGTTTATCATAATCTAAAAAACAATCTCTTTAAATTCATCATAAAAGTGAATCTTTAGATGTCTTTTAGCCTTTCAATTATACATCAAAAGTATCATCAAAGGCAATAGTTTCAATTCAATGTAATGTTAAGAGATTTCAACTTTTCAAATTTCGTCTTATTCTTACTACTTATCTTAATAATTATTCTCTTATAAGTGTTCATTGAAACAAATATTTCGTTAAATAGGTCTGTAAGATTATATTCAATCTTTTGGATATAATCTCACAACCTTTTATTAATTGATTCAATTCTAAACTTATTGGATAATATATGCTTCAACTAAGCATTACATCAAAAAATTATTAAGTTTGACTCTTGCAAAGTGTTATCATTCCATATCTATTACAAAATCTTGTTAATTAATTTAGTTAAAACTATTGAAGGTAAATTACTAACTTGGTATAATTATAGAAGAAATAAATATTACATTATATGTCTTAATTTTTATGTAATTTTGTTTCTAAACATTTTTGTGATGAAACTTATTTTACTATTGAAATAGCTCCTCCTAAGTTATAAGCTGCTAAATTATCTTGTTGTTTAATTAAAAATAATTCTTTTACTATCTTATTAATAGGATAGGGTAATTTTTGTATAAAGATCTGAATATATATTTCTTGTTCAGTAAGGGTTAGTTTAAAATGATATTTTTTAAATTCACAAATGTATTCTTCCAGATAACATATTTCATATATTCATATATTATTTAAATGCCATAATGCATATTTCTTTCTTCGTTTTCGATTTCTTGTTTATATGAAACTATATCTTTGCCAATGAATTCTTTATAAATTTCATAACTTACTACTTGAAAGGCTTTTATAGGTTCAATTGCATTAAGAAAGTCAGTGGTATTTTTTTTCGTACTTCATTATAGAGAAAAAGTTTAGTACTATACCAAGAGTTTTATAAGTTATAAAATTCCATAAGGTACTTATATTAGTTATTCCTTCAAAAGGTTTTTCTAATTGAATGACTAGTGCTAATCTATTGGACCATTTAAGTAATAATTTTTCTGGGGATAAGACACTGTCTAAATTTAAGATTCCATTTGGTCCTAATGTTACATGTTTTGGTGAATATTCAGTTGGAAATTTTTATTTTATTTTATTTTCTATAATAGCCAAAACGATTTAATTCTTCTCGGTCAATTGGTCTGTAATTCCAATCAAATTTTGTTTGGTTTTCTCTTTTCCTTTTTTCTCCATTTTGACTTGTTTTAGTTTGTTCAACAGGTTTTTGTGAAGAAGAAGATGGTTGTTCCATATATACTTCTTGGTCTGATTCATATCCATAAATTATTTCATCTTGATCAGTAATTGGATTTATAGTTTCATATTTTAAAGAATTATTTTCTTTATCTAAAGTTAATGTATTAACTAATTGGGAAATTTCTTCTAACTGATTTTTTATATCTATTTCTATATTCGCCATGGTTTAACTAATGTTATATTAGATAAGGTAGATGGGGTATATGGCTCTGATACAACTTTTGATTTTTCTAGTTTTTCTTTTGATTTTTCTAGTTTTTCTAGTTTTTCATCTATTTGATCTAGTTTTTGAAGTAAATTTTCATAGCATTTATAGCCAGTATTGATTATTCTATTATTAATTTTAGTAATTAAAGATTCTAATATTTCGTGAATTTCATTAAATTCATTAAATTTCTGTGATTGATAATTTTGTTTTTTATTTAATAATGGTTGTATTATAGTAATTAATTCCTTTAATTCAATTTCAATATTAATTTATTTATCTAATAATTCAGATAATTGCTTAGTAACACTCATAATGTATTCTTAAGATAACTTGATAATTCTTGAAGTTGTCCGTTAATATTAACTAATTCATCACCTAATTGTTCTGTATTCTTTTCTACTTTTTCATTTGATGTTCTAGGTTCAGTAAACCTAATAGTTTTTCTAATCTTACAGATTGTAATCATAAAAGACTATGTTATTTTTTAAGTATTTTATTTTCACATAAAGACAAGTGAGGAGTATCTTCTAAACTTGTTATGTTTTGTAATTTTATAGGATGATTAATATTTGGTAATTTTCTTAGGCTAGTTCTTAAATTTAGTCCAACTTTTGCAACATCGTTAAACAATTGGTCTATATAAATTCTATATGTATTTTTAAATTCAATACTGTGGTGTGAATTAGTTAAAGCATAATTAACTTGATAAGTAATTGAAAAAGGACATTGTTATGGGGTCATTAGATTGTTTTGATAAAACTTATAGGCTATAGTGATTGTTTCATCTAGATTTACTGATTTTAAAGGAATTCCTAATTTTGAACGAGTATTAAATTTTATTTTTCCATAAGCTAAATTTCTATTCATTATTTCGATTATTTGATCTTTGAGATCATTCATTCTTTCATCAATAATAGCCATTCTTAGAGGAGAATTGATTCCTTCTTGAAAAGTAGATTTTAATAAGATTTGAATAGTTGAAAGGTGTATATATCCTATTTTATGTCTTCTTTCTTCAGGAATTCTTTGTAATTGTTTATAAATTTGTTCTTGATGTAATAAATTTAATCGAATATGTCCATTGCATTGATCTATTCTGATTGGTTTTTCATGTATATTTTTTTCATAATAAATTATATTTTTCAAGTAATTAAAATTTTAAATGGATAACGTGTAATATCTGGTCCATCTTTTAGATTTAATTATGCTTTAGCTACTTGTTTTTGTTTTTCATTTGATAATAGTGTATTAATATGGAAAACTCCAGTAGATGCAGTTAATTCTAAAGTATCTACTTCTAAAATGTTATTATTATTTTCGTGAGTTTTTTCGGTCATCTTAATGATTTATTCTTTGATGTTCTATTAGAACTTGGTGTATATTAATTAAATCTTGGCTGTATAAATTGTAGAGATCAGTTGCAATATCTAGTCTTTCTTTAATAGGAATTAATCCGTTATTATTAATACAAAATTGTAGATGGTTATATCTTCGTCTATAATAATCTCTTTCAATATGATATGTAGAAACTAAAGTTTTTAAATGTTGAAACTCAGTTAATAATTGATTACAAATGGTACAATTGTTCATTAAAAATAACTGTAGTATAAATAGATAAATAGGACAATTATTCATAATGAGTTTTATAATGTGTTTGAAATTTTTTATATAACTGTTGTATTTCTAATTTTTCCTTATTATAACAATATGTGGTTTGATTAATACTATCTATAATTTTGTGAAGAGTACTTTCAGATGCATGAATAACTTCTAAAGAGATATATGTTTCGGCAGATGTTTTCTTACACTTTCTACTGAGTTTAAGTTTTTGTTCAGTATGTATTATTAATAGATGAATGTTTCTGTAAATTTCATAGAGAGGCATAGTTTTAGAAAGATATAAGAACATACAGAAAATAAATAAATAGATGTAAAATTAATGAATAAACATAATGATATAAAAAAACACATTTAAAATACCTATTTTTACTCACAATTTCTCATGCCAAATTTAGAGGCTAGGCAAGAATTTAAGAGTTTAGATAGGGAGATTAGGAATGAGCTTTTATTTTTACATGCCAACTAGAGGTACGATGCTTACATTATATAGACTTGAACACTTCGTGGTGCTCTCAAAACAAAAGAAGGAAAGACTTACAGTAAAAGAAAAAAGTAAAAGGAAATAAAGAAAAAGCATATTCCTGGCTTATTGTCCAGCGAATCTTGATAGATGGATTACATTATGTACAAAGACGAGTGGAGCTTTTCTTTAGTGCATAATGACTAGTCTTTAGTAATTGCTTCTACAGAGCTGTCATCTTTGTCTATTTTTGAACTGGTTGGTCAAAGTAGGCACTTGTGAGTTAGATGATGTTGAATTTGTTAACAAATCATATTCTTCCATTGTTCTGACAGTTTGCTGAATACTCCAGAGAGTGTAGAAAATGATGCTTCAAATGATTTAATGAGCTGGAGAGATTCTTGTGAAATTGTGATCTTGTATATTAATGTCATCACTAAATTTTGTCCTCGATAATTAAGCTCTATCAACGACTCTTGATTAATTTTTTGACTTTGTTGATAAACTCCTTCTATGCAGTGGACATTTAATTAATTAATAGTTTCCTAATCAAATTCATAGTGTGGTGGTTCATCGATTGGTGGATACATCCCGTTGCTTATTCCAATTTGAACGTAAGATATTCGAGATAGCTGAATGTCTGGTCCTTTGAATATGGGATAACTGCCGAATACTTTGATGAATATTTCTCAATCTTTAACAAAATGTTCTTTATAATTTTTTACTACTTAGGTGAATCTGGTTGGAAAGCTTAAGAGGATATTTAAATTGGTTAGGTAAATAGTATCTACTAACCTATTATGAAAAAAGAGATAGGTGGTGAGTGCTTCAGCTTTGGGAAAGATAATATTGGAAATGATTTGGTCCTCTATCAAATTTTTGAGTGCTTGAAAACAATCATAGAACATTTTAGGAGTAATCTTTTTCATTTCCTCTTTTAATGCTTTTGTAGGTAAAGCATTAATTTTATCCATACTGACTGGACATCTAAGTGCTTTCATCTTTGTTTCTGAAGCTGGTTTTTCTAAGACTTTTTTATATTGAGGTCGTAATGATGGTTATGTGAATTCTTTAAGAGCTTTTTCCACTTCAGTCTTGGTTGAATAGCTGCGATGAATGAATGAGGGTTTTTCAGTAATATGAATTGCAACTTTATGCCATTCGTCATAGATTCCTACCATAAGTCCATTGAATATGACATAGGTTTTTGAGTCAAACATATCTTGTTTCTTTTGAGACACAAGAGTTGTTATTTATGGTGGAGTGTCTTTTGTTTAACGTAGATGTAATAGGTGAAATAGTTGATTGAGAAAGTTATTGTGGTGTGATTGATTGAACTATACGTGCTTCTTGTTTTTCGAGAAGGCTAATGGTTGTTCTTTACTGGTTGATATCTTCTGTGACTATTCCTACTTGTTGCTGCAATTCTAATAAGCCTGCTTCCTTTTTGGCTAGTGATTCCTTCAAGCTGAGAATAGTTGTTTCCCTTCTCTAGTTAAAGTATCTACAAAACTATCAGCAGAGGATTTGATATAATTAATTTGAAAATTATATTGATGTAGTTTTAATTTCCATCGAATTAATTGGCCTTGATTATAATTAGTTTTAATATTGTATTTAGTAAATCCACATAAATATTTTGAATATGCTTGAATGAGAAATTCGACAGGTAATAAATCCACTTTCCATTTTTGTAGTGTTTTTATACATGCAAATGTTTCCTTTTCATAAATTGGATATTTTCTTTCAATGGGATTAAAAGTCGCATTGATAAATTTGTATAAAAGATATTTCCTTAAGTGAGATGGTTTTGCCAAAAGGCAGCCAGCCCATGTATCTATACTTGCGTCAATTTGTACAAGTAATGTATCCTTAGTATTATAATTATATAATGTTGACAAATTTTACAAAGTTTTTTAATATAAGTACCGTTGCTGTATCTTCATCAATCCATGCGAGCTTTTGTGCTGCAGTTTAGTTGTAACTGTATAAGTTGCTCATTCGCCTCCAGTTGCTCCACTTTCATTAGATCTTTATTGTAGCAAATGATGATCCTACCAAAGCTATGATATTGATGGTTGGAGAGTAATTTCCAATTTGATCCCAAACAGTTCATTTTATTCAACTTTTCCTTCTTGATTTTAGTTTACAATAAACAAATTAACAAAAGCGTCTTTCTTATCAAAAAATTCCTCAAAGTAATGAGCTTAGATGGGCAATTTTATACCCTCTCATTCCAAACAATAAGAACCATTGCAGAATACCCTTACCTTTGGAGCTTTTTCTATTACTCTTTAGATCTCCTTGTTTGCTCCTTCTAAAAAATTTGCCCTAGATTTCCTTCTTGTGGTTGCTCTTCCTTTATTTGCATAGACATTAGAGTTGAAGTGGCGTTTTGGATATGAGTTTTAAGAACAATTTTAATTCTTTTCCTTGGTGTTATAATCTACTTTCTTTTTGAAGAGGGTATTGCCCTTATCCATTTGAGATTGAGGTATTTCTTTAATAATTAAGGGGATTTCTTTAATAGGCAAGTGGTTTTCATTAGTTTCTATATTAACTTCCTCTTGTCCCATCAGCTTAAAGTAATCTCCTTTCTTAAAAACTTTTCCTGTGGGTTTCCATTCCTTTCCTTGATCTCTTAATATAGGTCTCCATTGATAAGTAACATATACTTTGTCTTTACTAAGTGACTTTTAGCTAACAGTCTCACTATTGGTATGCTTTCCTTCAGTTCATTTGAGATGTTTATGCTGATACATATCTTTCCAAAAACCAATTTGTTTTCTCATAAAAGTATTTTCATCCATGTATAAAAGTTTAACCAAGTAGCTTTGCTAGTATGTCTAGGCCCTTAGTAGTCTAGTATTAAGGGGAATGTTATGAATGTTCACCTATAGTGGGATGCTTCTTAGCTTGATTTCTTGCATTTCCATTCCTGGTTTACAAGTTTATAGGAATAGAGGGATTTGAAATATGTGCCACAATCCCTCCTCGACTATCTTTGAAGCGTCAGATTTTGTACTAAATGTGAACACCAAGTTGTTCTCCTCAGTTAGCATATCCTCTTGTAAGCCCCTATTTTTCCATTATTATTGAGCCCATGTTTGGATTTCTAGGAAAAGGGGTCGTTTTTGCATGAAAAATCTAACTAGTGATGCTTCCCAACTCCCAGCTCATTCCTGTAAGACTTAAATACTTAGCTCAACCATAACTTGACCATCTACTTCAAAAGGAGGCCTATGGTGCAGTAAGATGTCAAAGATATCTCCCATAGTTTGCTTTTAGCTTTTCAAGATGGGGAGCTTCTGCTATTGTTTGTTAAGGAGTTGGCCAGTGTTTGAGCTTTCAAGGGTGTTGGGTGAGGGTACAAGATGATTGGTAGGTTAAGGTTAGCTTGGAGGGGACAAGGGTAAGGGTGGATGAGGGAAATAAAATTGAATTTTATTGAAAGAGGAAGGTTGCATATGACAGTACGGGTCAAAAAAAATCATTACTTAAAATGGTAAAAAAAGGCAGAGGAGAGAAGGAAAATAATAAGGAAAAGACTAGATTACCCTTTGTTGTAAAATAAAGGGAAAGGGCTGAGTCGCTAAGTGAAACGATGGGCCAACTAAGGAGAAAGAAGAATAGTAACTTAGGTAGAAAGAAAAGCAAAAAGGTCACAACTTAAAGTTATAATCGAGGTTCACTTAGAGAGGAGGAGGAGGAGAAAACATCTCCTTTTGTATTCTTAAACTCTTAGATTTCATTAATTTTTGGTTTGTTTTAAGTTAGGTTATTGAACATCCTTATTTGAATTTTGCTTAATTTTGGTGTTTATGGTATTTGTTATTTTATTCTCTTAAGTTGACTTACATTTTTTAAGAATTTTTAAGTATACATAGGATGTACATAAAAATCACATTTCTGTATTTTTACACAGTTCCAGTGACTTATACAACCAATAGACACTATCTTGCATAACCTAAGAATTTTTAAAAATTTACACAAAAAGTCATAATAACTTACAAAGGGTTGGGACATACTCGTGTAGCTTAATTCTCTAGAAACGTCAACTTAAATGCCCGTTGACAACATGTGTCAAATGCACTGCAAAATTTACCTATCTCTATACATTAAAATTTGTTGTTGTGGTGAGTCAAGATCATATCTACAGGGAATGTTCGGTTAATTTCTGTAACGATTGATGCAAGGAAATAAAAATGGGGATTTTAGATTTAATGCAATTGAGAGGATAAGTAAACTTAAACTAACAAGAACAAAATATAGAAAACAGTCGAAAACGATAAAAGTGATGAATATGTGTGAAACCCAGTTTTTGGATCAATCTCAGCATAGATACGATTAAACATCTTTCATTGTTATAATGCTTTAACATCTCTCCTAGAACTATTGGTCGTAGACTAACAATAAGCTCTGTTAATTCAGGTTTTCCCTTAGATTATGTTTAATTAAGATACGATTTTTAATTAAACCTATCTATCGAATAACCTAGAATACGCTCTCTAGATTTAATTAGGCAGTTGCATTACAAAATGGAAAACAAACCAATCTAAAAAACAACCACATAAGCTCGGGTCATTCAACCTAGGTTAAGTTATCCCTAATAATTTGAAACCATTAGTTACCATAAGTGAATCTTAACATAACAATTACAAATTACATTGAGTATTCTAGCAATGAATCCAAATACAATGATTACAGATTGTATTAATGATTCTAGCAATAGGTTCACAATTTAAACAATCTAACAATAATGAGATTACGATTATCCATACATGAATACCCAAATCGATTAAGTAAATGATAACCTAAACAATTCCAATAGAGAGATACAATATTAAACAAAGATAAGATAAGCTTAACTGTGCATCCTAGGTGTTGATTTCACCTTTAAACCGGTATTAGGAAGTTAGCCTTCCATCTCTTCATTAATCTCCAAGGACTAGCCTCTATCACCTCTATCCTTGATGAAAACTGAAGAGAAATGGTGAAGAATGGAGGTGTTTTTGATTCTTTCTGCTCTCTTCGTTGTCTGCCATCATAACTTATTCCTTTTTATAGTAAAACCTAGTGATCTTGCGTTGTAACGGTAGTCAAAATAAAATAACTAGAATACTACTATAACAGTGGAGAGTCTAGGTCGATTCCACAGAGAGTGTGTGTAAAGTTTATGAAATGAAATTAATCAGTGTTTAAGTTTAGGGGGTTTGGATTTTTGAAATAGGAAAATAAAATGAAACTAGTCTAATAAAAACAAATTAAAGAAAACATGCAAAAAAAATGATAAAAGTGGAGAATTCGATAGGGACCCGATTCTTTGGTTCAATCTCAATATCTTAGCCTTCACCCTAATTAAGCATATTTCAATGATTTGTTGTTCTCAAACCTCTCCTAGCAACTATTAATCGTGGGTCTAATAATTAACCCGAGTTTTCCTTTAGGTTTTGTTTAATCAAGATACGATCGTTAATTAAACCTAACCACCGAATAACCTAGGATATGATCTCTATATTTAATTAGGCAGTAGTATTACGAATTAGGAAAACTGATTAATTAAGGCAACAACCACATACGATGCGTCATTTAATCTAGGTCTTGTTATCCTTAATGATTACGAATCATTAGTCTTTACACATGAATTTCAACAAAACAATTACAGATTATATCAAAGTTCTAGCAATGAGTTTGCAATTAAACGATTCAATGAATGCATTAAAATCATCCTTTCATAATACCCAATGGGTTCATACACAAATAATTGAAGAATAATGAAAATTCGATTATCCATACACAAAACCCAAATCAATTAACATAGGATAACACAATCAAATCATAATGAGAGAAAGAAACAAAAAAAATAGGAAAATATACTTAACACAGTTCGTCAGCGTTGATGTCCCCTCTAAACCGATGTCGAAAACTTAGCCTTCCATAGGTCTCTCCAAAGAAAATGGTTTAGCCCACTTAAATTACCGAAGACTCCCTTGTTCTTTACGCCTCCCTTCTCTTGCAGCTATCTTCAAGCTAGCTTCCTCGGTACTATTTGGTGATGTGATGAATAAAGAATCACGGACTACCCTACTATTCACTCTTCCATACTCTTTATTTCTATTGCCCTCATGTTCTCTTCCCACACCACTCTTTCCCCCAGCTACTATTCACTGACGTGGTGATTTAATATGTTTGGCCCAATCTACTATACACGTCTCACTTTTGTCGTTGATGTCTTCTGTGAGTTTTGAGCAAAACGTACCCAATGTCTGCGTAACATCTTCGTTTCACAGACATTGTCTGTGTTTCATAGACGTTTACTCCTTGCCTCTAGCAGTTATGCGTCATCATTTCTGCTTGTTATTTCCTGCTCCTTGCTTGGTCCAATGTTCTCTTGGCACTATCGTTTTGCTCATTCATCTGTTGTTGTTTTGTGTGGTTAGCTATCTACCTACTGCAACATTTTATTCTTGGCCATTTACGTTTTGGTTGATTTGCTCACCATTTGCTGCAGTGTTACTTCAACGTTTTAAGTACAACATTGCATGCAAAATAACGTTACTTTCTTCTTTTGCAATTGTTTTATTGTTGATCCATAATATTCACGTAGTTGCATGAGAGTGAGATGCAATCTTTAATTTATCTTCTTTGTCTTTTCATTTTTCTTGTCTTATTCTTGTTTTTTAATTTTCTTCTTCTTACTCCATGAAGACAAGTAAAAATTAATCTTCAAAAAATGGCCCAAATATCATGCTTTTAACTCACTTTAACTTCTTTGCTTCCAAATTGTACCTAAAATCACATATGAGTCAAAGTGAGTATCTTAAGCAATTTCATTTCAATAATCGCTAAGTGTTATGGAATAATTTCATAATCAATTAAGTACCTATCAATTTCTCCCACACTTAGCTTTTGGCCGTCCTTGGGCAAAACATTAAAATTAAGCTCAAAAAGCCAAAAACATTGACTCATTTCCCATATATTCCAAGAATATATAACCACAACCAAAGATGAGTGACTTTCAAAAATCATAGCAAGAACTCAACATTCCAAGCTTTTACTCATGATCAATCAACATTCAGTACCTTCAAAAACTGAGCAATCTAATGGTAGACTCTGAAATTGTGTTTAACTAAAATATATCTATAGATACACTGAATACTATTTATGATCATGCCATTCCATAACTTTACATATCATTTCATTTCTTCACCACTAATGCTCACATGAAAAATCGTGGATCAAAGGAATTTTCAAAGTTGTAATATGGGTAAAGGTAAGGTGAGATGTATTTGGGTAGCATGCAAGCTATTAAGCTAGTAAAACAAAGCAACACTCATAAAAAACTGGGTACCGTCAGCTATGATGAATGCAACATTTATATTTCTCAACCCCATTCAGCTCTCACATACAAAACTCATGAAGCATATACCAATCTGTAAGAATCACTCATACAATTTATGCCAACAATACATTGAAATCATAAGAGTGAACCTTCCAAGCTAACATCTACCTCATATTCAACATACTCAAATAACACATTCATTAAAACTCTAGGAAGATGCATTAATCATGAATAACTTTACAAACTCATATGCATTTCCTCCTTGATAAATTTATTTAAAAAAAAATTTTTTCATTCTTTTTATTTTTCTTTTCTTTTCTTTTCTTGTGCTTTTCTCTTTTCATTGTTTCTTTTCCTTTCTTTTTTATTAAAAGAAACTAAATTAATGTGGGAATTTCAATGTTAAGACATAATAAAACATCCCAACATTAACCAACCACACATATGTACACCCCACACTTACACTTTTGTACATCCACAAACTCACCAATCACAAATGCTCCAATAGCTTTATGACTTGGGTAAGACATTTGGTTAAGTTTAAAAGCATAAAATGTGGTTTATACAAAAAGAAAGGTGTAGAGCTCAAAGGGGGCTTATCAAAAAGGACAATCATATAATCGGTAAGCTATTTGGCCAATGTAGTTCAAAAAAGTAAAGAATGCTTAATCATATCTATATTAATGCATATGATAAAAATGTGGTCTTGAATAGAAATTCAACGCAAAATCAAGATGTACATGTCATGAAGGTCACACATTATCAAAAGACAATAAGACTGATATGAATATGTCAGTCAAATGAGCTTTAAAATCTCATCGGTTTTGTCTACCACTAATTCACTACTCTTCTAAAGATAATGCACATCAACCAATCGCAAGAGTAAAAATACATGCTAAAGTTGCTACGAAATTATCTAGTCAATTCACACTCTAATCATGACTATATAATCCTAGAATCAATAGAAAAAAGAAAATATTTGTTTTGTTGTTTTATTCTTTCTATCATTTTTATTGAAAACTTAAAACAAGCAAGAAACAAACCAACAAAGAACACACATGCAAATAAAAAGAAATGCAAAAATGTAAAGAATTGCCTTCGAATAAACACCTTTGTTTAGGGTTATTGGTTCAACTCCATGTTTCCTCCTCACGTAACAAATTTATGATCTTCAAGTGTCACGCACGACTCCTCCAAGTGAGGTTCTTCAGGATAGGGTCTCAGTTGATGATCCATCATGTTTAGCATCTTCTCTATCCTCTGACTTTCAATCTTGACTGAGTCCATGCACTTTGGAAAGATCCCAAATATCTCTTCTCCTTTTTCTTCCTCATTTAATTCATCCAATCTTTTATGTAAAGGTGAAGAGTTAGTCTAAAAAATAATCATGAACTCAGTACTCACCTCTGAGCTAAATGATATAGCTTTTTCTACCTCGAGCTCCTCCTCAACTTCTTCGACACAAGCAATTCGGTGAAGGTTAACCTCAAAATTCTCAAGCTCCTTATTACTTTGTAAAGTTTCTGCACAAACGTCCATTAGGTATACCACGAGTTGATACGGCTGCTCCTCTTTGCTTTTTGGCTCGAGATGGTTGATATCTCCCCATTGAGGCAATGCATCTTGCTGGAATTACAAAGCATCCTATCTGATTTACTGCACACCTTACTGAAACAATTATTGCATATTCTATTGAATTTGAAGATAATTAGTGGCCATAATATTAAGCATTTCTTCTAAAGATGTACCTGAGTCGTGTTGGCATGTACCTAAGTCGTGTTGGCTCTCTGAATCTTGGTAACTAGACCAAGATTTACTTTCATCCTATTGGAATTATTGGATATCCTATTAGGTCTGCTGTATACTCTCTTGAAGCTGTTGTATACCCTGCTAAAATTGAAGATTGTTAGCATTCAAGGTCTTGATATAGTAGTCCAGAGATATACTTGAATTATAATAAGAAACTTATAGTCTATACAAGAATTGTTGAGCATCCTACAATCTATCATGAAAGTAACTTTGTTTATTATCCCATCTATAACTAAAGTTAAGTTGATCAATCCAACATTGGTTATAGGATTGAGAGCAAGAGTTAAAGTAAAAATTACTTCTATTTATGATTTTTAAATTTTTTTTCAAAACACGATATAGAAAAATGAAAAGATCACGAAATAACTAAAAAGAAATCAATTACGAACAAATATATACAAAATACCAATTAAATTCACAAAAAAACTAAAACACTGTACTCTCTGACAACTGCGCCAAAATTGACTACACGTCGTAATGCTACTGAAAATAAAATAACTAGACTACTGCTATAGCAGTGCTGAGCCTAGGTCGATCCCATAGAGAGTGTATGCAAAGTTTATGAAATGAAATTAAAAAGTGTTTAAGTTTAGAGGAGTTTGGATTTTTGAAATAGGAAAGTAGAATGAAACTAGACTAATAAAAAAATTAAAGAAAACATGCAAAAAAATGATAAAAATGGGGAATTCAGTAGGGACCCGGTTCTTTAGTTCAATCTCAACCTACACCTTAATTAAGCATATTTCAATGATTTGTTGTTCCCAAACCTCTCCTAGCAACTATTAATCATGGGTTAATAATTAACCCGAGTTTTCGTTTAGGTTTTGTTTAATCAAGATACAATCATTAAGTAAACCTAACCACTGAATAACCTAGGATACGATCTCTAGATTTAATTAGGTAGTAACATTACAAATTAGGAAAACCCATTAATCAAGGCAACAACCACATACAATGCGTCATTTAACCTAGGTCATCTTATCCTTAATGATTACGAATCATTAGTTGCTACACATGAATTTCAACATAAGAATTAAAGATTAATTCTAGAAATGAATTTGTAATTAAATGATTCAATAAACACATTAAAATCATCCTTTCATAATACTCAATAGGTTTATACATAAATAACCGAACAATAAAGAAAATTTAATTATCCATACACAAAACCCAAATCAATTAATATAGGATAATACAATCAATTCCTAATGAGAGAAAAAAATAATAAAAATAGGAAAATACACTTAACCCTAGTCATCGGTGTCGATGTCTCCTCCGAACCGGTGTTGGAAACTTAGCTTTCTATGGGTCTCTCAAAAGAAAATGGTTTAGCCCACTCAAATAATCTTAACAAATATCCCCTTGTTCTTTGTGCCTCCCTTCTCTCGCAGCTCTCTTCTCACTAGCTTCCTCGGTATTATTTAGTGATGTGATGAATAAAGAATCATGGACCACCTACTATTCACTCTTCCCTACTCTCTATTTCTACCACCCTCCTGTTCTCTTCTCACACCACTCTCCCCCAGCTATTGTTCACTGATGTGACGATTTAATTTATTTGGCCCAATTTGTAGATCTAATTTGAAGTTGAGTAATTTTTATTGGAGTTATGCTATTTGTGCTAACTGTTGTTGTATTTGTTCATTTATTATTTTTTGATTACTTTCTATTCTTTGTATAATATTTATGAGTACTGATTGTTTATGTATTAAATTATCTAAATGTGTTTCTAATTGTTCTTGTTTTTCTAATATCTCATATATTTGTTTTGTAATACTCATAACATATTTTTGACATGGGTAGATAATTCCTGAAGTTGTAATTTAATAGAGCTAATGTCTTTATCTATATTTTGATCTTCTTGTTTTTGTTCAGTTTGACTAATTAATTTGGGATCGGTGATAGGTATTGATCTTTCTAAATTACTTCCTGGTTCAGTGAATCTAATTGGTCTGGATAACTTAACTGATTGTGATCGAAGTAAAGGAATTGTGGTTGAAGGTTTATAAATATGATCTGATAAAGATAATCTTGGTGCACTTAACTGATTATATTGTATAGGATATTTACTTTTGGGTAGTTCTCTAAGAGATTTGTTTAAATTAATTCCAATTTTTGCTACATCATTAAATAATTGATCCATTTAAATTCTATCTATATCTTTGAATTCAATACTATGATGAGAATTTGTTAAAGCATAACTTACGATAAGTTATAGAAAATGGGTACTGTCCTATGGTCATTAAATTATCTCTATAAAATTTATACGCTATAGTAATTGTTTTGTCTAATTTATGGGATTGTAAAGGTATTCCTAATTTAAGTCGTGTGTTAAATTTAATTTTTAAAGCTAAATTTCTATTTATTATTCCTAAAATTTGTTCTTTTAATTTTGTTAATATTTCATCGATAACAGCTAGTCATATAGGGGAATCTATTCCTTCTTGAAATGTTGATTTTAATAGAATTTGAATAGTGGAAAGATGTATGCAACCAAATTTATTTCTTTTAGGTTTAGGGATTTTTTTAATTGTTTATAAATTTGTTTTTGATTAATTAAAGGAAGTCGAATATGTCGATTACACTGATCTATACAAATAGGAGTTTCATGAAGTAGTTTTCCATAATAAATGATATTTGTTCTATTTATCAAATTATGAAAAGGTTGATACTTAATATCTTGCCTTGATTTTAAGTTTAATTGTGTTTCGGCGATTTGTTTTTGTTTTTCTTTAGATAAAAGCATAGTGAGATGAAATATTTTTGTTGATTCTATAATTTCTAAATTATCTAAATCTAATATATTTTGTACTTCAGTTTGTTCTATTATTTCTGACATGTGGATTGATGATCTTGAGATAACCTAATTATTGAAGTTAATTCTGTTTGATAAAAATAATATTGACTTGTGGCTAATCTAATGATTCTTTTATTTGCTTAATTCCATTTGGTTTTGGTTACTAATCATAAATTGTACATAATTATATCTTTGTTTATAATATTTTGTTTCATTTTTATATTGATTAATTAGTTCTTAAAGATAATTAACATATTCATCATACTGGGTACATAAACTGCAATTATTATTCATTATTAAAAAGATGAATTACAAAGATCATTCTTTATTTTGATTGTTTTCCTTCTTTACGTGCTTCTTCTAGGGTTGGATCTAGATGTACGTCTTGGTAATGGCTGCTATATCGTTTATGTAAGTGAATTAATGTTTGATTTTCCTGATGATGTAAATTAACATGACTGGAAAGTAAGTCTAGGTAGTTCTATTTTTCTTTATCTAGTAAGATAAGTTCTTGAGATCCTTGAAGGTGTAGAAAATAGAAGATATGTGATGTAGCTACGAGTTGTTGTTGATGATTTTTGAAGTGATAGAAGAGTTGTTTGCTGATATCTAATTTATCTTGTGTAAGTTGCATGCTTGTGTGTAATGCTTGGCAAATCCAACAATCTGTATTAATCATAGTTCCTAAACGATGATTAAAATAGGTTATTATAATCTATATTAGGACTAAATATTTGATCAAAAAGATACTGGCTAAGTATAGGTAGAAATCCATAAATTTTTATCTTTTCTAATAAATCAAATAAATTAGGTGTATTTAAACAGATAAAACTAATAAGTAACATAAATAAACATGGTTGAATATAGTAAAAACTAAGTAATAATTGCATAATAACTGATGAAAGAAAATACTTAAAACTCATACCTGTATGTCCTCGTTTATGTTTGAACGCTAAACCTTAGGCTGAGATAGGAAAGAGGTTTACAGGAAAGAGAGATAAGAAATTTTATTTCATGGTTTCAGCAATTGCCAAAGGGTACATTATATAGGCAAACTAAAGGAAAAAGACAAAAGACTAGACATTTGTCAAGAAAAGAATAAAGTAAAGAAGAAGAAAGCTAAAAGCTTAAAGTAAAAGATAAAAGGTGGTTGGCCATTTGTCATTGTCGGCCACCTACTAACTAATAATTACATACTGCTAAAAGTACTGACAAAAGTACTAAATAATTACATATTGCCAAAAGTAAAGCTGTATACTTTAGTGGTTATACTCTTCAATAATTACTTCATCTGTACTGTTGTTGTCATCTTTAGGAGGTGCTGAGGTAGAGAGGCATAATGCACACTTATGTGTTGAGTAATTACGTAACTGCTGGCAAATTGAATTTTTCCAATCAAGTGATATTTCTTCAAAGATGCCTACTATATGAGAAAACTGTAATTCGATCTATTTGATTAATTGCAGAGACTCTGTTGTTATTGGTTATCGATAATTTGAAGTCATCAGTAGATTAGATCCTCTATAATTAAGCTTGATGAGTGATTCCTTGTTGAGTTCTAAACATTGATTGTAGACTCCTTCAATACAATAAAGATTAAAATGATTAATAAGATCCCATGAGATCTCATATCTAGGTGGTTCATCAATTGGTGGATATAAACCATTGCTAATTCCAATTTGGATATAATCAATTTTCGGAAGCTGTAAAGTAGATTCCTGAATATTGTCAGCTTTTAAGAAGATAAGATATGTACTGAATACTTTGAGAAAGATTTCTCGGTCCTTGGCAAATATGTCTTTGTAGTTTTTTATTGCTTGAATAAAACCAACAGGGAAGTCAGCTAGACAGTGTAAATTAGAGAGATAGATATTGTCAATAAGTCCACTCTGAAAAAGAGGTAGGCAGTTAATGGATCTGCTTCGGATAAGATAATTGCTTTAG
Source organism: Erythroxylum baracoense (assembly GCA_025629805.1). Lineage (NCBI taxonomy): Eukaryota > Viridiplantae > Streptophyta > Magnoliopsida > Malpighiales > Erythroxylaceae > Erythroxylum > Erythroxylum baracoense. The sequence goes on from JAOTAY010000189.1 coordinate 14,382,575, forward strand.
GGCCATATCTGCTTCGATTTTGTGAGTAATATTGGAATTGTTTTTATGCATCTGTCCACTCATTTAATGCTTGAAACCATTCGTAAAGCATATCTAAAGTGATCTTTTTCATTTCTCCCTTGACCACCCGAGTGGGAATAGAATTAATTCTTTCCATATTGATAGGCTTTCCTAATGATTTCATTTTGGTTTCAACAGATGGCTTTTCTAGGACTTGTTTATATCGTGGCTTAAGAATTGGATTTTGGAATTCCTTGAAAGTTTTTTCTGCTTCAGCTCTAGTGGTGTAGGCCTTATTAATAATGGATGGTTTGTTTGTGATGCGTAAAGAGGCTTTATGCCATTCATCATATAGACAGGCCATAGGTCCATTACAAATCACATAGGTTTTATTTTCTTTATGATCAGCTTGCTTTTAGGCTATAACTAGTTCAGACTAGGTAATGGAAGGATTTGGTTGGATGGGGCTGGATGTTTGTACAAATGTTTGAGGAGTAATCAACTAAATAGTTTGAGTAGTGGGGGTAGTTGTTTTTCTAATAGCTGAATAGTAGAACGAAGTTGATTTATATCCTTCGTAACAATGTTTACGTGATGATGTAAATCCAACAATTCTACTTCCTTTTTATTTAATGAATCCTTCAAGCTAGCTATAGCTGCTTCCATTCTCTGGTTAATATGTCTGCAAGACTCTTAGAAGCAGTTGATATATAATTTATCTGAAATGAATACTGATTTCGTTTTAATTGCCATCAAATCAATCGACCTTGAATATAATTTGTTTTTATTTGATATTTTGTAAAATTGCATAAATACTTGGAATCAGTTTGAATGTAAAATTTGACTGGTAGTAAATCTACTTTCCATTTTCTTAATGTCTTAATACATGGAAGTGTTTCCTTTTTATGAATTGGGTACTTGCGTTCGGCAGTATTGAAAGTGCCGTTTATATACTTGCATAATAAATACTTCTTTTGAGTGGGTGGTTTTGCCAAAAGGCAACCTGCCCATGTATCCATGCTAGCATCAATTTGAACCAGTAATGTATACTTTAAGTCATAATTATAAAAAACTAGTAAATTACTACAAAGTAACTTTAAACGTTGAACATTTTTTGTATCCTTCTGTGTCCAAGACCATTATGTTTTTGTACTACATTTTAATTGTTGTTGTTTTCGTTCTTTTGCTAAATCTTTAAGAAATCCTTGATCAGATATATAATTTAAAAAGCCTAAAAAATTTTGAACTTCAGTTACATTTTTACATATATCAGGGAAAGTTTTCTTTTTAAAATATTGGTTGTAATTGAAGAAATCCTTTAGAAATTTGAATTCCTAAATATTCAATCTTTTGTTGTGCTAGTCTAATTTTCTTTTTACTTAAAATTAATCCTTTCTGTTGACATCTTTGTATAACAGATTTGACTTTGTGTAAATGATCTTCTTTATCCTTATTAGAGAAAATAATAAAATCATCTGTATATACTAAGGTAAATGCTTCTAATCCGTTTAGATTATTATCCATAAATCGTTGATATGTGCCAGGGGCTTGTTTTAATCCAAAGGGTAATACATTCCATTGATAATGTTTTGTGGTGGACAAGTAAAAGCTGTTAATGGTTTTGCATTTCTCAAGTAATCGTCATTGCCAATAACTTGATTTTGCATCTAAAGTAGTAAACCATTGATGTCCTTTTAACTTATTTAAAATATAATCTTTACTTGGTAATTTATATGCATCTCCTTCAGTTGGTTCATTTAATTTTTTATAGTTAATAACCATTCGTCTTTTACCTCGTTTAGATATCATCAAACAGCTCATCGATCACTTCAAAAATCATCATCAACAACTCGTAGCTAGATCACATATCTTCTATTTTCTACACCTTCAAGGATCTCAAGAACTTATCTTACCAGATAAACAAAAACAGTACTACCTAGACTTACTTTCCAGTCATGTTAATTTACATGATTAGGAAAAACAAACATTGATTCACTTGCATAAACAATATAGCAGCTATTACCAAGACGTACATCTAGATCCAGCCCTAGAAGAAGCATGCAAAGAGGGAAAACAATCAAAATCCAGCCCTAAAAGAAGCACGTAAAGAGGGAAAACAACCAAAATAAAGAATAATGATCTTTCTAATTCCTCTTTTAATAATGAATCATAATTGCAGTTTACGTACCTAGTATGCTGAATATATTAATTATCTTTAAGAACTAATTAACCAATATAAAAATGAAACAGAATATTATGAAAAAAGATATAATTATGTACAATTTATGGTTAGTAACCCAAATGGAATCAAACCAATAAAAGAATCATTGGATTTAGCCACAAGTCAATGTTATTTTTATCAAACAGAATTAACTTCAATAATTAGGTTTTCTCAAGATCATCAATGGACATGCCAGAAATAATAGAAAAAACTTAAGCACGAAATATATTAGATTTAGATAATTTAGAAATTATAGAATCAGTAGGAATATTTCATTTCACTACGCTTTTATCTAAAGAAAAACAAAAACAAATCGCCAAAGCACATTTAAACCTAAAATCAAGACAAGATATTAAGTATCAGCCTTTTCATAATTTGATAAATAGACAAAATATCATTTATTATGGAAAACTGCTTCATGAAACTCCTATTTGTATAGATCAGTGTAATGGACATATTCTACTTCCTTTAATAAATCAAGAACAAATTTATAAACAATTACAAAAAATCCCTGAACCTAAAAGAAATAAAATTGGTTATATACATATTTCTACTATTCAAATTCTATTAAAATCAACGTTTCAAGAAGGAATAAATTCCCTTATACGACTAGCTATTATCGATGAAAGATTAATAGAAATAAAAGAATAAATTTTAGGAATAATAAATGGAAATTTAACTTATGGAAAAATTAAATTTAACACACGACATAAATTAGGAATACCTTTACAATCCCATAAATTAGACGAAACAATTACTATAGCATATAAATTTTAGAGAGATAATTTGATGACCATAGGACAGCACCAATTTTCTATAACTTATCAAGTAAGTTATGCTTTAACAAATAATCATCACAGAATTGAATTCAAAGATGCAGATCGAATTTATATGGATCAATTATTTAATGTCGTAGCAAAAATTGGAATTAATTTAAACACATCACTTAGAGAACTACCCAAAAGTAAATATCTTATACAATATAATTAGTTAAATGCACAAAGATTATCTTTATCAGATTATATATATAAACCTTCAACTACAATTCCTTTACTCAGATCACAATCAGTTAAGTTATCCAGACCAATTAGATTCACTGAACCAGGAAGTAATTTAGAAAGATTAATACCTATCACCGATCCCAAATTAATTAATCAAACTGACCAAAAACAAGAAGAGCAAAATATAGGTAAAGACATTAGCTCTATTAAATTACAACTTCAGGAATTATCTACCCTTGTGAAAAATATGTTATGAGTATTACAAAACAAATATATGAGATATTATAAAAACAAGAACAATTAAAAAAACATTTAAATAATGTAATAAAAAACAATCAGTACTCATAAATATTATACAAAGAATAGAAAGTAGTCAAAAAATAAACAAACAAATACAACAACGATTAGCACAAATAGCACAACTCCAACAAAAATTACACAACTTCAAATTTGATCCACCAATACAAGTGATATCAGAGCCAAGTGACAAAAAGAAAGTTACAACATTAATTAAACCATGGAGAATATAGAAAAAGATATTCGAACTCAATTAGAAGAAATTACATAGTAAATACATTAACTCTCAATTGTAAAGAAATTACTAATCCCGTTAGAAATCAAGATGAAATTATATATGGCTATGAATCAAATCAAGAATTATATGTCGATCAACAATAAAAGAATGAAGATCAACTAGAATCTAGTCAAAGTGGAGAAAAACGTAAGCGAGAACAAAAAGATAAATATCAATGGACTAAAAAACCAATAGAAAATGACGAATTAAATAAATTTGGATACTATAGAAAAGATAATATAATAAGAAAGTTCCTTCTGAATATACCCCAAAGCATATTACGTTAGGTCCCGATGGAATTTTAGATCTCGATTGCATTATATCACCTAAAAAGTTATTATTAGAATGGTTAAATCGATTAGCTTTAAATATTCAATTAGAAAAACTCTTTGAAGGATTAAATAATATTAGTACTTTATGGAATTTTTTTACTTATAAAACTACTGAAATAATACTTAATTTTCTTTTAGATAATGAGCTAGGAATTAAAAATACTACTTAATTTTTAAATGTTGTAGATCCTGTAAAAGCTTTTCAAGAAGTAACAAATGAAATTTATAAAGAATTTGTTGGAAAAGATATAACATCTCATAAACAAGAAATAGAAAACGAGGAAAGAAAAATGCCCTCTAGAATTTGAACAATATGCGAATTTGTGATATTTTTCATTTAGAAAACTACGTTTGTGAATTTAAAAAATATTATTATAAATTAACTAGAAATGAATAAGATATGTATATACAAATATTTATTCAAAAATTACCTTATCCTATAAATAAAACAGTTGAAGAACTATTTCTTATTAAACAAACTGCAAATTTAGTAGCCTATAATCTAGTAGGAGCAATATCAATAATAAAGGAGGTATTAGTTCAAAAATGTCTTGAAGCAAAATTACATAGAAAATTATGTCATAAAGATATTCAATTATGTTGTTCTAGATATTTTGAAGTACCTCAACAGTACGGCTATGAATCAACATATAGAAACCAAAACAAAACTAACACGCTGGAAAAATTATACAAAGTGGAAACATTACCCCAAATGGAAAAAGTATCTTAAAAAATTCCCTTCACAATGAGTTTTTATACGTAAAAATTATCGTCAATATAAACAAAAGAGGCAGTTTTGCCCACAAAATAAAAAACAATGTAGATATTGGGTATGTAAGGAAGATGGACATTATGCAAACAAATGTCCAAAATGAAATAAAAAATTTTTCAAAGTGGACTTATTGACACTATCTATCCCTCTAATTTACACAGTCTAGCCGATTTCCCTGTTGGTTTTATTCAAGCAGTAAAAAACTACATGGACATATTTGCCAAGGACTGAAAAATCTTTCTCAAAGTATTTAGTACCTATCCTATCTTCTCAAAAGCTAACAATATTCAGTAATCTACTTGACTGATTCCCAAAATTGCTTATATCCAAATTGGAATTAGGAATGGTTTATATCCACCAACTAATGAACCACCTAGACATGATATCTCATGGGATCTTATTAATCATTTTAATCTTTATTGTATCAAAGGAGTCTACTGTCAATTAGGTCATCTAAAGATCATCAATCCACATGTCTGAAATAAAAGAACAAACTGAAGCACAACAGATATTAATTTAGATAATTTAGAAATTATAGAATCAGCAGGAATATTTCATCTCACTACGCTTTTATCTAAATAAAAACAAAAACAAATTGCCAAAGCACAATTAAACTTCAAATCAGGACAAGATATTAAGTATCAACCTTTCCACAATTTGATAAATAGACAAAATATCATTTATTATGGAAAACTGCTTCATGAAACTCCTATTTGTATAGATCAGTGTTATGGACATATTCGACTTCCTTTAATTAATCAAGAACAAATTTATAAACAATTACAAAAAGTCCCTGAACCTAAAAGAAATAAAATTGGTTATATACATCTTTCTACTATTCAAATTCTATTAACATCAACGTTTCAAGAAGGAATAGATTCCCCCATACAACTAGCTATTATCGATGAAAGATTAACATAATTAAAAGAACAAATTTTAGGAATAATAAATGGAAATTTAGCTTATCGAAAAATTAAATTTAACACACGACTTAAATTAGGAATACCTTTACAATCCCATAAATTAAACGAAACAATTATATAGCATATAAATTTTATGGAGATAATTTAATGACCATAGGACAGTACCCATTTTCTATAACTTATTAAGTAAGTTATGCTTTAACAAATTCTCATCATAGTAATGAATTCAAAGATACAGATCAAATTTATATGGATCAATTATTTAATGATGTAGCAAAAGTTGGAATTAATTTAAACACATCTCTTAGAGAACTACCCGAAAGTAAATATCCTATACAATATAATTAGTTAAATGCACCAAGATTATCTTTATCAGATCATATATATATAAACCTTCAACTACAATTTTTTTACTGAGATCACAATCAGTTAAGTTATCCAGACTGAACCAGGAAGTAATTTAGAAAGATCAATGCCTATCACCGATCTAAAATTAATTAATCAAACTAATCAAAAATAAGAAGATCAAAATATAGGTAAAGACAATAGCTCTATTAAATTACAACTTCAGGAATTATCTACCCATGCCAAAAATTTGTTATGAGTATTACAAAACAAATATATGAGATATTAGAAAAACAAGAACAATTAGAAAAACATTTAGATAATGTAACACAAAAGCAATCAGTACTCATATTTATTATACAAAGAATAGAAAGTAATCAAAAAATAATAAACGAACAAATACAACAACAGTTAGCACAAATAGCACAACTCTAACAAAAATTACTCAACTATAAGTTCGATCTGCCAATACAAGTGGTATCAATGTAGTAAAAAACACAATGGTCTTGGACACAGGATGATATAAACAAATGTTCAACGACTAAAGTTCCTTTGTAGTAATTTACCAGTTTTATATATCGATCCGCCAATACAAATGGTATCAGAGCTTACGGATATCCCATCACTTCATCGGTTCCAAACTCCTCAATTGGAAATTCAGCTCCGCTGGTGTGTGGGTGCTTGCGAAGCGTGGTGGGGGTAACGTTCTTAAGTATTTGGGACCGTTAACCTCAACTCAAGTTTTGGTTAGCAAAGTGGTATCAGAGCCTAGTGACAAAAAGAAAGTAACAACATTAGTTAAACCATGGAGAATATAGAAAAAGGATAAAGAAGATCATTTACACAAAGTTAAATCTATTCTAGAAAGATGCCAATAGAAAGGATTAATTTTAGCTAAAAGGAAAATTAGACTAGCACAACAAAACATTGAATATTTAGGAATTCAAATTTCAAAAGAATTTCTTCAATTGCATCCTAATATTTTAAAAAGAATACAAACTTTCCCTAATAAATGTAAAAATGTAACTGAAGTTCAAAAATTGTTAAGCTTATTAAATTTTATATCTGATCAAGGATTTCTTAAAGATTTAGCAAAAGAACAAAAACAACTTCAATTAAAATGTAGTACAAAAACACAATGGTCTTGGACACAGGAGGATACAAAAAATGTTCAACATTTAAAATTACTTTGTAGTAATTTAGCAGTTTTATATAATTATGATTTGAAGGATACACTATTGATTCAAATTGATGCCAGCATGGATACATGGGCAGGTTGCCTTTTGAAAAAACCACCAACTCAAAAGAAGTATTTATTATGCAAATATATAAATGGCGCTTTCATTACTTCCGAACGTAAGCACCCAATTCATGAAAAGGAAACACTTGTATGTATTAAGACATTAAGAAAATGGAAAGTAGATTTGCTACCAGTCGAATTTTACATTCAGACTAATTCCAAGTATTTATGCAATTTTACAAAATATCAAATAAAAATAAATTATAATCAAAGTTGATTGATTCGATGACAATTATAACTAAATCAGTATTCATTTCAGATAAATTATATATCATCTGCTTCTATCAGTCTTGCATACATATTAACCAGAGAATGGAAGTAGCTACAGCTAGCTTGAAGGATTCATGAAATAAAAAGGAAGCATAATTGTTGTATTAAGAACATCAAGTAAGCATTGTTACAAAGGATATAAATCAACTTCGTTCTACTATTCAGCTATTAGAAAAACAACTACTTCCTACTACTCAACCTATTCAGCTAATTACTCCTCAAACATTTGTACAAACATCCAGCCCCATCCAACCAAATCCTTCCATTACCCAGTTTGAACCAGTTACAGCCTAAAAGCAAGCCGATCATAAAGAAAATAAAACCTATGTGATTTTTAATGGACTTATGGCCGGTCTATATGATGAATGGCATAAAGCCTCTTTACACATCACAGGCAAACCATCCATTATTCATAAAGCCTACACCACTAGAACCGAAGCTGAAAAAGCCTTCAAGGAATTCCAAAACCCAGTTCTTAAGCCACAATATAAACAAATCCTAGAAAAACCACCTGTTGAAACCAAAATGAAACTATTAGGAAAGCCCATCAATATGGAAAGAATTAATTCTATTCCCACTCGGGCAATCAAGGAAGAAATGAAAAAGATCATTCCAGATATGTTTTACGAATGCTTTCAAGCACTCAACGAGTGGACTGATGCACAAAAGCAATTCCAATATTACCCACAAAATTGAGGCAGATATGGCCCTAAAGCAATTATCTTACCCAAAGCAGAACCATTAACTACCTATCTCTTTTTTCAAAGTGGACTTATTGACACTATCTATCTCTCTAATTTACACAGTCTAGTTGACTTCCCTGTTGGTTTTATCCAAGTAGTACAAAATTACAAAGACAGATTTGCTAAGGATAGAGAAATCTTTCTCAAAGTATTCAGTATTTACCCCATTTTTACTAAAGCAGAAAATATTCAGGAGTCTACTCTACAGATTCCAAAGATTGCTTATATCCAAATTGGTATTAGCAATGGACTCTATCCACCAATTGATGATCCACCTCAACATGAAGTATCATGGGATTTGATTAATCACTTTAACCTCCACTGTATTGAAGGAGTATACAATCAATGTCTAAAAATTACCAAGGATGCACCCATCAAGCTAAATTATCGAGGAATGCTATTACTCATGACCTCAAATTATAGACAGCCTATAGCAATTGAATCTTTGCAACTCATTAAACAAATAGAGGCACAATTTGCACATACAGCAGGTATCTTCACTATCAACTAACTGGAAGAATTCAATCTGCTAGCAATTACGAAATTATCCTACATATCAATGTTCTGTATTCCCTTTCACATTAACATCAAAAGACGACAACAGCAGTACAGATGAAGTAATTATTGAAGACAACGTGTAAAGTAACTACAGTGTTGTTTTGGCCGTTTCTTTTAGCCTGATGTAATCATTTAGTACTTTTGTTACTTTTGTTATTTTGGCCATATGTAATTATTAGTACTTTTGGCCAAATGTAATTATTAGTAGGTGTCGACAACAACAACTGGCCAACCACTTTTATCTTTTACTTTTAGCTTTCTTCTTCTTTACTTAATCTTCTTCTTTACTTTATTCTTTTCTTGTCAAATGTCTAGTCGTTTGTCTTTTTCTCTTTAGTTTGCCTATATAATATAACCTTCGGCACTTGCCAAAACCATGAAATAGAATATCTTACTTCTTTCTCTGTAAACTCTCTCTTCCATCTTAGCCTGAGGATTGGCGTGAAACGGAAACGAGATACACAGGTTAGATTTAAGAGTTTTCTTTCATCACTTAATACTTATCCATATCATGCATATATTATTCACACTCATTGCTCATATTCATTTATTACTCATACTTATTGTTTCTATTCAACCATGTTTATTCATGTTATCAATTAGTTTTATCTGTTTAAATCCAATTGATATTATTGATTTCTTTAATCATTTCAAAGCTATGGCTTTATACCTATCTTACAACAATATCTAATTGAACAATTTTTCTATCCTAATATCGATTATAAAAATTTACTTTAATTATTTCAAGAACCATGACTAATCCAAATCGTAGAATTTGTATGGCATTACTATCAAGTATTCAACTTACACAAGACAAAGTCCATCTTAGTGAACAACTTCTTTCTTTCTTTAGAAACCAATATCAGCAATTTATTTCTATGTACCACATCTTTTATTTTCTTCATCTTCAAGATCCATCATTAACCCAACCATCCTCCACCCAACTAAATGACAAATTACAAGTGTGTGTAGAACACGTTACAAATTATACTAAACTTTATGATCAAGAAAAACAAGAACTATACCAGTTACATAAATGCCTTGGAACCTACTATCAACAAGCACATCTGGATCCAGCCTTCGAAGCAGCAAAAGCTAAAGAAAAATAAAATTGTATATTATGAATAATACTTGTAAATTATGTACCCAATATGATGAATATATTAATTATCTTCAAGATTTAGTTAACCAATATAAAAATGAAACAAAATATTATGAACAAAGATATAATTATGTACAATTTATGATTAGTAACCCAAAAGGAATTAAACCTATAAAAGAATCATTAGATTTAGCCACAAGTCATTATTATTTGTATCAACAAGAACTAACTTCAATCATTAGGTTATCTCAAGATCATCAATCCACATGTCAAAAATAATAGAACAAACTGAAGCACAAAATATATTAGATTTAGATAATTTAGAAATTATAGAATCAGTAGGAATAGTTCATCTCACTACGCTTTTATCTAAAGAAAAACAAAAAACAAATCGCCGAAGCACAATTAAACTTAAAATCAGAGCAAGATATTAAGTATCATCCTTTTCATAATTTGATAAATAGAAAAAATATCATTTATTATGGAAAACTACTTCATGAAACTCCTATTTGCATATATCAGTGTAATGGACATATTCGACTTCCTTTAATTAATCAAGAACAAATTTGTAAACAATTATAAAAAATCCCTAAACCTAAAAGAAATAAAATTGGTTATATACATCTTTCTACTATTCAAATTCTATTAAAATCAACGTTTCAAAAAGGAATAGATTCTTGTATACGACTAGCTATTATCGATAAAAGATTAACGTAATTAAAAGAACAAATTTTAGGAATAATAAATGGAAATTTAGCTTGTGAAAAAATTAAATTTAACACACGACTTAAATTAGGAATACCTTTACAATCCCGTAAATTAGACGAAACAATTACTATAGCATATAAATCTCATTTCTTCCAGTGTGTTAGTTTTGTTTTTGGGTTTCCATATGTTGATTCACAGCCATACTGTTGACGTACTTCAGAATATTTAGAACAACATAATTGAATATCTTTATGACGTAATTTTCTATGTAATTTTGCTACAAGACATTTTTGAGCTAATACCTCCTTTGTTATTGAAATTGCTCCTCCTAGATTATAGGCTACTAAATTTGTAGTTTGTTTAGTAAGAAATAGTTCTTCAAGTATTTTATTTATAGGATGAGGTAATTTTTGAATAAATATTTGTATATACATATCTTGTTCGTTTCTAGTTAATTTATAATAATATTTTTTAAATTCACAAATGTAGTTTTCCAAATGACAAATATCACAAATTCGCATATTGTTTAAATGCCAGAGGGCATTTTTTCTTTCCTCATTTTCTATTTCTTGTTTATAAGATGTTATATCTTTTCCAATAAATTCTTTATAAATTTCATTTGTTACTGCTTCAAAAAGCTTTTACAGGTTCTACAGCATTTAAAAACTCAGTAGTATTTTTTAAAAGAAAATTAAGTACTATTCTAGTAGTTTTATAAGTAATAAAATTCCATTAAGTACTAATATTATTTAATCCTTCAAAGGGTTTTTCTAATTGAATAATTAAAGCTAATCGATTTGACCATTTTAATAATAATTTTTCAGATGATATAACACAATCGAGATCTAAAATTCCATCAATACCTAAGGTAATATGTTTTGGGGTATATTCAGAAGGAAACTTTCATATTTTATTATCTTTTCTACAGTATCCAAATTTATTTAATTCATCATTTTCTATTGGTTTTTGAGTCATTGATATTTATCTTTTTGTTCTCGCTTATGTTTTTCTCCACTTTGACTAGATTCTGGTTGATCTTCATTCTTTTGTTGTTGATCGACATATAATTCTTGATCTGATTCATAGCCATATATAATTTCATTTTGATTTGTAATAGGATTAGTAATTTCTTTAGAATAGATCCAACCCTAAAAGAAGTACGCAAAGAAGGAAAACAATCAAAATAAAGAATAATGATCTCTGTAATTCATCTTTTTAATAATGAATCATAATTGCAGTTTATCTACCCAGTATGATGAACATATTAATTATCTTCAAGAACTAATTAACCAATATAAAAATGAAACAAAATATTATAAACAAAGATATAATTATGTACAATTTATGATTAGTAACCCATATAGAATTAAACCAATAAAAGAATCATTGGATTTAGCCACAAGTCAATATTATTTTTATCAAACAGAATTAACTTCAATAATTAGGTTATCTCCAGATCATCAATCCACATGTCAAAAATAATAGAACAAACTGAAGCACAAAATATATTAGATTTAGATAATTTAGAAAT
>JAOTAY010000189.1:14395054-14405888 GCA_025629805.1 Erythroxylum baracoense
CATTGAGCATTGGAGGAATATTAGGGTGAAGGAGTCAAAGCCCACGCTTAAAAGAATCATAGTAAAACCCACCTTGGCAAGCTTGGGGTAATAAATGTTTTCATTGCCATTTAGATACATTGTGAACGAATAATATTTTCAAGTAATAACATAATACATTTTATTGTCTATTTAGATTCTCTCTTTATACTTTCTTTCTTAATTCCTTCTGCTACTTCCCTTATGGTTCTAATGTAATCATTGTGAGCTAACACACTAGACATGATTCTGTAAAGCATTTGGTATCATAGCGGCCTTAATGCTTAAAGAGGTTTTACTACCATTAAGCTGGATCAATGAGAAATCAGGCATGTACCCTATTAATGAGGAGGAATTTAATGGATGTAATCCATTGAATGACTTGAAGTTTCTGCATATGCTACAGACAAGCACATGTCAACATATATTTGATACCCCAATGAAAACCTAGCCGAGAAGGAATGACAGTAACATAACAGCACCCAAAAAGCATGACTTTAAGTAGGCAAGCCTAGAATAATTGACAAGATTTAGACTTCTCAAACAATATAGGCAAGACCTAAATAACTCACAATATATGAAATTCTCAAATAAATAGTAACTTTAGTATATCAACAATCATGTTATCATTATAAATGAAAACAAAGTATGAACAGCAATACGCAGAGCGTTCAACTGAGCAATTCCAATTGAATTAAACATGGAGCAAAGGCAGACGCCCGAATGGATGGAACAAATTTCCAATTCCTTCGATAATCCTTAGGTTCTTAAAAACGTATAAGAGCGTTTACTACTTAAAACAATACTTCCAATGCTTATACTTCTGCCAAATTCAGACTCTTCATATGAAATCAAACTCCATAAAAAACATCTGAAGTATTAAAAGTATTAGAAGGGAAAACATCCATCTTCCTCATACCACACACATGAACCGAAAAGTTTTATGTGTGTAGTCTTTTCTAGTATTTAATGGGTATGAATGTACATATGTAAATAATTCTTTGTACTAGATTATACTCTCAACTAATTGAAAATAGTGTAGTTTTCAGCATTCGTAAACAACAAATGGTTGTTGTATAATAAACCTAACACGATAAAGATTAAAAATTTCAAAACGAAACTCGTTTAAGGCAGCAAAAATAGGCGAACATTCTGCAACTCCCGAAATGAACAATCCCTCAAAATACATTAAAAGGATAGAGAGAAGACGAAAATACCTTCATGAAATACACTGGAGAAGATGACAACAATGCCCGGAGATGTAGCAGCTTGACAGAGAACACGCAGACGATGGACGACGGAGCAATCTGGAGGAGGAAGAACGACGGAGCAAATATGGAGAAGGAAACAGTGAGCAGGTGGGGGAGGGAAGGGACTCGAGTAGATGTTTTAGTAAAACCAAAAAGACGTCATAAACTAGAACGATGTCATTTGGTTTAAAACCAAATGACGTCATTTTGCTCCCGGGGGCAGAACTTTTTAAATACCCTAACCACGAAGTTTTATTCACAAAATGTCGTTGTTTCTATTTCGTGATGTTTTATTAATAAAATGTCTCAAAATGTGTCACAGCAAATTCAAAATTTTTGTGATGTTTTTTAAATGTCACGAAAAGTCTTCACAATCTGTGACGTTTTATCAATAAAAAGTCGCAGACTGTATTTTTTTTTGTAGTGAATGATGTGTCAAAATCAAGTATTTATTGACTTAAGAGTTTCCTATTTCAAGTGTTTTTATCTTGTGAATTAGTCATAGCCAAAACAATTGCTCATTAATCATCATTGAGAGTGGCAACCAAGCTTGCCTTATCTTAAGTCATCAATAAAGTAGAGGCTCCAATTTGGGTAATGGATGATATGCATACTGTCTAAGCTATATAAGCTATTATGATGCCACCTTTCCTAGTCTAGTAGAGTTGATTCCACGACCACATCTTACTCATTTACCATGTCCAACAGGCCCCCATTCAAGGTAATGTATAATTTTGAAACACAAATTAATCTCAAGAATAGGCTTTCCATATTTCTTGTGCTGGAAATTCACAAGTAAAGTAATCACTCATAGGAAAGAGATATAAGGTTAGAGTGAGTTATATGCAAAGATAGGACTAATAACCCATTGACTTAAAGTTTTAGGTTGAGATATGAAGTTCTAGTTGTATATGAGCTCACTTAGACATGGTCCAATTTCTCTCCATTCCCCTTTAAAATCCTTCATTGGTGTTAAAGCTAGGTTGGCAAAATTTAATGAATAAAGATTCATAGATTTAGGTCGAATGAATGGTGATTCATGGAATAACTCAAATGCCTTCGCATTAGCTATAGGTTGAGGAAAAACTAGTTCAATATAGATATATCCACTTATGAAGGGAGAAATATTGGAAATTCATAAGTGGAGGAATTTCATATCGGAAAGAGACATAAAGTTGAAGTGACTTATATACAAAGATAGGACTCATAACTCATTACCTTAAAGTTTTAGGTTGCGATATGATGTCCTATTTGTATAAACTCACTTAGACCCAGTTTAATTTCGACCTAGGTCTCTTAAAACCCTTCATCTTACATATAACATTGAGCATGCCATTAGGCAATGATTTTAGCCTTTGACTAGCAAAGATAACTACCTTGGTTAGAACATCACAGATACGAGTCAAGGTATGACGAATTTCTTCTTAAATAATTAGTGCATATGCATGATTCAACGAGGTTGGTGGTTGTTATGAAACTATATTAAAATATATGGTTCCATAAATTTTGTTATTAAGACCCATAAAGAATTGATGTACTAGTTTGGCTTTAAGTTGTTTGTCCCATTTAACAATAAGATTCCAAGTACACTTCCCACAAGTATATATAGGAGGTTTCACATAATTGCAATTCTTTTCCTAAATCACCTTGATGTATACAAAATAATCTGTTACGTTTTGCCTATCATGTTAGACTTTACTAGAAAGTTTGCTTTAGGTCTTCTTAAAGTTCTTTCACCGTGTTGTAATAAGTTATTGTTTATCTGAGAGTTAATTTGATGAATTGAAAAATCTACACTATAAGCATTGAATTAACTCTACACTAATCTTCAATTTCATTCGAATCATATGCTGGTTTTGAATTCCTATCTAAAAGTTGTAATATTTTCTTTGCCCAAAAATGCATTGCACATTGATCGAGCCCTTTGTTTATATTTATCATTACCAGAAAATTAGAAAGGTTCTATAGTCATAAGATTTATGTCATAAGCAACCAAGATCCTCCCATTGTAATGAGCTTGGTGATTATTTAGTTTTTTCCAATTCTTATCTAAAAACTAAAGGCTTTTTTTGAGTTGACTAACTTTAATATCAATATCAAGGACACCTACCAAAGTTAGTTTATTTGCAAGAAAAATTTCATAAATGACTTATTATTTGGAAGTCAATTTAGATCCCTCACATCCAAAGGAAAAAGGTTTATAATAATGAGAGGATGCGGAATTAGGGGTAGTTATGTTTTTGTTTTCTTCCAACTTTCCTCTTAGTAGTAGGCATAGAACCATTGCTAAACAATGTTACATTAGGAAAGTTTTTCAGAGGGTTTAAATGTTTAAAGCATTAGATAATGTCTTTCAAGTTAGGAGGTGTCATGACCTAGAACCACATCGGACACATGACAACCGCCATATACCTAGGCTAAAGATACTCATGGTACCCTTAACCTAACTATACAAATCTAACTGGATATATTTAAAAACATTTTGGCAATACAATGACTGTATTTTGAAAATCCCAAAATGAAAAACACCTGTAATTTAGTTTCAAACGCACTTTTATATTCATATTAAAACTTTTCCATAACTTCTGGACTTTAAAGTCCACTCAAGAGCAATCTCAACGACAATACAAATAGTTCATACATAAAGTCATTTACAAACCACAAGATAGAAAAGAGTTAATTTACAAAATTATAAAGTATTTCAACATAATCATGAGCCACTATACAATAAAAGTACAAAATAGAGACTACCTACGTGAGGTAATGCCCCAAATATATCAAAAGACGGCACGAACCACTTAGAGCTTTAAGCTCACCAAATTAACCTGTATGGTTAGAAAGCAAAGGGGTGTGAGTACACTATGTACTTAGTGAGCGGGAAAAAGGCATATATCACAAACAGAACTTGGTACACACCAAAGCGGTCTAAATAACCTAAGGATGATTTTACGCATCTAACATGCATATAACCACCTATAAGGCGAATATGCATGACATAGAAATACATAGACCTAGTTTATGACTCATCCATACTGGTTAGGAACCACATAGGCCTAGCCTATTAATCACTCTTTCAATGAACATAGGTTCCAGTTTCAGTACACAAGAGTAGAAAAGCATCACATATAAAATCAAAACTCGTCATGAAGTCAAATCTCAGAATAGGCCAAAATAATTATGTGTGTCATCACTAGTCAGCCAAACTAGTGTGCACAACCATCGAATCCCGGTGTTGGCTCGACTTTCATTTATGGTGAGTCCAAAATAAGGTCAACAAGAGTGTCATAATCTTAGGCGATGACCTCATCGGTGACTAGACCTTTAGGTGTGCAATCACCCGCAAGTCCTGTAGAATGGTATCATTACAAGGACAAGACTTTTATGTACCGATGTCAAGGGTATAAGGGTCTTTTAATTTGTTGTGCCTAGCACACGATTGGCCAATTGTTACCTCACCAATTTCAAACAAAAAATCATATAAAAATATTTAGTACTAAAACCAAGTAAAGTACCATGCCTTTATTTATCAGTCCAACTGATAAAATGGAACCTTGATATGGCTATAAGCCAAAAGAGAACACATACATACAACATACATGACTCGATTATGCATATGTAAGTTCCAAAACATTATTTCATATAGCGAAAGTCATCTTTTACACTCCAAGTGCAAAGTTATTCAAAATTGAGTTTTAGAAAATAAGACATTGTCCTTTGCACTTTAAGTGTAGGTTTGTTGAAAACAATATCATTCCTCAAAATAAGAAATAAAAACATTAGTTTCACTCTAAGTGCAAAGAGTTATTCAAAACAATGTCGTTTATTAAATACATAAGTATACTAGCATCTATTTGAGATTAAATTCTATCATGCATTACTTAGGTTCAAAATTCACATATAAGTCATTATGCATGTCTTGGGTTGTCCTAGTCCCATTTGAGAGATATGTTTTTCCTAACTTACCTCAAAAGAAGGTGTACACTCCTTTAATTTCAACAATCCTCAGTATAAGCTCCTTGATTCATAGCTCCTGAGCCTTTATACATACAAATACAATGTATTTGCTACTCAAACATACATCTCATATTTATACACCATCACATAAGTGTATAAAACACAATATCACAACTTTTAAGCTATAGGATTTGGCCATAAAGCTTCTCACATGGTTACTTCCCTTATTATTCACTTAAGCTTTCTTTTGCATTTTTCAAGGCATTTAATGCCTTGATCTAAAACTTACACATTTCAAAGCATAATTAAGCATATTTTTATCCAAGCACATTAGGCCACTACTCATGAATCTAAGCAACAATTCAAGTTTACTTTAAGTAAACATGAAAGCCTCTTTCCAATACAGACCGTCAAAATCCTTAAATCCTAAGCCAAGTTCACTTAGGCATTTTATCAAACACCTAAAGGCATAAAATTGAAGCCTCTTTCCATTGTACATCTTCCTTATTTTTATCATCAATTCACATTATACATACATAATTAACATCATAGAGTTCATTTAAACCATCAATTTTAAAAGATATTCAAAATTTCACAAAATTTCACTAATGATAGGGCATTTCGGTTTTGGCTTAAGGAAGCTTCTCCATGACTCATTTCAATCATGCAACCATGTTTCATACATATTCAAGCATAGAGAACAACATATCTTAACAACAAACTCAAAATCATAATGTAGAGAGAGATGAGATAAAATTTACCTAAATTTCCTTTGGTGATATTTTAAAATCCTTTGAGAATTTCTCAAATATAATGATAGATTTGAGTTCCTTGATCCCAAATTAACTTAGAATACCTTGGTTTGGGTTGGAGAATCAAAAACTTGGTGAAGATTAAGTGATGTCTGAAACTTCCTCTTCTTTTTTCTTCTCCTTTCTTCTCCTTTTTTCTTCTTTCTTTGACCAAACATGGTGAATTTATCCTTTTGCCCTTAGTTTATGTGAAATTACCATTATACCCCTCAAACTTTTCCTAATTTTGCAATTATGCCCAAAATTTGAGAACGAGGAAAACTTTTATTTTCATTTTGGTCCTTGGACTTTTGAAAATTATAATTAAGCCCCTTACCCTTACAAAATTACATATTGGTCTTCCAAGAATTGAAAAATTACATTTAAGACCTTAACTTTTAACAGTTTGCAAATAAGTCCTTATGTAGATCAACTTTTTAAATTAAGCTTTCTAAATGTCCAATAAGTCTATAAATCATGTCTAATAACCTATAAGGCATTAGAACACATTTAACTCGGCCACCATGGCCATATCTATTCAATGGAATCGATTTTACACACCTAGAAGCTTATATTTCAAAAATCTCCAAGATTTCGCATACCGATGAACTCTAAGTTCATATAAGGCCATATAATGTTATATATCACTGACATATATACCGAAAGGATTCAAATATATTTTTAAACTTATATACAACAATGTATATATAAATATACAGTAGTATCTCCAAGTACAGACCAATACAAAAGGGCTTAAAGAGTCTGACGTTACAGGAGGATTCGTAAGATTTTTATTTGAATCGTTCATCTCACTTCTTATAAACTCACAATCTTGTAGTCTCTTATGAAATTTTTCATAGACCAAAAATTCAATGATTTCTCAAAGAACATTTTCCAGACATTTCAGTTATAAATGATCACCTATCTTGAACATCTTACCCTTAGGTTTCCATTTTTGGTTGGGATGGATTTATAAAGTTTCCATTGGTAGCTTAAACAGATTTGCACTTGAATAAGTATACCCTTATAATTTAGTTCGAGTAGGTTTAATGTTTTAGGCAAATATTAGTCCATTCCTACTTAATTCATTTTTTTGCATAACCAATTCTCTTCATTACAATGATATTCTCATCAAGACATATGTCTCCCTCTCCTCCCTCTGCTCCCCCCAATATAAGTATGTGTTTTATTTTTAAACTTTTCAACGTAAGATATGTGGACTATTTTTAAGGAGCAATGGTTTTTCATTGATGTGTCATGGGCTAAGTTTAAAGACCTTCATCAAGTTAGCTACTCTGTTGAACTTGAAGAGGAAAATGTCATCTTTATTGATGTGGGTATTCTCCAATTCGGGTTTCCTTCAGTTTTTTTCAACCTAGCTTTGCATTAAAAGGGAATACTAACTTTTTATCTATAAAATCCCACTAAAATTCAAGCACCATCTGGATGCATTAGTTCTTATCACTTCAATCAAAGGGGAGACGATAATAAGGTTTCACCAATAGAAGGAGGAAATAACTAAAGGTATAAATGGAAAGACATCTTTAACTATTTTATTCCAATATAATTTAGAAGAAAAGAAGGTGGGCTTTACTTAGGGAGCTGGAGGGGAAAAGGGAGAGGTAAGGAGCTTAAAGGCAAGAGAGAAGGAGAAGAGAGAGGAGGCTATAGAGTAAGGTTAGAGGTAGGTTTGGTTGAATAGTAGAGGAAAATGGTAAAAGGAAGGCTTAGTATAAAGTAGGCATTTAGGAGGAGGAAAGGATTAAAGGGGAAGGGAAGGGGAAGTCAAATAGTGAATGAGGAGTAAATGAATTTGCCTTAGTTGTAAGCATTATTAGAGCTAAGGTAGTTAGAGCATGCTCAATAAGAGGAGGAGTGGCCATTATTAGAAAAGGAATAAAACTAAGTTTTGATTGGATAAGAGAAGTCCTACCCAAGAAAAGATTATAAAACAAGCATGTTACATATCACTATAAGAAAATTACAAATTACCGACAAAATCAATACCGTAGACAATTAGTGATGGAAAATCAATTTTTGTCGGTAAAATTGTTGAAAAAATTACGTTTTGCAATGGACAAAATATCCGTCAGTAAAGATGGAAGGAAATTATCCTGACAATTTTTTGATGGAATATAGTGATGAAATTACGATATCTATCGGTAAATTAGGCAAGAATGCTTGACGGTATAAATAAGCAACATATTGTACCAAAGGGATTGTATTCCATTCGTGATTTACCAAAGAAATAATATTTCGTTGGTAAAATTAAAACCTAAATGCCATCGTTAGCTTCGACCTCAATGCTTTTAATAAAACGAAAACCTACCTACGATACCTTACCCCCTCCTCATCCATCCTTATTCCTCCTCTCTTTTTTCTTTGTTTTCTCCTTTGTTGCTATCGCTGGCTCCCTATCGTCATTGCCATCCATGAGTCTCCGTATTCCATCAATTGGGTAGCTAATAAAGGATTCACCACTCCTGATAGAAGGAGATGATACCCAAGATCTCTTGTCAGGGTCATTACTCGGGAGTCTCTTGCTAGAGCAATTATGTGACATGAAGAGAGCATTTAATGACATATAGAGTAATGAGATCCTCAGAACAAGAACTAACATTACTTATATTTTAGTAAATTGGCATTATGAAACCCTTCATGTTTTGCTCAGATTAAGAGTTAATTCAAGTGACCAAAATTACTGGGAACCTAAGGGTCACATGGATAAAAGATTGGATGAAAAACAAAGCGTGCATGATTGTCATTTAAGCAAGCTACGATCGTGGCTTATATCATTACGAACTTAATGACAGTGGTATATAAGTGAGTTCTTCACTTATGTACACATAAATGTTTGGCCATAAAATACACTCAATAGAGAGACTAAGGGTTTAGAAGAGTTTTAGAAGTTGAGAAGAGTGATTTTGAGATTTATTCATGCAATCTTAAGCAATTGTTGCATGAGATTAATTGCATGAAACTTGGTCTTGATGTTGACCCTGGGGCCCCAGGTCTCGGTTCTTTTTTTGCGGCAACAAGGCGCCAAAATTGGGGGACTTTTTAAAATAAAAGTAAAAGTAAAAATAAATAAAATAAAACATAAGTCACTGTTGGGAGTAAAAACAAATACACAAACAAATAAAAAAAATGAGAATGTCACGATCGTGCATTTGAAAATGTCACGACTGTGACAACAAAGAGTCATGGGCATGAGAGTCAGAAGTCACGGTCATGCTTGTGCATGATCGTGAGCTTCTAACTAAAATGACATTTGCACGATCGTGCAATTCGATGAATAGTGCAGCTTTTGCACATCCACTTCTAATCTTTATAACTTTCAATCGCGAAGTCCAAAAATTATAAACTTTATGTTTTTAGAAAGCTAAGAGAAAGAGCGACAACTTTCATGAAGGCAATTTTATCTAATTCTGCCTAGATCAATATAGTTTATTCATTGAAGATTTAGAACACAATTGCTTCCCCCTTTTTCTTTTCCTGCTGTCTATATACACCTTAAACAATATCATAAGAGTCGAAATATAACATAAACTATACATACAAAACTCCCATTAAAACAATTTACTTAAAGAAAACCCATCCAAAAGCCATCACACAACTAACAATTTTATTCCAAACCACAATTGACACTTCACAGAAAAGAAATTTCTACATATAATCAAAAGAGAAACTTTGTAATTCTTACTGTCATTTTTCTGACAAAACTGAGATTGTACATAACTTCAAATTACATATCAGAAGCCACATTAATAGCATAATACAAAAATACAATCATGAATGCTCATGTTTGATATGCTTCTAAAGTACCAAAAGTTTCTGAACTAACTTAGTTACAAAAGAAATAGAAATTCTTGGAGTCAACCGAAGTTTGCAAGGTTCAATAATCTGCTTTGTCTGTACCTGAAGAGTGGAAAATAATGGGGTGAGCTGCTAAACTCAGTGGCTAATACGTTTATAGCCAGTGATAATGAGCCATACACACACTCAAGCATTTTAGTCTTAGCAGATTATATTATCCACAATTTCTTAATTCTGAGAATTCATATATTCAAGAATATAATATCACACAAATCAGATCATATGTTCATTTAATAATCAATCCATAACACTCAATTATGCTCTATGTTCAACAATTCAAGATACAATGCACAAACATAATGACTTGAGAGAATCCCATAAACCGAAATGGCAAAACCGAAGTTTACACTATTAACATAATGAGTTCATTTTTTGGAGCTCATGTGTCACAAGTCGGTAGTCTGGAGAAGGCTTTTGGTCAACGTTCACATGACGAACAGAATGGTATCTCTCTTACCCATAGAAGCAAATTTCCAATGCTTACATATTTCATATTATATTTATATTTTCATGCTTCTTGAAGTTTTTCTGTTTTTCATCAATGCAAAATGCAACATCTTTCAAAGTAAACATAATATCAAATTCACAAAACATTTTTTCCACATTCATAATGATTCAAGATAAGCAATTTAACATACGTGTAAGCAAATATTTTAGCTTATTATCACAATAACTATAAACATTCTATCCACCTATTTACTTGTAACTCCAAGATCAAGTTTGTCTTTCCTCTTGTTCTTGCCTTCGACTTTCTTGGTTCCCTTCAAACAAACATATTTTCATTCAAACATCATAAACGAATAAAACTTCCATAAAGCTCTATTATCTAAAAATGATCATAGACTTAATCTACTCTTAGTTTATATAGGCTAGAAGAACTAAGATCTAGTTAAAAGTTCATAAAAATCTAAGAAAAAGAATCTCGGTTCTCTTCTTTCTCTCTTT
>JAOTAY010000189.1:14410687-14427442 GCA_025629805.1 Erythroxylum baracoense
AATCATGTCTAATCACCTCTAAGGCATTAGAACACATTTAATTCGACCACCATGGTCATATCCATCCAATGGACTCGATTTTTCACACTTAAAAGCTTATATGTCGAAAATCTCCAAGATTTCTTATACTGGTGAACTCTAAGTTTATGTAAAGGCATATAACATTTTATATTACTGGCATACGTACCAAAAGGATTCAAATACATCTTTGAACTTATCACAACCATGTATATATTAATATACAGTAGTATCTCCAAATATAACGCAATACAAAAAGCTCAGAGAGTCCAGCGTTACAAGTTCTCCCTCAAAAGAGTTTTATCCTCAAAACTCCTAAGTTGAGGACACAAATAAATGGGGGTACTGGAGCAGAAGTCAGTTGCTTCTTTAATTCCTAAAAACTCGCCTCACATTTGTCATCCCACTGAAAGTTTACCCCCTTCCGGGTAAGCCTCGATATAAGGGTTGCAAGTACTGAGAAGTCCTTAACAAATCTCCAATAATAACCAGCTAACCCTAAAAATCTGCGAACTTCTGTCACATTCTTGGGCTGTTCCCACTCAAGTATGGCTTCCACCTTTTTTGAGTCTACATAAATACCTTCTCCTGGTACCACATGCCTAAGAAATCCTATCTCCTTCAACCAAAATTCACACTTTGCAAACTTCTCTTACAACTGTCTTTCGCGAAGTATTTGTAGCACAACCTAGAGATGTCTAGCATGCTCCTCCCTATCTTTAGAATAAATCAGAAGGTCATCAATAAAGACTATGGCAAACTGATCTAAATAAGAATGGAACATTTTGTTCATGAGATCCATAAATGTTGTAGGTGCATTTGTCAATCCGAATGACATCACCAAAAATTGATAGTGTCTATGCCTCGTTCGGAAAGCAGTCTTATATACATCGCTTTCAGCAGTCTTCAACTAATGGTAACCATACCTCATACCTATCTTTAAGAATACTGTAGCTCCTCTTAACTGATCAAATAAGTCATTAATCCTGGGGAGTGGATATTTATTTTTGATGGTAACCCTATTTAACTGTCAATAACCAACACATAAGCGGCCCATCCTTCTTCTTGATAAACAATACTAGTGCTCCCTACGGTGAATAACTTAGTCTGATGAAGCCCTTATCTAATAACTCTTATAATTGAACTTTTATCTCTTTCAATTCAGCTGTTGCCATGCGATATGGTGGTAAAGATATTGATGTTGTCCTGGGGACTAAGTCAATAGTAAAATCAAACTCCCGATCAGGTGGCAATCCAGATAACTCCTCTGGAAAGACATCGGGGAACTCGCATACTATAGGGATATCTCTAAGTTCGATCCTCCATGCCCAAGTGTCAATCACATATGCGAGGTATGTCTGGCATCCCTGACGAATCAATTTCTCAGCCTTGATCACCGATATTAAACAACTCGGGAACACCCGTCAGTCACCAGTAAATTTAATCGGGACTCCATCTTGAGTGTCAAACTCCACCTCTTTCTTATAATAATCAACCATAGTGCAGTGCCTTTCTAACCAGTCAATCCCCAATATCACCTCGAAATCTTAGAGATTGAGGGGAATAAGAACTGCCTCTGACTCAACATCACCCACATTTAGCTCACAGGCCATATATGCTTCATCACAAACCACTTGCTCTCTTAGAGGAGTGACTATAATGAGGGGGAAATCTAACAACTTTAGGGGACAAATAACATCCTCAGTGAAGGTCACACTAACAAATGACCTTTGCGTGCAATATCGATCAAAACTTTAGTGTCCCTACCGAGAACACAGATAACACCTTATAAACTATGAGTTAGCAACCGCAGGTTCTGCGACTACTTCAGTGATGTGTTCCTCTAGCTCAGGTCACAAATGTCTAACCTTGCAACGACTTCCCCTTCCTCGTCCAACCATGCTAACAATATAAAATCATAGAAAAGGATAAATTATTTAATAAAATAAATCGGACTAAGCCTATCTTATCCGATGTCCCTTACACCCCAAGGAATGTCGACAAGTACTTTTACTGAGGTAGAAATCATCCGACAGTTAAGGACGTCAACTTAACGATTCGAGACTCAAACTTCTCGACTAAAGACTGTCGACACCCATACTCAACTCCTAAGGCTCATGAATTTTTTGAAAACAATGAAACACTTTTGAAAACATAAAAACCTTTGCTCTGATACCAATTTAATTGTCACGACCTAGAACCACAATGGGCACATGACAACCGCCGCATACCTAGGCTAAGGATACTTATGGTACCCTTAACCCGAATATGCAAGGCTAACTGAATATCAATCTCAACAACAATACAAAATGTTCATGCATAAAGTAATTTACAAACAATAAGATAGACAAGAGTTAATTTACAAAATTATAAAGCATATCGACATAATCATGAGCCACTACATAACAAAGTACAAAACAGAGACTATCTACGTGCCGTAATATCTCAAAAATATCAAAAGACCGCACGATCCACTCAGAACTTCAAACTCACCAAATTAACTTACATGGTTAGGAAGCGGAGGGGGGTGAGTACACTATGTACTCAGTGAGTAGGAAAAAACATATGTCACGAATAGAACTCGATACACACTAAGACGATATAGATAACCCATAAGGTGAACATACAACACATAGAAACACATAGGCCTAGTCTATGACTCAACGTATATTGGCTAGGAACCATATAGACCTAGCTTATTAATTCACTCATCCGGTGAACATAGGTTCCAATTCTAATACACAAAAGCATAAAAACATCACATGTATAAATCAAATCTCGTCAGAAAAATAAATATCAAAGTAAGCCAAAACAATCATGTGTGACACCATTAGTCGGCCAAACTAGTGCGCACACCCACAGATCCTCGGTGTTGGCTTGACTTCATCCGTGGTGAGTCCGAACTACAGTCCACAAGAGCGTTATAACCCTAGGTGATGACCTTGTCGGTGTCCAGACCCTAGGTGTGGAATCACCCGTAAGTTCTATAGAAAGGTGTCGATACGGGGACTCGACTTTTATGTACCAGAGTCAAGGGTATGGGGGTCACTAAATCAGTTATGCCCAGCACATGATTGGCTAATCGTTTCCGCACCAATCATAAAAAAATCATATACAAACATTTAATACTAAAATCAAATAAGGCACCATGCCTTTATTTATCAGTCCAACCGATAAAACGGAACTGTGCCAAGGCTCTAAGATAAAAGAGAATACATGCATGCAATATATATGACTCAGTTATGCATATAAAAATTTCCAAAACATTATCTCATGAAATAAAATCCAATTTTTGTGCTTCAAATGCATAGTTGTTCAAAACAATGTTATTTCATAAATACATAAAAGTATCCATTTGAGATTCAATTCTACTAAGCATTACCTAGGTTCAAAATTCAGATACAAGTCATCACATATGTCTTAGGGTGATCTAATCCCATATGAGAAATATGGTTTTCCCAACTTACCTCAAAAGAAGGTATACCGTCTCTTAATTTCAATAGTCCTCGGTGCGAGCTCCTTGATTCCTAGCTCTTGAGCCTTTATACATAAAAAGACATACAATGAAATTACTACTTAAACATAAATTGTTTTTATAGTTATACACCATCATATAAGTGTGTAAAACATAATATCATTCCCTTTAAGCTATAGGATTCAACCATTAAGCTTCTCATATGGTTACTTCCTTACCATTCACATTAGCTTCTCTTTTGCATTATCTAAGGCATTTAATGCCTTTAACCCAATACTTGCTCATTTCTAAACATACTTAAGAACATCTTTATCCATGCACATTACGCCATTACTCATCAATCTAAGCAACAATTCAAGTTTACTCTAAATAAGCATGAAAGCCTCTTTCCAATGCACGTCATCAAAATCCTTAAACCCTAAGCCAAGTTCACTTAAGCATTTTATCAAACACCTAAAGTGCATAACTTTCAAGTCACATTTTCAAGACTTTATCATAATAATTCATGCTCCTATCACGTCATATAGTAACACTTCCACTCAATGACACATTCCACCACTCCATTCAAACCAACTCCCTTCATTTAAGCTACATTTATCAATTACACAACTCATTACATTAATCCACTTCTTCTTCATCATTTCGGCCCAACCTTAACCAACATACATCTTCTTCATTCTTCATCATCAATTCACATTATACATGCACAATTAACACCATAGAATTCATTTAAATCATCGATTTCAAAAGGTATCCAAAAATTTACAACTTTCACCAAAAGGGGGCATTTTCGGTTTTGACTTAAAGAACCCTCTCTATGACACATTTCATTCACCTAAACCATGATTCATGCATATTCAAGCATGGAGAACAACATATCTTAACACCAAACTTAAAATCATAATGTAGAGAGAGATGAGACAAAATTTACCTAAACGTTCCTTTGGTGATTTCTTAAAATCCTTTGTGAATTTCTCAAATCTAATGATAGATTTTAGTTCCTTGATCCTAAATTAACTTAGAACACCTTGGTTTGGGTTGGAGAATCAAAACATGATGGAAATTGGATGATGATCAAAAGTGTTCTTCTTCTCCTCTCTTCACCTTTCTTCTCCTTTCTTTTAATTAAGACAAAGTGTTTTAATGCTAAATAGTGGGGTGCACGGCCACACACAAGGAAGAAGGGTCTAGAATATTGACTCTTCTTTGACCAAACATGGTGAATTTACCTTTTTGCCCTTAGCTTATATGAAATTACCATTATACCTTTCAAACTTTTCCTAAATTTGCAATTAAGCCCAAGATTTGAGAATAACCAAAACTTTTATTTTCATTTTGGTCCCTGGACTTTTGAAAATTATAATTAAGCCCCTTAACTTTATAAAACTACACATTGGTCCTCCAAGAATTGAAAATTTACTTTTAAATCTCTTATGTACATCAACTTTTTCAATTAAGCTTTCTAAGCATCCAATAAGTCTATCAATTATGTTTAATCACCTCTAAGGCATTATAACACATTTAACTCAGCCACCATGGCCATATCCATCCAATGGACTCGGTTTTATCACTTAGAAGCTTATATATCATAAATCTCCAAGATTTTGCATATCAATGAACTCTAAGTTCATGTAAGGGCATATATCATTATATATCACTGGCATATGCACCGAAAAGATTCAAATATATTTTTGAATTCATATATAACCATCTATATATCAATATACATTAGTATCTCTAACTACAGACCAATACAGAAGGCTCGAGAGTTTGGTGTTACAAGTCCTCCCCTCCTCAAAAGAGTTTCGTCCTTGAAACTCATAAGTCGAGGATATAAATAAATGGGGGTTCTGATGTCTCATAGCATCCTCAGGCTCTCATGTCATCTCCTCGACCCTGTACTCTTTTAAAGAACTTTGACCGTGGGAACTTCCTTACTACACAACCTTTTTACCTGCCGATCCAAAATTTGGACTGGTTTAACCTCAAAACTCGAGTCTTCTCTCAACTCCACTGGAGGTGTCTCCAAAACATGAAATGGGTCCGGTATATACTTCTTAAGCATCGAGACATGGAACGCATTATAGATCCTATCCAAATTCAATGGCAATTCCAATCGATACACTGCAGTCCCGATGCACTGTAGGATACGAAAATGTCTGATATATTGAGGGTTCAGCTTCCCTCGACTCTAAAATTGGTTAATACCTTTCCATATTGATATGTGAAGGAAAGCCATATCACCAACTTCAAACTCTAATAAACGTCGCCTCTTATCTGTATAACTCTTTTGACGATCTTGGGGGACTTTCATTTTCTCCCTAATGACTTTTACTTTTTGAGTGGTAATTTCTATCAATTTGACTAGCTATACCAACTCATCCCAACATAGAGGTGTCCTGCACTTTCTGCCATAAAGTGCTTTGTATGGTGGCATACCAATACTTGTCTGATAACTACTGTTATAAACAAATTCTATCAAAGGCAAGTGTCGGTCCCAGCTTCCTTAGAATCCCATCACATATGCTCTCAGTATGTCCTCCAGTGTCTGAATAGTCCTCTCTGACTGACCATCAGTCTAGGGGTGAAAGTTAGTACTAAACTTCAGTTTAATCCTTAAAAATTCCTAAAATTTTGGCCAAAATCGAGAGGTGGATCTCATATCTCTATTTGATACTACAGAAACTGGCACCCCGTGCAGCTTCACAATCTCATCGATATACAACTTTGCCAACCTCTCCAATGACTAAGTTGTGTAGATAGGCAAAAAATGAACAGATTTCGTCAATCTATCCACTATAAACCAAATAGCGTTGTGACCCTTTGATGTACGAGGTAGTCCAACTACAAAATCCATTATCACGTGCTCCCACTTCCATTTTGGGATAGGCAAAGATTGTAACATACTCGCTGGCTTCTGATGCTCTACTTTTATCTGTTGACAGGGAAGGCATCTGGCCACAAATTCTGCTATCTCTCTCTTCATCTCTGGCCAGCAATAGCTCTCTCTAAGAGTTCGATACATCTTGGTGCTAAGAAGATACATAACATAAGCTGAACTGTAAGCTTCTTCTAAGATAGCTCGCCTGAGACCTTGGTCATCTGACACACATACTCCATCTTTAAAGGCTAACAACTTGTCATCTCTCAATCGGAACCCCCCATCCTCTTTAGATGGTAATTTCTCTTGAATGACCTTTAACTCAGGATCATCAGCCTGTGATCTCCTGATCTCATCCAATAGTGTTGGTCGAACTTCAAACTGTGCTAGCAATGTTACGTCATCCTCAACCACTAAGAGTCTAACCCCAAGGCTCCGTATGCTTATCAAATGAGTCGTACAAGGATTTTGCCTGACAGTTACTACTGAACAAGACTTACGACTCAGTGCATCGGCTATCACATTTGCTTTTCCTAGGTGATAGTCAATCACTAAATCATAATCCTTAATTAACTCCAACCATCTCCTTTGTCTGAGGTTTAGCTCCTTCTGTGTCATTAGGTACTTTAGACTCTTGTAGTTGGTGTATATACGACAAGTCTCCCCATAAAGGTAGTGTCTCCAAATATTGAGTGCAAACACCACCGCCGCGAGCTCCAAATCATGAGTAAGATAATTTAGCTCGTGCTTCTTCAGTTGTCTAAAAGCATATGTGAACACTCACCTAACCTGTATATGTACACAGCCAAGACCTTGATGACTGGCATCACTGTATACCTCACACCCAACCCCTTGGATAAGTAGAGCATGCACTGGTGCAGAAGTCAATCATCTCTTCAGCTTCTGAAAACTCGCCACGCATTTTTCATCCCACTGAAATTTTACCCCCTTCTAGGTAAGCCTCAACAAAGGGGCTGTAAGTACTGAGAAAACCTCAATAAATTTCTGATAATAACTAGCTAACCTTAAAAAGTTGCGGATTTCTGTCACATTCTTGGGCTATCCCCACTCAAGTATGACTTCCACTTTTTTTGAGTCCATAAAAATACCTTCTCCTAATACCACATGTCCAAGGAATCCTATCAAACAAGTCATCGATCTTGGGGAGTGGACATTTATTGTTGATGGTAACCCTATTTAACTGTCGATAATCAACACATAAGCAAAGGTCCTATCCTTCTTATTGACAAACAATATTGGTGCTCCCCATGGTGAATGACTTGCTCTGATAAAGCCCTTGTCCAATAACTCTTGCAACTGAACCTTCAGCTCTTTCAATTCATCTGGTGCCACGCGATACGGTGGTATAGATATCATTGTTATCCCCAGGACCTAGTCAATATCAAAATTAAACTCCCGATCAGGTGGCAATCTAGGTAACTCCTTTAGGAAGACATCGAGGAACTCGTATACAATAGGAACATCCCCAAGTTTGACCTTCTATGTCGAAGTGTCAATCACATGTGCGAGGTATGCCTAGGATCCCCAAAAATTAACCTTTTAGCCTTGACCACCGATATCAAATCACTTAGGAGCAATTGTTGATCACTAGTAAATTTAATCGAGAGTCCACCCTGAGTGTCAAACTCCACCTCTTTCTTATAACAATCAACCCTGGCGTGATGCCTTTTTAACCAGTCAATCCCTAATATCACCTCAAAATCTTAGAGATCGAGGGGAATAAGATCTGCCTCTAACACAACATCACGACCTTTATCTCACAGGCCGTATATGCTTCATCACAAGCCACTTGCTCTCTAAGAGAAGTGACTATAATGAGAGGGGGATCTAACGGCTTCAGGGGACGACTAATGTCCTCGGTGAAAGTCACACTGACAAAGGACCTTTGTATGCTAGTGTCGATCAAAACTTTAGTGTCTTTACCAAGAACACACATAACACCTTATAACACTATGCATTAGTAGCTCATCCTATTTAAGGGTTTACCGGTATTACTCAGAACATGCATCACAATATAACAATACAACAACATAAAAATTTTGATAAATACCTGTAATTATGTTTGGATTGGCTCGAACGTCCTCCTCCGTCATTACATAAACTCATGCTTGAGCTCACAAAGTAGAACGCTACTGACCTGCTGGAGGTATACTACTGCCTACACCAGTCCTTTGTATGGATCCAGAAGACTGAACATCTGCCCTGACAGTCTCCCCTCGGTGTTTCACTGGTTGCGCTAAGCTATCTCCCTCTCAACTTGAAATCTAAGCCAGCTGCGGGCAATCTCTCCTCAAGTGCCTTGTATCTCCACACTGAAAACACTTTCTTGGCTTCGTGCACTTGCCTGAATGTACCTTTCTGCAGTTTCTACATTGTTCAGACCAAGATGGTCGAGCTCGAGAAGTGGAGCTGGTAGTAGGGGCAGTACTTTGATCTCCTAATCGTGATGATCATAAACTGACAGCTAATGATACAGGCCTTCCAGTACTACCTGGGCTGCTGTTGTGTAGTGTACTGTGCCTACCATATCATAACCTACTGCAAAGCCTCCCTTGGCATCGTTGGCAAACTCGGCTACGCTACCTCTGACAGTGCTTCAGTGTGAGGCTACCTATGAACCGAAGAGTTAGCAGTCGTAGGTTCTACGACTGCTTCAGCGCTATGTTCCTCTAGCTCGGGTCATAAAGGTCCAACCTTGCAACGACTTCCCCTTCCTCGTTTAACCATGCTATCACTATAAAATCAAAGGGAAAAAAGATGTTATTTAATAAAATAGATCGGACTAAGCCTAGCTTATCTGATATCCCCTACACCCCAAGGAATGTCTACAAGTACTCTAACTGAGGTCGAAATCATCTGACCATTAAGGACGTCAACTAAATGATCTGAGACTTAACTTCTCAACTAAAGATTATCGACCCCCAGACTCAACTCCTAAGGCTCATAAACCTTTTGAAAACGGTAATAACACTTTTGAAAACATAAAAACCTTGCTCTGATGCCAATTTAATTGTCCGACCTGGAGCCACATCGACTGAGGATACTCTTGGTACCCTTAACCCGACTATGCAAGGCTAACTGAATATCTTTAAAACATTTGGATAGCACAACGGTTGTATTTTGAAAATCCAAAAACTAAATTAAAACACTTGTAAATCAGTTTTAAACGTAATTCTATATTCACATTAAAACTCTACTGTAACTACAAGACTTTTAAGTCCACTCAAGAGCAATCTCAACGACAGTACATAAGGTTATTTACAGACCATAAGATAGTCAAGAGTTAATTTACAAAATTATAAAAACATATCAACATAATTATGAGCCACTATACAACAAAAGTACAAAATAGAGGCTACCCACGTGCAGTAATGCCCGAAAAATGTCAAAAGACACGATACACTCAGAGTTTCAAGCTCAACAAATTAACCTGCATAGATGGAAAGCAGAGGGGGTGAGTACACTATGTACTCAGTGAGCAGAAAAAAACATATATCGCAAATAGAACTTAGTACACACCAAAACAGTATAAATAACCTATGTACAGTTTACGTATCTAACATGCATATAACCACCTATGAAGTGAACATACATGACATAGAAACACATAGGCCTAGTCTATGAATTATCCTATACTGGATAGGAACCACATAGGCCTAGCCTATTAATCACTCATTCAGTGAACATAGGTTCCAGTTCCAGTACACAAAAGCAGAAAAGCATCACAAGTAAAATCAAATCTCGTCAGGAAGCCAAATCTCATAATAGGCCAAAATAGTTTTATGTGTTGCCACTAGTTGGCCAAACTAGTATGCATACCCACTGATTCCCGGTGTTAGCTTGACTTTCATCTATGGGGAGTCCAGACTACACTCGACAAGAGCGTCATGAACCTAGATGATGACCTCGTCGATGACCAGACCTCTAGGTGTGCAATCACCCGCAAGTCTTATAGAAAGGTGTCGTTACGAGGACTCAACTTTTATGTACTAGCATTAAAGGGTACGGGATTCAATAATTCATCTATTATGCCTAGCACACAAATGGCTAATCGTAATCTCACCAATCACAAAAAATCATATACAAATATTTAGTACTAAAATCAAGTAAGGTACTGTGCCTTTATTTATTGGTCCAACCGATAAAATGGAACCTTACTATGGCTCTAAGCCAAAAGAGAATACATACATGCAGCATACATTACTCGGTTATGCATATGTAAGTTCCAAAACATTATTTCATGCAGTGAAAGTCATCTTTTGCACTCCAAGTGCAAAGTTATTCAAAAATGTATTTTTAGAAAATAAAACATTATCTTTTGCACTTCAAGTGCAGGTTTGTTGAAAACAATATCATTCCTCAAAACACCAAATAAAAATATCAGTTTCACTCCAAG
This sequence comes from Erythroxylum baracoense, assembly GCA_025629805.1. Classification (NCBI taxonomy): domain Eukaryota; kingdom Viridiplantae; phylum Streptophyta; class Magnoliopsida; order Malpighiales; family Erythroxylaceae; genus Erythroxylum; species Erythroxylum baracoense. Next base: position 14,421,479 of record JAOTAY010000189.1, read on the forward strand.
TGCGAAGAGTTATTCAAAACAATGTCATTTATTAAATATATAAGTATACTAGCATCTATTTGAGATTCAATTCTACTTTTCATTACCTAGGTTCAAAATTCACATACAAGTCATTATGCATGTCTTGGGTTGTCCGAGTCCCATTTGAGAGATATATTTTCCCAACTCACTTTGAAAGAAGGTGTGCATTTTTTTGACTTCAACAATCCTCTATACGAGCTCCTTGACCCACAGCTCCCGAGCCTTTATACATGCAATATACAATGTATTTATTATTCAAACATGTATCTCATATTTATATACCATCACATAAGTGTATAAAACACAATATCACTATTTTAAGCTACAGGATTCAGCCATTAAGCTTTTCACATGATTACTTCCCTTATTATTCACATACGCTTTCTTTTGCATTTTACAAGGCATTTATTGCCTTTGATCCAATACTTACACATTTCAAAGCATAATTAAGCACATTAGGTCGCTATTCATCAATCTATGCAAAAATTCAAGTTTACTCTAAGTAAACATGAAAACCTCTTTCCAGTGCAGAACATTACCATCCTTAAATCCTAAGCCAAGTTCACTAATGCATTTTATCAAACACCTAATGTGCATGACTTTCAAGTCATATGCTCAAGACATTATCATAGTAATTCATGCTCCTGTCTTGTTATATAACAAGCACTTCCAAACAACAACACATTTCACCACTCCATTAAATCCAAATCCCTTCATTTAAACCATCAATTTCAAAAGATATTCAAAATTTTACAAACTTTCACCAAAGAGAAGGTATCTCAGTTTTGGATTAAGGAGACTTCTCCATGACCCATTTCATTCATCTAAACCATATTTCATGCATATTCAAGCGTGGAGAACAACATATCTTAACACCAAAGTCAAAATCATAATGTAGAGAGAGATGAGACAAAATTTACCTAAACTTTCCTTTAGTGATATCTTAAAATCCTTTGATAATTTCTCAAATCTAATGATAGAATTGAGTTCTTTGATCCCAAATTAACTTAGAACACCTTGTTTTGGGTTGGAGAATAAAAAAAACGGTGGAAATTGGGTGATGGTCAAAAGTGTTCTTCTCCTCTCTTCACCTTTCTTCTCCTTTCTTTTAATCAAGACAAAGTGTTTTAATGCTAAATGGTGGGGTGCACGACCACACATAAGGAAGAAGGGTCTAGAATATTGACTCTTCTTTGACCAAATATGGTGAATTTACCTTTTTGTCCTTAGCTGATGTGAAACTACCATTATATTCTTCAAACTTTTCCTAAATTTGCAATTAAGCCCAAGATTTGAGAATAGCCTTAACTTTTATTTTCATTTTGGTCACCAGACTTTTGAAAATTATAATTAAGCCCCTTAACCTTATAAAATTACACATTGGTCCTCCAAGAATTGAAAAATTACTTTTAAATCCCTTATGTACATCAACTTTTCCAATTAAGCTTTATAAGTATCCAATAAGTCTATAAATCATGTCTAATCACCTCTAAGGCATTATAACACATTTAACTCGGCCACCATGGCCATATCCATCCAATGGACTTGGCTTTACACACTTAGAAGCTTATATGTCAAAAATCTCTAAGATTTTGCATACCGATGAACTATAAGTTTGTGTAAAGACATATAACATTATATATCACTGGAATATCTACTGAAAGGATTCAAATACATTTTTTAACTCATATACAACCATGTATATATCAATATACAGTAGTATCTTCAAGTATAGACCAATACAAAAGGCTTAGAGAGTCTGGTGTTACAGAAGGAAAGGTTATCATATAATCAGTGGAATCTCTTTATTTATCCATAATCATAAAATCAACAAGAAACATAAATTTATGAACCTTAACTAAAACATCCTTTATAATGCCCTTATAATAATTGATATATCTACTAACCAAATATTCATCCTCGTTGTCTTAGGTTCTCTTAATCCTAAATTTCTTACACGAGTCCTATGACGTCAAGTTAATACTAGCTTATAAGTCCACTAATATGCTTCTAATTGAAAAATTATCAATATTATAAGAAATTATAAAAACAACCTAAATCTTTAATTTTTTAGGGTAACTTGTTTTGTAGGATGGGAGAGCACTCACTTAATATGATTATCAACAACTCCTTGACTTTCTTCTTTTTAGAAATTAGATCTTACATGTTCTAAAAAGCTTCACTAAAATGAATGCTATTATGTAATCGTTAAAAAAGCTCTAAAACTTACTAAATTGATCTTCATTTATCTCTTTTTCAAGACTATTTATGTATGGATTTTTTAGGTTGTGCTATTTGACAACTTTAGTCCTTCCTCCTTTTTCTCGTTCTCCTTATCCTTCTTTTCTTTATGTTTTTTCTTTAACTTTTAACTCCTCAAAGTTGTTACTTTCACTTGCTCTCTTAAGTTTGGCTTTATGTTGCTTGATAAAGTACCATATTTTTTTTAAAGATAAGTTTATTTTGGCTTGATGTTACTCAGTAAAGTTCCATTGTTTTTTTAAACTTTCATATCTAATTTTCTAAGTTATGAATAGAGTCTTTTTTACTTCAAAGAGATGCTTGAGTAGTTTGAAAGTGAGCCTAAAAAATAATAACGAATTCTTTCATAAGCTCCTATAAACTTAGCTTCTTTTATTATTATTTTTATTGCTAAAATCTTATTAAAGACCTTTGTATTTATTATATATAATTATTCTATGAAAGGTTAGGATGGTTTCTTCATCCTATGATTACAAGTACTATTATAAGGATTATTTGAAATTAATTGCCTATAAAGTGAACAGGGTCAATCAATTGTTACATATTATTAGGTGACTAACATTCATAAACGGGGTGTCCACCACCACAAATATCATAACACATCACTTTTATCAATTGAGCTACCAAATTCATATTTATATCTTCTTACTTAAAGCTGCCAACTTCACCTCTAATGTTTTCACCATATCAACATTATAAAGATCATCTAATTTTATCTTTGATCCCGCGTTCCCCTATCAATAATTATTTATAGTTATATTCTTAATTAAATATTGAAATTCCTTCAGAGTTATAAAGTCGATAATCCCACCTAAAGATGTATTAATCAACTACTTAGATGGATAGCTTAGTCCACTATGAAATGTTTGCATTTATAATTTCAAATTAAGTTTATAGTGTGGGCACCTTCTCAATAACTCATTCCATCTCTCCGAAGAACATAAATTGTCTCACTCTCTAATTTTTGAAAGGGAAAGATGCCATTCTTGAGTTTTGCTATTCGTTTTGGAGGAAAATAGTTGGATAAAAATTTTTCAATAAGACCATTATAAATGGTAATAAATCTAGGAGGAAAAGATCTCAACCATGATTTAGCTATGTCCCTCAATGTAAAGGCGAATGACCCCAACTAAATAGCATCTTTAAAGCTTTATTAATCTTAAAAGTATCACAAATCTTTAAAAAGTTAGCAATATATGCATTTGGATCCTTATATAGCAAGCTATCAAATTGAACAAGTTATTGAACCAATTGAATCATGATGGGCTTGATCTTAAAATTGTTGGCCTCCACTCTTAATTTAGTAATGCTCTATTATATCCTTGTAAGTGATGGTCTAGCATAATATAGTGTGATGTCCTCCTTGTCCTGCCACTATATTTGGTAATTGTAACCTTGGACTTTCTAACCTCCTTCGAACTATTAGGTTTCTCTCCTTTAAATTCCAAAGAAAAGTCCTTTCAATTTTTGAATATCAAAGTTGTAGTTTAAGACTACTCTAGGTCATTAAAAAATGACCTAAATCCTAAAATTTAATAAATAAACAAAAAATCAAAAAAGAAAGCTAAAAATTTTATAAGTTTGGAAAGAAAAGAAACACTAATTAGAGTTATAAAAATAAAGTGTTCAAAATATTCTAGTCTCCATCAATGGCACCCAAAACTTAAATTGTTCACAATCCAAATAATATTAAAGACTAATTAGTAAAGTGCAGATATCGATCTTATAATATAGTCTAGTGAATATGAGTATCATTCCCATAAAGACTCTAAGTACTTATAATAACTATCTTTCTATCATCTAAATTAACAAAACCAATGATTGACTTAAAAAAAGTGATTAACTAAACTAAAATTACTAATCTAAAATAACAAACCAAGTAAATAAGCAAAAAAAGAAACAATGAATTGATAAGTAACATCTCGATGTAGAATCCCTTTAGAACCTTTTCTTTACTAATTTATTTTAATTCAATTTTGAACTACAATTTCTTTAACTGATAAAATTTTCAAAGTTATAAATGTATTCTTTGTCAAGAAATAAAACTCCTTCCGTTTAGTTGATTGATTGAAATCAATTTTTTAATTAAAACTCTAAAGAATGCATTATGTTGTTGTATGAATTTCTTTATTAGATTTGACTCTAACATAGGATTAATATGATAATATCTCTAAGATTCTAGATAACTTATTATTGATGCTATAATCTCTATTCATACTCTAAACAAAAGATTAATATGATCATTATAGTATTATAGGTAACTTATTATTGATGCTATGATTTATTCATGCATATGGTTTCTCAATTCTTATATATGAAATATGAAATTGAATCTAAACGTTAGCAAATTTCAATTTAAACATAAGAATATAAACAAGAATAATGTATAAGATAAATTGGACATTTCATTAAATTAAATAAACAATCCAAAAAATAATTATAGGGTTCATTTTATCTAGATCTATCGTAATTTAATACTAAGATAAGGGAAACCATTAACAACAACAAAGAAAGAATCTAGAAAAAAACTCATTATTATGGATCTTGAAATCTGGAAGTTCTTCACTGGAATCCTTAAGAAAATCCTTTCTTTGCTCCAAAGTTGCTTCATTTTTATCTGCAAAAATGATTTAATTCATCTCATTTTTTCTTAGTTCATGTCTATCTCCTTTAGAAAAGCCACCATATTCTATTTATATATAAAAGCTTGAAACTTTTATAAACATCACAGCTAGCATGGCGCAAACATGGATCCATATTAGACCCGTGTTACCCCCTCTCACTTTTATTATATAGAAAAGTTATAATTTTATAAAAATTATGTTCCACTCATTTTGCCTTAAAATTAGGCACAAATTGTACATTGTTTTGTATTTTGAACTATTTTGGAAAATAAGTAATATATTCATTCAAAAGCTAGAAATTACAATGAGAAATGGAAATTATCTCCAACGGTTAGAGTTTGTACAAACCAGCTAACTACATAATCTAAAAACTCTTGCAACTATACTATCTATATTCTGATTAGCTACTTGATTCGATTAGAGATGAGTTGTTGATGAGAAGTTGTCATAATTTTTATGCTAAGCTTGAGATAAAACTCCATCCAGGTGCATTTGTTGTAATGTTTAGATTTTCAAATATCTTAGCGTTTCTCATTCTCTATATGAAGTGCACTAGTATAGCAAAAAAAAAGCCTTAAACACCTTTTAATCCTCCTTACTTTTCCATTTCAAGCCAACTATCTAAGACAAACAGTCCATCCAGCTGAGGTTCCTATTTTGTTGGTCAAATAAGCTAAGAAATTTTCTCTATAGTTGTCTTGTATGACAACACCTGAAGAAGATATGATCAAGTGTTTCATCATCACTAGTGCATAAAGGACAAAATTTATCTGAGATATGGAATTTAATCCTCTCTATGGTTCCTATCTTTTACAGAGTTACTAACCAAAGGTGAAATGCATGGGCCTGAGATATTCCAGACGTAACATCCCCTCACTTATGGGAAGGGTATTTTGGTCATTTTGGATCGGGTTAGAAATGTTTAAAGTGTTTTGACATATTCATGCATTCATATATGCACATGAATAGCCAATAGTGAATTTTTGCACATGTAAATGTTTGTACATGCATTCATGACATTTTCCCGGTTTAATTGTGAATAATTGTGTGTTTTATA
>JAOTAY010000189.1:14427542-14455079 GCA_025629805.1 Erythroxylum baracoense
ACACTTATTTTTGTGCAAGGATTCAATATTCACGTGCATATATGCTAACATTATGCATGAGCAAGAAAATGCATTTCTTTAATCTCTCTTTGAGCTCATATATACTGAAATTTTGGGTCCTAACTCTTAATATGAGAACGGGATGTTACATATTACATAAGATAGGAATTTCCGCAATCCAATGAACCAAAGTTTAAATTGATTAGTGAAATCATTATTACACAAGAAGTTTTAGGGGCATTCAAAATCTAGATACCAATGTTTTCCTTAATTGTTTCTAAGTTTAATCTTTGTTCTAGTTAGTTAATTATATTGATCTATTTTACTTTATTGTTTTAATTTTGCATTTGATTTATCTTAAACACCATAATTTTTTAGTCTAGATAATAGAAAAATGGTAAGTATTAGTAATTCTAGCCCTTATAGGATCGACCTATTCTTGCTAGTGGTAGTTATAGCTATAGTATTCACTTGTAGTTTAAAATATGAAAATCACTTTATATCAGTATTCTTCAAACTTAATGATGGTATTACCAGCTTAAGGTGAATATGTAACTTATCTATTAAGGGTGTTGATATTTTTTGTATATAATAATGTATTGAATGTATAAGATATTTTTATTAAACCTTGATATCTTAATATTTAAGCGATTTTATTCTCATTTTAAAGTGAACATGTGACTTATCTATTATAAATGGTGATATCGTTTATACATAAGCATGGTATAGGATGTATGAAGGTTTAGTATAGTTTTAACTAAGCTTGGTATTCTTTGCACTCAGTGATAGTATTACCATTTAAGGTAAATGCGTGACTTAACTGTTATGGACAATAGTATTTTTTAAAACATAAAGTGCGGTATTGGGTATATGAAGATCTAGCATAGTTTTCATTAAGGCGTGATATCTTAATACTAATGTGGTGGTTTTTTTATTTTAAGGTGAATGTGTCACTTATCTGTTATCGATGATGGTAGTTTTTTAGCATGGTATTAGATGCATGAAAGTCTGGTATAGTTTTAACTAAACCATCATATTTTTCATACTAATTGATGGTATTACTATTTCAAAGTGAACATGTGACTTATCCGTCATGAGTAGTATTTTTTGTGTATAAGCATGGTATTGGATATATGAAGATATGGAATAGTTTTCATTGAAGCATGGTATCTTAATATTAAAGTGATGGTATTCTCATTTTAAGGTTAACATGTCATTTATTTGTTATGAGTAGTAGGAAGTTTTTGTAAATAGCATGATATTAGATGCATAGAATCCTAGCATAGTTTTATTTTTGTAAATAGCATGATATTGGATACATAAAATCCTAGCATACTTTTAGTGAGCCATGATATTCTTCTTATTTGGTCATGATATTTTTATTTTAAGGTGAACGTTTCACTGATCTATTATAAGTGGTAGGTGGGAAGTATTTTTTGGACATAAGCATGGTGTTTTACGCATGAAGTTCTTGTTTAGTTTGTATTAACACATGGAACCTTAATATTAAGTGATAGTATTATCATTCTAAGGTGAACGTGTAGCTTGTCTATTATAAATGATGGTCTATTTTGTACATAAGCACGGTATTGAATATATGAAAGTTTAGTATAGTTTTAACTAAGCCATATTATTCTTTATACTCATTGATGACGTTCTTATTTTAAGGCAAATATGTGACTTATGTTGTATTATGGTATTATCTTATACATAAACATGGTATTGAATGTATAGAATCCTAGTATAATATTTATTAAGTTATGGTATTTTTCGTGCTCATTAATGGTATTCTTATAACTTTTACAATGAAGATTCTAAGTTTCATATAAACTCATTCGTTAAAGATCAAGTTCCTACGCTCAATCGTAGAATCAACGGTGATGCAAGTCAATACTTCATATTTGTGGTTCTTCATTGTCAACTAAAAGTATTTACCATCAAACCAAAATAATAATGGCTATATTTAAAAATCATTTTAAATAAAATTCTTGTTTCTTTAAAACTATTGTCAAAATAGTAATGATATTAGCATAAATAAGGTTTTTAAGAAATTAAAATTTTCTTTTTCAAAATTACAACAACAAACTTTAATAAAAAAGGGAAATAAATACTTCCTTAATTCTTTTTGCTAGTTGATAATTTCTACTAAAAGATGAAGTAGGAGGAGAATTACTTATTTATCATTTTTATTTTATTATAATATAATTAAATTTACCTATGTGCCAAGTGGTAAGTTATAATTGGCCGCCAATAAATCAACCATTTAGTCGTCCCCATTTGCTACTGGACCCTTTCTTATCCCACACGTCCAAGTGAATGTCCGAAATGGGTCTACATAAAGTTTTGGGCTCAACTTAAGGGCCGTAGCAGTTGAGTTGATTAGATGTTCAGAAACATCCCACTTCAGTTTCTCGGTTTATCCGATTCCGAGATAGGGTTTAAGCACGCTTCGCTTGTACTACTAGCTGCCCGTTTGGCGATGAGTTCATAAGTTCTCCTCTTCTAATGGTTGTAAATTTCCACAATTCTGGTACTTCTTCCGGTTTCTGTGTAGTTTTACATAGATTGTCTTCGTGGTCGAAGTTTGATGCTTCTGATTCAGTCCAACTATCGCTCTCTTTAATGAAGATCGTATTTTGCCATCTTTCTTACTCTTGTCAACCCATCTCAGTTATGCTTGTTGGATTGAAAGAACAGATTCATATTTCTGCTAAATAAAGAAGTTGATTAATGGCACTTGGGTGGGAATCTTAGACAACATAATGCCTACGGCTTAAGATATCATTGGAGCTTATGGTTTCGTTTCGTAGGCCAAACAGGTTCTATCACATGAGTTTGTTTTTAGTGGGACTATAGCTCTGAATCTAATCTTTCTTTTGACCCAAAAAAGAAAATCTACTTTTTATTCTCCTTAGACCATAATGTGTTCTAAGCATTTGGCAGGTGACAAGTATATGCGCCAATTCCTGAAGTCTTCACCAGAGCAGTTTATCTTTTCTTATTTGCCTCATGCACAACCTGTCCTTTTGAGTTGCTTGTTATATTTCCCCTTTCTTATTTGGAGCTGGAACTGAGTTAGAGCTGAATATGGATCACTCTAGTTTTCTAGCCGTAATGGCAGAAAGTTAAACCAAGTTTTTGGTATTTTGTTTCATTTCATTATTTTGAATTATTGACTTGTGATTCTATGTACGGTTATAGGAAAGGCATTCGTTTTCTTAGTTTTATTGCTTGCAGTAGAAAGAGTTCCTGGGATCCTACTGTATCTCTTAAGTTCAATCACCCGTCCCTTATGCTGCTCGAGAGGAGCAATACAAGGGATCATTTTAAACAGATCTTGGGACAAATAATGAGGAGCAATCTCATTGGTCAAACATTTCCCATGAGTAGACTCATTTTGTTTTCAGCTATTTCACACCCTGAGAATTTAGACATGGCCTTGATACTTTTCAATGAGTTTACTCCTCATCCCAACTTGTACATTTATAACACCATGATTTCTGCTTTGGCTTACTCCGCTCATCAATCTTTTCAAATGTATAATTGTTTGTTGAGGTCAGCAGTTTACCCAGACAAGCAAACACTCCTTCACCTACTTCATGCTTGCAAACATGTATCAGAAGCAAAGCAAATTCATTGTCATGCTATTATTATGGGGTTGTTGCATGACTATATACATAACTCCCTCATAAAGATATACTTGGAAAATGAACTAATGTGGTTTGCAAATAATATACTTGGACACATGCTAGCTCCAGATGCTGTGGCATATAATATCTTAGTTAATAGCTATGCTAAGAAAGGATCAAGTGTGGAAGCACTACAATTGTTTCACAAAATGATGGCTTTAGACCTCAAACCTGATGAGTATACCATGTTAGGTTTGCTAGTTTCTTGTGGGCAATTGGGAGATGTCCTATTAGGAAAAGCTGTTCATGCTTGGATTGAAAGGAGGAAGCTCATTATTTCATCTAATTTGATTTTGGGTAATGCTCTTCTGGATATGTATGTGAAGTGCCAGGAGTTAGACGTTGCACAAATGATATTCGGAGCATTAATGGAGAAGGATGTTGTTTCATGGAACATAGTAATAGGTGGATGTGCAAAAGTTGGTAAGATGGAACTCGCAGAGGCATATTTTGATCAAATGCCTAATAGAGACCTTGTTTCTTGGAACTCTTTGATAGCTGGCTATGCCAGTAAGGGTGATTTTGAAAAGGTAAGCAAATTATTCAGTCATATGGTGGCAGAGAATGTTATGCCCAACAACATCACATTGGTTAGCTTTATTTCTGGTGCAGCTGAAGTTGGAGCGCTGGACCAAGGGAGGTGTGCACATGGATGGTTAATTAGGATGCTGATAAAAGTGGATGCCGTATTGGGTTCAGCATTGATTGATATGTATTGCAAGTGTGGAAGTATTGAAAGAGCTTTGATGGCCTTTCAGGAACTTACTGAAAAGGACAGTAGAGTATTGACAACGATGATATCAGGATTTGCATTGCATGGCTATGGTCAAAAAGCATTAGAAATTTTCTCTAAGATGCAAGATGACACAACTCCAGATGATGTTACTTTTGTTTCTCTTCTTGCAGCCTGCAGTCACAGTGGGCTTGTAGATCAAGGGCTCAGACTATTCCATTGTATGAAACATTGTGGGATAGAACCAGGAATTAAGCACTATGGATGTTTGGTGGATCTTTTAACACGATCAGGGAGGTTGACTGAAGCAAAAGATGTTATTGATAGGATGCCTATGAAAGCAAGTCCGTCCATCTGGGGGGCAATGCTAAATGCTTGTCGAGCTGAGGGCAATGTAGAAATGGCAGAGACAGCTTTGAATGAGCTGCTCAAGTTAGAACCTGAAGAAGAAGGTGGATACATGTTGTTGTCCAATATATATGCTGCTAGTGGGAGGTGGAACTATTCTGGTAAGATTAGGGGGGTCATGGAAAGTAGAGGAGTGAAGAAGACTGCTGGCCGCAGTAGTGTGGTAATCGACGGAGTTGCTCACAATTTTCTTTCTGCAGACAGGTTACATCCAAGAGAGGAAGAGGTCAAGGCCATTTTGAGTTGTCTGAAAAGAGAAATGAAACTAGGGACCGATTTTCCACTTGCTATGCTTCCTTGACTATATCAATATTGGCCGAGGTTGGCCAGTTTAACCTTTCAGTCAAAAAATAGATTCGGAGATGTTAAGGATGTTTGTACCAATACCGTGAGGATATTATCAATGATCCTCGTGCTTTTAGTTCAACTAGAATTTTTCTTTAATGTAAATATGTGCGTTCTTTGCTGGAGACTCTTTTGCGGTGTTAGTTGTTCAAAAGTCAAATATAAAAGCATGGTAAGGTTCCCCTTTCCTCTATAATCGGCTTATATAGTTGATAGTCGTGTACATTATATCCATTTTTTGTGGTACCAGCTTTATGGGTTTTAAAATTTGGAAACAAGTACTGCACTTGAGTTCTATTGATGCGAAGATCATAAATTGGGATAGAATCTGCATTTTTTTGAGTAAAAGTTCAGATTTGCAGGAGGCTTTAGTCTCTCAGGTGATGCCAAGAAAAAGGTGATACATTGATATTCATTCAGAACGGATCGTTTTTGTTATGGGCACCTTGTAATCCTCCCCTCTAATGTAATGGCTGAGTGAAGCAATATACTCTTTTTTTTCTGCTATTGTACTGGAAAAATTTTATGTTTGGTAGTATATAGGACGTACTAGTTTATTTCTTTTGTTGCCAACTCCGCATCAATACAAAGCCGTTGTTCACTTGCACTTTGGGCACCACCATTGAGCCGTTAATGTTCACTTGCATTTTCTGCACCATCACTGAAGTTACGGTTAGATGGAGATGCTATCTTTCTGAAGCTGAAGTGAAAAATGGTAGGTTTTAGTGGAGTTTCCTGCTTTCATATTTATCATGGAAGTTTTCAAGCGACATAGCCTAATCGTCCAAGTTTACAAGTTGCATAGTCAATAGCTCTGATCCACCTCTTGCCAGCCTTGGTCTTATTTACCCCAAATACGGCAACCAGATTCACGAGTAGGGGGGGAAGAGATCTTTTATTCTAATTAACTAATTCTTACTTTATTCTATTAAATTTCATTCATATATTTATATAAGACTCACATAAATATGTTATTAACATTGATTGAAGCAATGTTCTAACACTATTTTTGGCATAGAAGATTTGGTGCCCACAAGTTGGGCTAGTATTAACGTATGTAAACATTAATTATCACGAATTCGATTCTCATCCAAACCCCAGCTTTTCATGAAAAAGGTTACAGGAGTTACCTTAAATCAACTCAATAGAAGTCACACTTTAAAAGGAGGTTGCAACATTTAAACCAGACACCAAATGGGTGGAAGATGTCTTCCGGTGTGAGTAGCTCTGAATAGCTTCTGTAAAGCTTCAATTCATTCCTTCTGAGATAATCCATGCAACAAATGAAAACTGATACTACGTCATAATTTACATTATTACCCCCATCATCAAGGAGTTGAAGGAAAGTCCGATTGTGTTTCTCAAGATGGGTGTAGAGTTATGAGTTTAGAATGATGCCTAAGGCCGACGTTGTATGCATCTAATGGAATAGATATACAATAGTTTCCATTAAGTTTATTCAGACAAAAAGAGAAGCATAAAAATAAATAACACCAGAAAACCACTAACTAGTATTTTGTTATCTTTATCTCCAATTTTGGGCGGGGGATGAGACAGTGCGATGAAAACTGTTGGGGCAAGAAGTACAGCAATGAAGAGCAAAAATAGAATCAGCTTGCCTACATAATGAAGAACGTATAGTCTTGTATAGATCCTTCTTTGAATTAATATTCAGGAACAGAGACAATTCCGTTCAGGGAGAGAAAGAAAAGGGTTTCTGTGTTCTTTTCCATTGCACTAACGAAATTAACGGACTGGAATACCATTTGACAATTGCGTTATTCTACCATTAAAGCAGCCTCATGTAGTGGAATATAAATCTTAAGATGAAACTAAATTAAATACTCGCATCAGATACACTCTTCAGATGGAATACAACTTTTTAAGATGAACACGTTTGTTCTTTCCAACATTCAAGGGCATGCCAAGTTGCCTACAACAGCTTCCAGTTTCGATGAAATTTAAGGATATAATCTAGTATAAAAGTTTTTAGGACCAGGAAGAAAATTTTGGAGACTTTGTCATTGTCCATTGGAGTGCACAATGAATCCACAAACCTACCGTGAGTCAATACTTCTTTTTCTATTTCTACACAACTTGTCCACTAAGTGTAATTTTCTGTACAAAAGAAACACTTCTACACGCAACTCATCTTCAAAAACATTGTACACCCTACTCATCAAAAGATTCGGTTAGCCACTGAATTAGAATTACAGGCCTGGGAAGACCGCACTAGCTTGCATATCCATGGACATCGGATCTTAGCTATGATTTCGATTCGGCCACAAAGGTGACATAAAAAGATGCCGTCATTAAAAGGAGTCATGATAAACCATAAAGGCATCCCACGGTTCTGGTTGTAATGAAGAACTTGAGAATACATTAAATCAGGTCGGCCCAGAACTTGTACTAACTGGACCGTCTTTCAACCCCTGGAGACACGTATGTAGTGCTTTTTGCACATTATCTGCAACTATCCTCAACCTTCCTTGAGTACCATCTCCAGTTGAACAGCCGCTAAGTTCTATTGTTCGAGCCACCCTCAGTTTACATTTCTCCCACTCTTCAACACGCAACCAGCAAGAGCGACCTCCATGACTACCTTCCATGCCAAGAAATAAGACATTAATATTTTCTCCAAACAAGTATCTTAACCTCACTGACACGCAATACGGCAACCAAGCAGCACCACCAGCAGCATTAATATGAGGTATATGAGCAGGATCGAGAACAACAGTGAGTGCAAAATCAACCGAATTATGAGACCGATCATAATGGATATTGCTTTTAGCTGCAGAAGAATTATCATCCATGGTCAGCCCTGCATGATTTTCCAGGCATAACTCAATACGGGGTTTCTGACCAGAAGATATTTCTCCACCCTGTGCCTGGACCAATCCTTTCTTCCAGGCAATCAGTTTTAAAAATTCTCTTAAAACCGATATGGGCAATGTGAGAAGAGTAATGAATGATGCAACGCGAGAAGCATCATAGGGCTCCGATGCAACACGGCGACTGAAATAGTCACATATTTCTCCTATTTCAGATTGAGTTAATTCTTCTTGAGCAGTAGTAGGGTTCTGTTGCTGTTGCTGCTGTTGTTGCTGGTGAAAACGCTTGACACTTAGTACTTGAAGAAGAAGTTGAACTCTGTGGACACTAACAGCAAATACATAACCCCTGTTTAAAGAAACATAATTACATTTAGAGAGTACAGAATAATATAAAAGTCTATCAATGGCTAGATTATTGATGGTTATGTAGCAAGTAAACCATGTGCAACTAATGAACCTCCTTACTATTAACAAATCAAGAAGAAGATCAAATTGTGTTTGAAACAGTTCATAATTGAGTGCCAACATCAGCAATAGAAGGAAAGATCCAAGTAATATATTAGATGCAACTGAACAAACGATGTGATGGATGCAAATGGCATAAATCAGTTTGATGTTTCTTCTACTCGCCTTTCAAGCAAACAAGTTAGCAGTAGAAAAGAACAATCACTACATCAACTGGCTCCATTGACATGTCTAGAGTTGTTAAACTAAACCAAAATTGTCACGAACCCCACTTTTACATCGAGTGAGAGCAAACCCCACTTTTACATCGAGTGAGAGCAAAAAAGTGTAGCTAGAACCCTTTGGCAATGAAACGAGCTTCATCTTATAAAAGTTGATGCCACATTTCCTTCACCTAAGTCTCTTTTTTTTTTTCACTAATCTTGATTCATCTCTTGTAGGCTGACTATTTCATTAAGAAAAAATTCTAACAATGACTTAATCTGAAATACCAATCTATTAACAGTAGAGTATGGTAAATGACTCAGTTAATAAAATAAGGAGACCTAGTCCTAAAACAATTATAACCATGGTAGCGATTAGGACTAAATCATCTGCACATCTTATTTTATCAATTTCAATTTCTTTTGGTTGCTATTTTCCTTGTTATGCCTCCGTACTAATGTGCTGTTAACCTCTTTTCCATGGCTTCTGCTTGTTTTCTTAACATTTTATATGTTTTTCCATTTATAGCTCCATCCCTTCAGAGTTTCTGCTTTCATAACTTCATTGTTATATGTGAAAGTAATAAGCTGTCATACCATGTGAAAGTAAAAGTAAAGGAGAAAGGTGCAGACAAGGTTTAACGTGATTCAGCATCAAGGCCAGATTTTCTTCTGTACCCCAACACTGGCTTAGCCTATGTAGTATCATAAGTATGCCTATCTGTCTACTTCATTCTCCTAAACAAGCTATTAAGGACCTATAAAAACATAACATTCCTTTTGCACCACTATAATGGAGAAATTCTTCCTCCCACCTGATGCCAGCTTGAAATTTAAGCATGAAAACTTATTATAAGCAAGCCAATTAGTGTATTGAATAAATGGAGAACAAACATGTTAAACTGTCTTACCCAACAAAGAAGCGTAAAGCTGGCTGTTCCTGGTCCAAATTCAACAGTGCACCTTCATTATCTTTGAGGATTGAACCCAATATCTGTTTCAAAAGATGAGGTAACTGGTCGAATAACCACAGAACCCCAAGGTACTTAAGAATACCTCTTAAGACCTTCTTAAGGGCAACAAGGGGAACCCATCCGCCCCCATAGCCCCCATCATCACCAAGACCAATAATGGCTGTATTTAATTCTCCTCTCACATGAGCAGGGACACCACTCCCTGGTGATCTACGTATAGGTAACCCTGAGCTTACAGTAGACAAATTTGAAGATACTGGGACAGTATTTCCAGCACGATTAAAACTAGTCACTTGGTTGGCTGCCCTGGACATTGCTGCAGAATTAGGAAGATTCATTCTATTTCCATTGATACTTGAAACTTGAGATCCAGAATTTGGATTTGGATTGCTAGAATTTGCCAATCCAACAGGCTGTTGACCACTAGCAAAACCTTGATCTAAACCATTCAGTTCCTGAGCAACATGTTCCATAATGAATGGACGAAATTGTGGACATGGTAGTGATCCTCCAACTGAAGGGCCTCCCTTGGGTGGTGTTGCTGGCTGCAGCCAAACTTGATCTCCAGCAAAGCATCGCATGTCAACAGCAAAACGTTTGCGATAAATAATCCTAATCCAGTAAGGGCCGCGTAGTACAACAGAGACATCTATGGGCAACAGTGAACTAGGAACAATGCCAGGGCCTCCTCGACCAGCAGCAGCTAACACTGCAGCACCATGTAGGCTATGATTCCCAAGACCGGTAGAAGCAGTAGATGAAACAGAATTTCCAACAGGGAGTAGTAAATATCCTCCCTGTTTTGGCATTGAAGAGGTTGGACCTGTTGCACCAGTAACCCCAGGGACAGGACCAGCTCGTGCAGGCCTAGTTGCAGCAGCAAGAGCATGCAAGGGACCTGCAGTGAGACGGATGCAATCTAACAGCGATGAAACTTCAGCTCCATTTATGAAATCTTCCAGAAACTGTAAGGAAGATTCATATTTAGATCCATAAGTGCATATAAGAATGATAGCAAATTAAATGTAAGCCAAATGGAAATACAAGCATAACAAAATGAAGCTAACATCAAAGAAACACATAAAAAATTCTGCCATAGTTATTCCTATTTTATATGATAAAATTCTAAAATCTTAAAAATAAATTAAAATATTCATAATTAAACAGTTAGTTAATATTTACTTGATTAATAATGAAACCGTAAAGAAAAATGAAAACAGAAAACTAAAATCACATTTTGTGGTTTTTGTTGGGAAGAAATCAAAAACAAAATTCAAAAAGAAATTGAACGAAACAAGTTTTTTCTTTCTTTTTTGGTTGAATTTCAAAACAGAAAACTGAAACCACCTCCTATGGTTTCTATCGGGAACAAGTCAAGACAAAAATAGAACCAAGAAAATCTTTTAGCTAAATGTATAAACAAAATCAGAAAACAAAAAATTGAAGGAACTAAACAACAAGTTTTTGTTTTCTTAAAACAGAAAAAAATATGAAACAAAAAGTAAAAAAATAAAAACTAAAAATCACAAAAAAAAGTTAAAACTAAATGCATCTTAAATTAACTGCATTAGCCTAATGTGAGTAGTGCTTTCAATGCGGTTACTGTTTGGGGAATAATACTAACAATAACAAAAAGGGCATAAATGTCAAAAGTTTGAAGAACAAGGCAATCATGAAAACAAATCTCACATGCTCATGCAGACACACGTGAACGCAAACACTCATGTACACAAAGTTGAAGTAAATAAGAAGATAGCTCACTTTTGTATGAGGCCAAAGTTGGTCCGGAGAAACATGCATTGTGCATCCCTCTTTGCCCGATTCCCACTCTACAACAAAGCGAGCCAATACACCTGACCCAAAGCTGAACCATAAGCTCATTAACCCAACTGCTTCGATTCTAAATGCCCTCCTCATCTGTTCTGATAGCTTATCTCCCTCAAGAGTGCCTTTTCCTGAAGGCGGAACTCTAACATCAGACTTTTCACTGCTTTCCTCCAATTTCTCATCTGTTCTTACTCCAAGCAATTTCCGCATTCCAAGGGCAAACATTCTAGCGTTGGATAGCCTTCGAATGTCTGCAACTAGCTTCTTTATACTGTCAGACTCTACGGACTGATAACTCAGAACAACACCTTCAGGATCATAATGGATATGAGAATCTACATCACATGTATTGGCTATTCGAACCCCAGATCCCCAGGGAGTATTGCTGCTCCCTTTCTGCAGCTCCCACAAGTCCCTGAAATGTTGATCATTTATTTTGACATCCCAATACATGCTTCCAGGCCTTCCAAGCCGCAAGCATATGTGTTGCCATGAATTGCCAGAGGAGAATGGAAGTCGGAACCAGATATTTGTAGATGCAATTCTTGGATTTGATTCTTCAACATAAGGAATGTCCAGTACATCCATCTGGCTGGTCAGTCTCGCATGCTTAATGCAAAGTGAACAATGCTTGACCACATGAAGTAGAGCAGAAACATAAACACTAGCAGGTACATTTCCTTTATTTGCTTCAGCTATAAGACGTCCATAACTGTAGTGTTCACTCTTGAGGACAGCCTTTGCTAATACAACCTGTGAAAATGACTGCTGAGAATGGGCTTCCAACATTATCCCTCTCTTCTTAGAAAATCCCACTTCAGCATCCAAACCTTGAAGTGAAGGAATCAAACCCAAGATCTCTGAAACCGTACGCTTTCTATGATTTTTTCTATGCCTGGAAAAGTCATGACTAGAGCCCTGCCATAATGCAATTTCTCCTGACACCTGTGCTGCAAGAGAAAACGTTTTTAGTCAAAGATGGACAAATATAGAAAAGTATAAACTCGGAGCAACTATCCAAAATATTTCATTTATACAATCAATTCATAACATCTTACATATGGGAGTTGTAGCAGCTTTCAAAGATCCATTTAAATTAGGTTTCACAGTTGCTACTGAGATACAAGAAGCATTTAATCTTGCAGGTGATAAAACTCGGGATGACCTGTTCCCAGACATTGCATCCTTCAATATATCACTCAACAGTTTCAAATGATCATCATCCATTGAAGAATTAGAACCATTCTCGACAGAAAGTGGAGACCTCAGGGAAGCCAAATCCTGGTCTGATTTTGAAGCAGACAATCTCTTCACAGATGTGCTCCTTCCTATAACAGAAGACAATGAACCCAATGAATTGAACTGTTGTGGGCCCTTCAGAGTACTTGATGAATACAAAGAACCATTGAAGTGAGAGGGCATACTAGAAACTTTTCCAGCATTATTCATCTGCGATGCATTAACTCCAACTTCCCACTTAGAGGAAGGGCTTCCAGCTTTGACGTTCTGAAGACTCATTGGACTGGAGCCAAATTGAGAAACAAAAGATGCATTGAGTGAAGCCGTGAGTGCTTGATCAAGTTCAAATACTTCATCAACTACAGACGAAAAATTTGATGCACAATAGCCTGCCTTTTGCGTAGGACCATCCAGACCCAATTCACAGAAAAGACCACGCTCAGAACTCTGATCAGTACCTCCACTATTAAGCAAAAGGTGATTCAATTTCCCACAATCAAGTAGAGTTAGATTAAGTTCATCGTCAAGCATCTGCATCTGGTTAATGTCAATTTTCTTCATGCCAACAACATTGGTTGAGTCATTAACAGATTGAGATTTCCCACACAAATCTGGTTGAATCTCTACCAATCTAAACAGTGGTTTGAAGTCTTTGTCAAGTTCCACCAGCAAAAAATAAGAATTCCCACAATCTGGGAACCCCATTAGCAACATTGTAGCGGTTGAAAGGTCCTTCGGTAATTTCACACCAGCAAAACCATTGTCGTACACCTGCAAGTCTCACAACATCATGCCTCAGTCAACTTGTGAACTAAACAGCAATCTAAATCCAATGCCTCAAGGTACATAATATTTCTTTTATATGCATGTATCTACACTCTTCTATTAGCATTTACACTTTAAGGGATCACCGCAATTCAACATGATGCCATACTTATGAATATAATAAGTAAGCTTCTAATTAACTGAAGCTGCAAGGTCTAAAATATTGATCAAGGAAGAATTAAAAGAACAAAATGTTGACAGCTGAACAGTCTATAGACGTAATGTCTAAATACTAAAAGCAGTTATCAAATTAAAGTTACAATATAAAAGTAAAAAGCAAGTAATGTTACCTCAAGGCCTAAGAACCTGCCAATAGAGGCAAATAAATGTAGAATGCTTTTGCTTCTCAAGCTACTAAAAATTTCAGCTGCAGTCATACTTCCTTGATTCAAAGCTTCTTCACAATCTAATAAGACAGAAGGTGCAAGTA
Organism: Erythroxylum baracoense; assembly: GCA_025629805.1. Taxonomy (NCBI): domain Eukaryota; kingdom Viridiplantae; phylum Streptophyta; class Magnoliopsida; order Malpighiales; family Erythroxylaceae; genus Erythroxylum; species Erythroxylum baracoense. Next base: position 14,441,515 of record JAOTAY010000189.1, read on the forward strand.
AGTTCTGTGATGATTGAAGAAGAAATCGTCCATTCCTGCAAATCAAAATGAAATTCAGACCATGTTAAGATCATGTCCTGAAAAAGAATCAATATTACAAAACTAATATTTTTCCCCACTTCTCAACCTGAGTGTGATAAGTTAAACCATAACAATAGATTCTGCAATGTTAAGCGGCAAGAGTGAAATGGAGCGTCCTTGAAAAACAACACTTTTGCAGATTTTTTATTTTTTCAGGGCTCATCAAATGATTATGACATTTTCTTCTCAAAATTTAAAAATTATTTTTTCATGCAGAAACCATCCAATACAACATGTTAACATTAGCAGCCCATCACATACAAGTAAATAAGCATGTCTAAAGACAATTTTTTACTACCAACAAAGATTGCTTAGAAACTACAACTATCATCAACTAAATCCTTCTTTATCCAACATCATTTGGCATAAGAAGAGAAACAGTCACAACTTTCTGGAGGTTAGCAGCTAAAATAACAAGTGAATACCCATTTAGGGCTGATCAGATCCATAAAATCCTCTAGAATTGGACCACCAAAAGAAATGGGGCTTGGACACCATTTCGATAATGGAATAGATGAAATAAATCAAAAAATAGATTTTTGTTCAAGAAAGAAATCTTATCGGAATTGTCCATATCCAGTTCATCTTTCATAACCATATCACATCCCGGATCTGATAAAATATGATGAATTGAGACCGTATTTTGTAAATACATAATTATCTTGAATATATTAACTATTTCTTTATTTTCCGATCGCCTGGAAGGGACGAAAGAAACATCTTGTTCTTTCTTCAACAATTTTTGATCTCTGATTCAAGCCCAGATGAAGTTTTGACCATCTGATAGAGAGAAAAGAACAAATAGATCTTGTAGGATTCCCAATAAACTAGAGCTTCCCCCTCCCCCCCATCAGCCCCACTCTTTGGTCCTAAGAATGCTCGTTTAAGAATAAGAATGAGTGATTGCCCTTCTCCAATCCTTGTCTTTGCTAATTAATTTAATGAGTATGTCAGGAGCTAACTAATAGACGTTCTTAAGATCATCAAATTGAGTTGTTATATTTTAAATATGTTCTAATTTAAAGTATAGTGTGGCTTTATAGACTCACTAATACCCCAAAAAATCAACCAATCCTTATAGAAAGCAGCTAAAAATAACATGACATTTAGACATTCATCATAAAAATGTGCATATAATTATAGCAGTCCTAAGAAATGCCACAAGAGGGATAAAAATGAAAATAAATAAGCTATTAGCATGGGAAAAAGGATAAGACCTTATATTTATTCCAAGCATGAAAAAAGATGAGCCATAGGCACGCACACAAAGTACTCCCTGTCCTTCATACCCTCTGCCGGTGAACTTTGTCTCTTTCTGCATGCATATTGAGATCTTAGACATACAACGCTTACTTCTACATTAAAATTCTAAAGAAGATGCGCTAGTAGTATAGTAAATGCAAATTAACCTGAACCTACCTTTCTAATGTCAATATCAAGTTCATCCATACTAGACTTGAGAACAACATCACCTGAAGTACGACATATTTGGACGTTTCTACCCAACTCTTTTTGAATTTCAAGCAGACGAGTATAACGATTACAGCATATTGCTCTAAGCAGCAATTCCTCAACATCAATGCAGCTTTGTTCGAGGAAAAACTCTGCCTCTCTCCCACTTAATGGCTCTACAACAAATGTGCTATGAGTACACTTTATCTGTAGATCTGGTCCTGGTTCAATCTTAATAAATGGACAAGTTCCTGACTCAGTTGTAATAGAGATTTTTTCAAATTCTAGCCAATACATTATTTTCAATCCCGGTGTTCGTAAACCAGATGAATCAGCTTCTCCTTCTTGATTAGGTAACATAGAATTCGTACTACCATCAGATATCAACTCAAACCGTATAGAATCCTTCCATCTTCCTTGACGGAGTGCTTGCACTTGCCTAATGACAGTATCCATAACAAGTGCAACACAAAGCTCATGAAGAACTGAGTATAATATCGAAAATGGATTCTCTGCTCCTGCCATTCTGCGCTCTAAATCATCTCCAAGAGCATGCCGCCTCAATTCCTCCAGTTTCACAAAACCACTTCTCTCACCAACAAGCAACTCCATATGTAATATCCTCCACATTGAAAGGTGCCCTCGGTAACCAAGAGTAACTAATACTTCAAATTCACCATTAACACGAAGAAGTGCTGTACCATTAGTAATTTTTACCTCAGAGATCTCCTTAGGAAGAGAGGCTTCAAGCAACTTTGATCGCACAAGTGAATCTAGCTTCTGCAAAGCCGGTTTCTGCTCATACTCACTTAATGTGTTCTGGTTACCCACATCTGCTATACATTTTGGCAAGCGTCCGTAAGATCCTGTGAGAAGAACTTCAATAGCAGACGGAACATCATATATTGGACCACGAGCTTGCTGTAGTGCTTCATGCATGAAATACAATGAGTCAGCGGCTTGGGTAAAACAAGCATCATGACTTGAAAGAGTGGATTGGAGTTGCTGGCAATACTGTATCAGCGGAACCTGCAGAAACAAATGACAGAACATAGGAATATGTAGTTGGATTTTCATGTCCATGTTAAGAAATTAAAATTAAGAATGCTCATCTAGCTTTTGTGTAATAAAAATTTCAACCAACACATCACAGTTTCTCATAGGAAAACCCAATCACAAATATTTCCTAAATGATTCCGTCACGTAATGCAATGAATATTCATAAAACCTTTTGGGTAGATAAAAATTTAAACTTGGACCATTATGAACAAAGCCTCATCAATTTCAGAATATTTTCTTTATCCCCTAAAGAAAGCTCACAATTTTACTAACTAAACACCGAAAGGAAAACATAAGAAACGCAGAAATTGAGACAAGCAACGCAGCACCTGCTGGCACCACTTAGCGAGGGCATTAAGACGGAGCATCCGCTGCTGGGTGTTGAAAAAGTACTTCAAAACCAAAAGCCGTTTATCATAGTCCGACTGTTCACTCGACTTGAACTTCTCCACCAAATCCTTAAGTGCGAGGAACGACTCCTCCGCCGCCCGTCCCACCAGCGTCGAGAAGTCCACCGTTTGCTGCCCTAACTCCGACATGAATTCAGAGTTCTTATCGCAACGGGATCTGAATATAGTAAGTAATCATTAAAAAAAATCTAGGGTTTTGGTGACTAAATCGGATACATAGACAAAGACAGAGAACGTTTTGAGGTCTTTGATTGTCAAAATTGGTAAAATTAGTGTCTACTGTAAGCGACAGTTCTAAGGTAGTGTGGGTACGGCGGAGGAGGAGGAGGTTGAGAGGCAGAGAGTTCCCCCTCCGTTCCCTTGGGAAAGTTAATAAAACACGAGGAAAGCATTCAAGTTTAATCTAAAACTTTGAACTGCTGCCGCTGCCGCTGCCGCATAGGACATTTTGGTTTCTTTCACTTTCCCGTGCCTTTTTAATTTACTTAGTGAACGTATTATTATTATAAATTCGTACTTTTCATAATTATTTTATACATATTACAAACAATTAGTCAAAACACAGTTGATAGTGTTTTGTTGATTAAATACCTTGGCAGTCTATATAATTAAGGACATTATATTCCAAATTTATGCTTTTCATGATTATTTTATATATATTACAAATAATTTGTCGTTAATATTTTGTTGATTAAATACCTTGCCTGTCCATATAATTAAGGACACTATATTACAAATTTATGCTTTTCATGATTATTTTATATATATTACAAATAATTTGTCGTTAGTATTTTGTTGATTAAATACCTTGCCTGTCCATATAATTAAGGACACTATATTACAAATTCGTGCTTTTCATGATTGTTTTATACATATTACAAACAATTTCTCGTTAGTGTTTTGTTGATTAAATACCTTGTCTGTCCATATAATTAAGGGCACTATATTACAAATTCGTGCTTTTCATGATTATTTTATATACATATTACAAACAATTAGTCGTTAGTGTTTTGTTGATTAAATACCTTGTCTGTCCATATAATTAAGGACACTTTATTACAAATTCGTGCTTTTCATGATTATTTTATATATATTACAAACAATTTGTCATTAGTGTCTTGTTTATTAAATACCTTGCCTGTCCATTATAATTAAGGACACTATGCTAACATCTACCGGCTATATGGAAAAAAGAAGTGTCAATTTTTCTAGTAAACAAATATCTTGATATTATTATACACTCAAAAGTATCTTGATTATAAACGGGCAGCAAGTCAATCAAACTTCATCTGACTTAGCTTGTTAGCATTTTTGTTGCAACCTCCGTAAGGATTTTCTTTAAACTTTAAATTTTATATAGTTATAATATAATATTTTATTTCTTATAAGCAAAATTTTAATAAATTCAATTTACCCTTGAATATACCTTTGAGTTATAGACTTTAAGGGTTTGAATATACATTAAATTCAAAATCATTTAAATAAATTGGTTTAATGCGTTAAATTTAGAATTAAAACCTAAACATAAAATCCAACTCACTCTTTATTGATAGTAACCTTCAATGTTGATTTTGTAATCTCAATCTTAAATATTTTTTATAAGAGACACTCAGTCTTTTTTCATCAATAATGATTTCATATTATTAAATCAAGTGAATTTTTAATCTATGGTTTTGATGATAATGAAACTTATTATTATTAATTTTTATATTTAATGATATTAATAATTTATCAAATATTCGAGCAAAAGGATAAAGATCATATTAAATAGAAGCAAAGAAGTGATTAAGGATCAAAATGAGTAAAGTGGAGCACTACATACAATTTAAGAAAATTTTCAAGTAATACAAGTCAACTGGAACAAGAAAAACAAAGATTGAAGTAAGTTCAAGTGTTCTAAATCATTGTAATTTCATGTAAGCCTTATCTTGCCCTCATCTTAATATTTTAAGGGCTCAATCATTTAGTCCAAATTGTTACAACCAAAGTCTCCTTACTATAGATGATAGCCAGTCAAACTCCCTAATATAAAGAACTTAGCTTTTTTTTAATATGGTTAATAGGTGTACCTTATGCAATCAAGACTTTGAAACCCTCAACCACCTACTCTTTGATTGCCCATTCTCTAAGAAATATGAATGGCCATCAACTGTGCGAGAGAATTGGGTAGCTTCAACTGCTCGTGGCCACATAGCAAGCAGACAAGTATACTTTATGATATATAACATATGGGAGGAAAGAAACTTAAGAATTTTCAAGCAACTGGAAACAACAGCAACTGAAATGATCAATCAATTAAGGTAATGGATTAGAGAGCATCAAACCATACACAATTTTCTATTACAAAACTAGACTAACAATATTACTTGTATTCATACTCCTTAGCTATAGAGATTAAGAGTTACGCTTTGGCTTTTGTAATTGACTCTAGTCCTTTGGACTTTCTTTCCCTTTATAGGACATTAATTCAATTATTATTTTCAAGAAAACTATTTTAGGAGCTTAAAGTTGTACGAATAATGCATAATGCATAAATGTTTTCATAATCCAAAGAAATTGGTTTCAACTTTAGATAAAACTTCTTATTTTTAAAAAATAGTTGGGAATCTTTTAAAATTATTTGAATCAAGTTTTTATTAAAGAAAATAGTTTTATTTTTTGAAAGAACTTGGGAAGTAGAAAATTAAGTTTGAATGATTTAATATGTGAATAGGTAATGCTTAGCAATGTACACAGGTTGGATTGCTCATTGACCGAACATTATACATCACTTACAGTATTTACTGATCAATTACATTGTTCATTCGATAAGATGAAAAGATTTATGTTAACTAGTCGACGATGAGTTCTAAAAGTTACTAAGAGGGCACTTTCTATCCTACTATGGGTCCAGCTAGTTGAAACCATAGTTGAATGATGTCCTACTAGCAAAGGTAGGTATTATTTAGTCAATTTTGTAAATAAGTAATCAGTCATACCTAGTGAATGTGTGTCTAATGACCATTTAATTGGTTTTAGGTATAGCCTTTAATTGAGTTATGAGGCTAAAGAAATCTTAAATTCATGCATGATTAAGAATGAGAAATTGAAATTTAAAATGCATAGCATGTTAGATTTTAAGAATGTGGTTATTATCAATGATAAAGTAGATGATTGATTGCATGGGAATAAGATATTAAAGAAAGAGATCAATGTCCTTAAAGAATCATTGTTTAAGTTCACTTTAGGGAGTGAAAAAATAATAACATGCTTGGACTCCAAAAGAGATCTAATGATAAGCATGCAATTGATGAAATTAATTTCACTTATAAAAGTAAACCATCAATAGCAAAGACAATTTTTATGATCGTTATATTGTGATTTGATTACCTGTTTTATTTATGTTCTAATAGACCCGAGAATATTATATCATAATATGATTTGATACATAGAGATTAAGAAATCCTATTGATGAATATATCAACTGTAATTTGAAAGAGTTGATTGTAACCCTAAAGATTAGATGGCATAAATCTTCTAGATTAGGGTCAAACCTAATAGAGGGATTCATGAATCGGTAAAACAATCCTATAAACTTTAACCCAAGTAATTCGATTGAAAACCTTAGGATTAGTTATTAGTAGACTCAAGGTCAGCTATTAGCGTGCTATAAGAATCTCCACGATCCAATAGAACAATAAAACAATTGAGTAACAAAAGATCAATATGTTAAGGGTTTAATGGGATTCAAAACCTAGATACTAATTATTGATATTGGTAATTTTTTGAGTGAATTCTCAATTCTATGTTTAATATCATTGCTTATTTTATTTTACTTGCTTCAGTTTTATTTTCTTTTATTAAAATACAAAATCAATCCGTAGGCTAGATAATAGGAAAAAGGTAATTACTAGTAATCACTATCTTTGTGGGATTGACTTGTACTTGTTGGTACTAACTACAGCTATGTCGTGCACTTGTAGTTATTACAATATTCACTAACTCTGAAAAATTCAATCAAGTTTTTAGAGTTGCTGTCGGGGATAGTGATATTAGGAAAACCTCTATTTTATGACTCTAGCCATTTTTCTTTATTTTATTCTGCTTTATTTTTGTTTCCATTTTCTTTTATTTTAGTTGTGATTATTTATTTATTTCTTATTGTATTTTATTGTAATTATGGTTTATTCATTTAAATATCTTTTGAAATTCTCAACTTCATCTTGAGTTTTTAGATTATTGTAGAATTTAAAATTCATTATCATAGCCACAACTCACAATGGAATGATAGAACAGACAATACCTTTATGGGAGCCATAATATGTCTTCGCAATCTCTAATATCACCATATGGGAGAGAGAGGTGTTCTTACATGTTTTCAGAAGCTGAACTGATATCCAGATCATGTCGCGACATAATTGGTGGGAGTTATCACTACAATCATGAATGTCAAACATCAACTTATATATGGGAGCGACCTAGCATATATAATCAACCTTATGGTGTAGTAAACAACTATAATTCAAAGTGGAGCAACTCTTACACCTATAGATGGAACGATGATGCTCCAGTTGAATATTTACAGCACCAAACACCTCTAGTTAATAAGTCAACTCTGGAAGATATAATGAACAATTTCATTCAAGAATTAATCATGAGGCATCAAGAAATAAATGCTCATATACAAAATTTGGTAAATTAGATAGACCAAATAGCAAAGATATTATCTAACGAATTGCAAGGGAGTTTGCCTAATCTTAATGAAATAGTTCATAAAGAAATTGAAATGACAATCACCTATAGGAATGGAAACGAACTCCCAAAAGAAAAAGGAGAAGAAGAAAATGAAAGCATTACAAATAAAATAATAGAATACCTTGTCGGACTTAAAGCTTGTCGATGTGAATTAAGAAAGAGTTTCTTCACCTGAATATATTGAGCATAATGCAGAATATTATTAGAACCTATTAATGCAATAGAGTGAAGCAAAGACAACGATTGGCTTCATTGATGAAGAGACATTCCAAGAAGAGCTTCCTGAAGAAGCCTACATCTAAAAAGGGGAACTAGAAGAGTCGCAGAAGGTAACTGAAGATGAGTCAGAAACATTTGTCTATGAAGAAGAAGAAGAAGAAGAGTGGACAAAGATAGTTGAGGAAGATTTGGTGAAGGAACCATATAAGGAAACTACTGATGAGTCATTAGTAGTCACCTTAATTATGGAGGGTTCCACTTCCTAAAAGAAAAATTGTTCGAGTTAGCAGATGATTCAAGGAATTTTGTTATTCCTTATTTTATTAATAGTTTGTCATTAAAAAGCACATTAATGCATGTAATTGGATTGATTAATTTTATAAATTATATCCTGATGATTATATTGTAATAGTTGGCTTGCTTAGAGGTTACAAAACTATTTTGTGAAGAAAATGGTAGAAGCAAGCCCCTAGTCATAAACCCAGGATGAGGGTAAACATGCCGATTAAGTCAAGCTAATAACGTTAGAGAAGCGTTGCATGAGAGGCAACCCATGAATTAGGATAGATTTTTTTACGTTATTTTATTTTAATTTTCTTCGTTGTTTTTGTTTTTTTATTTTATTTTATCTTTTTATCCTTTTTTCGTTTATGTTTTTCAAGTATGAAGTTTACTATTAGATGGATCAGAAATTAAAAAAAATCATCTTACTCGAGAAAGTACCAACTTAACCCTCTCACTTATTTTTAAATGCTTATATTGTGTATTTTGAGAGCAATGTACAACTTTAAGTGTAGGGATGAGGTTAATGAATTTTTAATGATTTCTTTAAGCTTATTATAATCTTGGTTTTAAAATTTTGTGAACTTAATATCTTGAATTGGTTGAAATCTGTCCATTAATATTGTATTTCATTGTTGAATATTGATTTGAATTACTATACAAAGGATGAGAGTTAGAATAAAATTGCTTTTGTAAGTCATGTTTTTAGAAATCGTTGAAATATTCAACTAGAATGATATTGCATAGTATTTACACATATTATACCTTCCTGTTTCGTGAGCTTTTGAGCCTAAAAGCATATTTAAAAAATTTTAAAGCTTTTTTCCTTCTTTTATGTGTATTATTGTCATTGGGTAGTAGAATGATTTTAGAACTTACTTGTATTATATATATTGAGACCCTATTTGTTAAATTAGAAGCATTGACATGATGAAGGCACTTATATTCAACAACTTGCCTTATCCTATTTCTTTGAAAATTACCACTCCTTTAAATTTACCTTTAGGAATAACCAAGTTAAGCCTTAGCCTTTTTCATTGTTGTTAACCAAAATTATTAACCTTTATCATTTTTTTCATTGAAGATCTTTTATTATTTTGAACCCTAAAGGTTATTTACGTTATTTGCTTGTTTTAGACTTGAATATCTTAAAAGATATGTTATTTCTTTAATTGTGGTATTGAATGCTCGAATGATTGTGTAAAAAAAGCATACAAAAGAGAAAAAAGAAAGATAAAAAGGGAAGAAAAGAATAAGTATATAGTACCATTAGTTTTGTAATGAAAGGACCTTTATGTATTTGTAAACAAGTCTTGTAATGTTTTCTTTTAGTAAATCTCCTTCAATTTAACCCTTTTATTATCCCAATCATACCTTACCTAAGCCCTATTACAACCTTATAAGACCTTTTGATTTTTTTTTCTAGTTTATACATAAGTGGTGGAGATGTGATTTTATTGCAAGCTTATAGTAAGAGTTCTACTATGCATTGATTGAGAGTTTTGATGCTTTTCACCCTAAACGCTTGACTGCATTGAGTGAAATCTTGTTGAGGGTATGAGGATATATTCTTTTGATTTCAATGTGATTTTTGATGGGATTACTATTAATATTACCTAAGGAGTTAATTTTATAATAACTTGATTCTAATTGTATGTTAATTTGATTCAATATGATATGATGATGTGTAGTATAAATGGATAGGTTGAAATTGATGATGGGTTGATGTTGTAAGATTTATAATTTTGATTATGGTTTGCTTAAGGAAAAGCAAAAGCTTAAGTATAAGGCTGTTTGATAGATGCATATTTGACTATGTTTTTACACCCATATTTAATGGATTTTGCTTGATATTTTATATATTTGTTGTATATTTGGTACTTAATTCACTCTAAGTGTGCATACAAAGTATAATTGCCTTCACGACTTAAAAGAGAAGAATTAAAAAAACACAACATAAAAATAAGATTTAATACACAGAAGGTATGCATGACCATGCATCTTCCCGTGCACTTCTCCCAAGTAGTGTAAATTCGTGATTTTTAGATAATTTAATTATGCATGGTTTGATGCACATAATTTGAAAGAAAACATGACATAAAAAGAAGATTCGACACACAGAAGGGATGCACGACCATGCATCTTCCTGTGCACATCTCCTAAGTTGTGTAGATTCACAATTTTTAGAGAATTTGGTTATGCACTATCTGATGCACAATTTTGCATCAAACCATGCATAAGCCAAAACCCTAAAATTTAACATAAAAGAACGTGAACAAAGGCTGAATGAGGGAGGGAGACTTTAGGAGGTGATTCCAGACGTGGAGATCGTTCTTAGTGGGCGATTTTGATTCAAAGAAGTGGAAAACATGAAGAATTCATCGAAAACTCCATCAGAATACAAGATCAAACCTTAACATCGCAAAAATATTTGATTGAAGACAATCAGGGAGATTTAGAATTATGAACCCATTGTTTCAATTCGTTTTTCTTTCAATGTATGTTTGATTTCGTGTTCGATAATGTGTAAGCAAACATCTTGTTAGTATTTAGGTTAGATGACCCCCTATGTTAATACTTTGATATGATTTGATTCTTTTATTAATGCAATTGGCTTGATTGTTATATTATGATCTGATTACGTGTTTTATTTATATTCTAATAGACCCAAAAATATTATATCATAATATAATTTCATACATAGAGATTGGGAAATCCTATTGATGAATAGATCTACCGTAATTAGAAGGAGTTGATTGCAACCCTAGAGATAGGATGACATAAATCTTCCAGATTAGGGCCAAACTTAATAGAGGGATTCCCGAATCGGTAAAGCATTCCTATAAACTTTAACATAAGTAATTCGGTTGAAAACTTTAAGATTAGTTATTAGTAGACTCAAGGTCAGTTATTAACATGCCATAGGAATCACCACGATTCAATAAATCAATAAACAATTGAGCAATAAAAGATCAATCTATTAAGGGTTTAGGGGAATTCAAAACCTAGATATAAACTATTGTTATCGATAATTTTCTGAGTGAATTCTTAATTCTCTATTCAATGTCATTACCTATTTTATTTTACTTGCTTTAGTTTTATTTTCTTTTATTAAAATCTAAAATCAATCTGTAGGCTAGATAGTAGGAAAAGGTAACTGCTAGGAATCACTGTCTTCATGAGATCGATTCGTACTTACTGGTACTAGATACAACTACACCATGTACTTGCGGTTATTACAATATTGATTAGTCAGAAAAAAGTCAATTAAGATTGCTATATTTTGATACTACTTATAACCTATTCTAGTTAAGAGTAACTCAATTGGTAGTCATCGGATGCAGCATGAACAATATGGAGATAGTTAAGTAATCAAAATAGAATGCATCACCCTAAAGTGATTAAAGAAAATATTCCATTGTTCTCGATTAACATTGATTCTGGAGACCCTTGGCCAAGAATAGAACTTTGAAATAGTTTTCAAACGTCAATAATTGAATCATTACTGATGGTGGAGAACTAATATGATTGAACTCAAATATATTAGACATTAATTCTACGTTCTTTGTCTAATTGAAATATTGTATGATGAAGGAATTAAATTATACGAAAAAATCATACACAGAAAGGTCAGTTAAAACCACTTTGATATTCCTAAATATTTAGGTGATCATGATGCAATATTAGACACTAATCTTGATTTATGAATATAATTTATTTAATCAAAAAATTAAAAATAAATTAAAAAAGTTTAGGGCCCGTTTGGTTCAATTTCTATTTTTCTGTTGTTGTTTTCGGTTTCTATTTTCTGTTTTTGGTTTCTGTTTTCTGTTTTTTATTTTTTCCTTAAAAAATGAAAACCTGTTTGGTTGAGATTTATAATATAAAAATTGAAAAACAAAAACATATTTGGTTGTGATTTGTAATAAAAAACTAAAAACAAAAACATGTTTGGTTTTATCATCTTGTTTCTATTTTCTTTGTAATTATACTCTTATGTGTAATAATTATAATGTAATAAATATATTTTTAAATTAATTAATTATCATTATAGTTAAAATTAAAATATATGCAAATCAAATATTATTCAAAAATTACACATTAATTTATATAATAAAATTACATATATTAGAAACTATATTAAGTCATTCTAATCAATAAAATATGTCCATCTTACTATAATTCTTGATAACATAATAGTATTCTTATTTACAAAAAGAAACATAAATCAATTAGAAATAATATAATCACTCCACATTTGTCTAGCAATTTTATTTAGCTTCCAAGACATACCTCGAAGTTGTGCTGGAGTGATATTGTACTCCACTTGAGAACTTGGATCTTCATTTTCACTTTCCCTATTTTGTTTTTCATTTTCAACACAACTGTCAAATCATTCATCGCTTTATCCATACATTTTAATATAGTTGTGTATAACACAATAAGCAATAACGATGTATTTTTGTTTCTTCATATCATAACTCGGCATGTTTTTAAGTATAGGGAATCTTATTTTTAGAACGTTAAAACATCTTTCAATAACATTTCTTAATGAAGAATGCTTGTAGTTAAACAATTCCTGTGGACCTTGAGGTCTTCCTCTGCCTCTATTATCTCACACATTATATCTTTCACCTCGGTATGGCGAAAGAAATCCAGGCATATTAGTGTATCCCGAATCAACCAAATAATACTTGCCTAACATATAAAGAACATAATATTAACAAAAATATTTAAAATAAATCATAATTATTATTTTTATTTAAAATAATATATTACCTTGTGGAGGCAATTGATTTGTTGGATTTGTCACCGTTTCTAAAAGAATTCCAGAGTCATTTGTAGTACCTTCCCATCCAGCCATTACATATGTAAAACGCATGTCAGATGAGCAACAATACATAATATTTTGGGTTGGATTAATTCTTTTGCCCCTATATGATATTTGTTCATCGGTCAGAACATGTGCATCAATATGTGTACTATCTATTGCTCCTACACAATCCTAAAAATTAAAATATGTATTAAAATAATTATTAATCATAAGAACATAATTAAAATAGTAATTAAATATATAAATGTACCTGAAAATAGGGAAAGAATTTTGAATTATGTTGAATCTCAGGAGGTGTATTAGTGAAAGATGGTGGAGTAATGAATCTTTTTGCAAGACGATTAACTGCGTATCAGACTTTAGGAAAGTACTTCAAGATTGTCCAGGTCGAATGTTGAAAGCGTTCTGCATTGACTTTAGTTGTCTCACTATGCCCTATAGTCATCAAGAAAATTGCTACTTGTTCCTCCACAGTCAAATGACTTGTTGCCTTT
>JAOTAY010000189.1:14455308-14476575 GCA_025629805.1 Erythroxylum baracoense
ACCATCAAAGAGATTAAATACATCTCTATAGTATCATTCCATACCCCATCTTTTTCATTTATTTCCACACAATCATTAGAATCGTTCATATTGTTCAAACCTTCCATCACTAAATGTAACCACGTATAAGTGACATGAATTATAACAATTTCTACAAAGTATTAAATGGTAAACATGGTTCCAAATAAGCATGAGACAACCTATTCAATTCATACAAAATAACATAATCAATTTCTAACAAGAGATTTGACAAATTAATATGTTAGACCACCCTATTATTCAGACCACCCTATTATTCATTCTTCTTTCCTCTGCCGCCGCTCTTTGTTCTTCCCTCACTATTCACTGATTAGACAAATTAATATTTTGGCCTCCTCTACTATTCAATCCTCTTTCTACGCTCTATTCTTTTCTTCTTTCATGCCCCTCACTATTCACTGATTAGATAAATTAATATTTTGCCTACCCTACTATTCACTCTTCTTCTTCTCTGCAAGCTCTATTCTTTTCCTCTTTCACTCAATATTCTTATCTCAGAAACCACTTCTCTTCATGGTTTTCTAACCTTTAGATTTCCTTTATATGTACCTCAGGAGATATGGAGTTCAAGCAGAATAAGTTTTTACTTGCTGAGAAGCAAATTGTAACAGCAAATCTAAATATTAACACGGTGCGGAAATCGTTTTTTTACACTATATAATTGAACAAATCATTCTCTTATATATAGATCTTCATAATTATCCCTTATTTTCCCCTTAATAACTTTTAAAATTAAAGACGAAGTTGACATAAGATAGAAATAGTGAAAGTCTCCTTAATGTAACCGGAAGCTCCGGTGATGAACACCACTTTGCCTGCTCCATTGCTCGTTCTTCTTCGTTTTTTTGTGACAGTGGTGGGGGGTGTGGGTGGACCTGTTTGTGTGTGTGGAATGCTCCAATATAAAATGGGAAAGATTTTTAAAGTTATGTAAGTTATGTTATAAGCCATAACAACTAACCCATAAGCTGCTTAAAACGCAAATTCTTTAGGTCTGCCTAATAACTTCTCTGTAAAAAAAGGCAATGCAACATTCTCGAAGCATTAAGAAAAATGTTTACTGATGCTCAGGATATGGCCCTCCTAGTGAAATGACGATAACCCATGCCCCATGCTTTACAAGAGATATGCGCTACTAGTTTCTCTCTAGTGTCAAAAACTTCATGCTCCATGCAAATAAACGAATAAAAGGTGAGAACGCTTTGACTTGGGTCACGTATGGTCACAACAACGACTGTTTGCACCGTTACCATGAGTCGCCATATCAACAACACTCGCTGGTAGATAGCTTTCCTCCACATGTACGAAAACACATACAAGCAAAGCAACCAGAGAAATCGCAAAAACAATGAATAACAAGGTATGCTATAGTAACATGCATGGGTACTGTAGCATAATTAAAAATAAATCCGTTCATTCCTTCTTGTTGTAAGCTCATCTTCTAAAGGCCAAAAACACAAGTAACGCAGCAGTAGAGAAATCGCAGAAACAGAACAACAAGCAGATACCAAAGCAAGCACAGATAACAAATACATGGAGAAATCGTAGGAACAGAATAACAGAGATATAGTACAGTAACAAGCAACAAAAGCAAACACAAACTTAGAGCAATCTCCAGAAAAATCGTAGCAGGGCCCTAAAGATGCAGAAGATAAGTCGACGTAGAAACTGTTTTAGAATACAAGAAAACCTGTTGTGATATATTAGGGAAACGTATTTTTTCTGTTTCCGTAAATTGATTATGGTTTTTTAGTTTTGAAAACAACATAATGCAACAATAACGAACCAAACGTGTTTTAAGAAGAAGTTTCATTTTTTATAAAAACTGCAACAAGAAACGAGGAAAAAAACGAAAACAAACACCCCCTTAATTTATCTAATACCAAATATAATTTAGGGTTATAATTTATATCCATTATCAACATATTTGGGAACTTAATGGGTCACATACAAAGAACAAGTCAAAGAGAGAAGGCATTTTAATCAAGTTGGACTTGATTATAAAGTTTGAAAAACTTTTTAATTAAATATGAAATATTTAACAAATAAAGATCAGTATGAAATATATGATCTTATTTGGGTATAATTAGTATTTCATTTAGAACTAATAGTAATTATAATTTTATTTAAATTAAATTACTAAAATATTTAAAACTTATTATATATAGACTTCAGCTAGCACTTCTTGCCTAACTATCTCTAAAACAGTTGTAGAGTTCTCTTAACTTATTATGTAGAAGCTGTGTGAGGGATTAGATCTCACCTTCATTTTAAGTAACCTCTTTCTTTGGTCCCTTAATAGAAACCTTTCACAATTAACGGTGGGCTTAAGACATGATTGCGTGTTGATTATAATGAAAGTAACCTCTTTCTTTGGTCCCTTAATAGAAACCTTTCACAATTAACCATGGGCTTAAGACAGAATCGCGTGCTGACTATTTAAACTCCAGTCTGCTTTTATAACGCCAGTCCGTTACCAATACTCGAATGGATCCACGTAGGCAAGAGTACTAAAGAACATAAACCTCCAAATCTTCACCAATATTCAGCCCAGTGGAGATTTATGAATCAAGCCATCTGCGTAACGCCTACTCATGATGAAATTACCAAGACATTGGATTGGAAGCTAGCTACCTTATCCCATCAAATGCCTATGATTTGATGTGCATGACCCATTTTGTATGTTTTCACCTGTACAACAAAATAACTAACTTTACCAAATTGTAATGCCGCCTATTGACTTTTTTTCTTTCTATACAACATGTAAAAGCTTATTAATATTAACCACCATGCTTACATTCAATTCTTCGTCCTGCTTTTTGATAATCTTGAAGAGGACCCTATTTTCCAAACCCACAAACTCCTTCCTCAAATAGTGACAAGAACCAACTGTTGTGTTCCTTCCTTGCTTCTGACGCCCACATTTGAAGGAGAGAGAAAGAAGAGACTCCTCCACTTTACATGTTATTTCGTCGAAACTGAAAACACCAGAAGCCACGCACATACGTACATAGTGTTCGCACACGAAACCCACGCTCCCAAGGCTTTGTGTCCGAAATTTTAACAAAATCCCTCTCACGTAGTTTACCTCCACTCTTCGAACTAATCCACTTTCACAAACACTCTTACATCCTTTTCTTTTTCTTTTATTAATACCCCATTATTTATTGGTGGATTTTTGCTATGGGTGTAATGGTTTTTGAGCTGAATGTAGTGTAGAGAGATAGAAAGACTGAGAGTTATGGCAGGACAGGTGGTGAAAGTGAAAAGGGAAACATTGGGGGCATGCATGACATGCCCTCTCTGTTCGAATCTCTTAAAGGAAGCCACGACTATATCTTTGTGTCTTCATACATGTAAGCTTTGTTCTAGATTTCTTACTATAACTTCTTCAATTTCATGTTCAGCTTTCATAATTTTGATCTCTGCTGTTAATACGATCTGGGTTTTCTTTGGTGTTGGCAATCTCGATTTTCTCGTCGAGAATTGCTCACCCTTTAGCCTTCTTTTTTTACCTAACGCAGAAGTTTTTCAATTTGACAATCTAGTTACCTCGAATCTAATGTGGGTTGCTCTTATCTTCCGATTTAAGCATGGGCGTCCTGGGTTTTAAACGCGGGTTACTCTTTGTTTCAAACTCGATGCATTGTTTTCCTCGGGCCTTATCCAACTCAACTTGGAAGTTTATGCAGCCAAGCTAAAAACACAATTAGTTACAGAAGTTCTTACTTAGAGATTCTCACTTGGCTGAGGTCGTATTGCCTTCCTCAGTGATTGATGATGATATTTCTAATGTGCTTTATGGCAGTAGGAGTGTGGTTTCAGTATATTGCATTCATCCGTCTATAGAAGGATTATGTTGTTATATTTTTTTGCCTTTCTATTTTCACCGTCAGATTCTTCTTGCCAATTAGGATTTGTTGTGGCTAAATAACCCCATAATTGATTGGATGATTTTGTTTTTGATTTGGATGTATCCGCCTTTGTGTTTGTTCTTGAGGTCATCATAGCCGTTGTTCTTGAGAAATCTATTCATATCTTCCTGCTTTCTTTGTCTTCTTTTTTTTTTTTTTTTTCCATTTTGGGTTTATGCTCAACTATGGACAATATAGCTCGTTTCTCTTGAAATATTTGCTGGCCCCTGGCCTGTTTCTAATGCTTAATTTTGAAAACCAAACTAGTCTGCAGGAAGTGCATATATGTAAAGCTATCAGATGAAGAGGTAGATTGCTGTCCTGTTTGCAAAATTGATTTGGGTGTTCTGCCTGTGGAGAAACTCAGGTTGGCCTTTTCCTTTATTTAGTCCTGCAAAATGCATATTTCTGTCTGTATGCTTATGAGCACACTTTACTTTTAGTTGGTTTTTATTGATGTATATCTAATTTTATGTTTAGCAATTATAACAGTACTAAATCCACATGTTTGGCTTCTTATTATTAGTAATTTCTTATCTTGTTCACTGGAATATTTGCTTCACATGACTTATGGTAGAATGAATCTAATTTTGTAATGTTGTAGTGGATCAGAAATATATGCCTCTATAGTAGATTTTGGGTTTTTAAGCTGCTGATTATTTCATGGCTCTCATTTGACTTTTGTATGGTTTTTATCTGTTAGTCAAGAATCTGATTACTAAATACAAAACTGTTTCTCTCCTTTTACACTTCTGAACCTAACTTTTAAGTTCAATTGCCATTACTCTTCTTCTGGTTTATTTTAATAAACTTGTAAGACAACTCTGAGATTTGCTCTGGGTTTCATGTCTTTTTGGTACATATCGCAGTTGACACACTATGTTGGGAATTGTTCACCATTTTATGTTTTATGAATTACATGCAGGCCTGACCATAATCTGCAAGACATAAGAGCCAAAATTTTTCCTTATAAAAGAAGAAAAGTTAGGACCCCTGATATAATGCCATCCATTGTATTGCCAGCAAAACGGAAGGAAAGATCTTTATCATCATTGGTGGTGAGCACTCCCAAAGTACCAATACAAACTGGGTTGACAGGAAGGAGATCTAAATCTGGTTCAAGAAAATTTCCTGCCCTACGAGGATGTGATCTTACTTTTGAAGAATCCAGTAAGAAAGATGACTCTGCTGAATGTCATCCAATGACCTCAAGTTCAGCAGAGTCTCCTAACAAAATTGCGCTAAACAAAAGGCAGGTAAAGGATATAAAAGGTTTGGTTCTTTACAAATGAATAACTGGTCTTTGATCTCTATATGTTTTCGCTCATCTTTTGCTGAACAATTCTTACTTTATGACTATTTGGTATATTAAAGGAGGTAGTTGATGGGGAGTAGGCTATGACTTCACCCCATAACCTCTAATGGGTTGGGGAGATAATTTGCCACTGGGCCACTACATTCTCAATGAACAATTGAGTATTTATGTTTGCTTATTAAATTGGGCAGGATTATGCTGTGGCTGAACTTTATAATCAACTGCAGCCAAATGATGACACAGTGGATGGCTTAGAATTAACAGAAGGGAAAGTTGATTTATGGACACCTTTAAATTGTCTTGTTGAAGCTGCTAATAGAACCAAGTCTTCTAAATTAAATTCACATGGGCTGTCTCTTTCCAAGTCAGATCTACCTGATATGCCTGATTGTGAACCTCATTTACCAGAAGTGAAACCCAGAGAACAATCACCCAGTGGAGATAGGATCGGACTGTATATACCTAAAATTAAAAAAAAGGAGCATGGACTGGATATTAGAAACCAAGATCATACAACTAGGACAAATACACTTCCAGCATCAGTGAAGCGTAGAAGATTGACAGCAGCGCGGAAACGAGCAGCTATGTCTCGGGATCAGGGTTCCTCAGCACAAGTCTTACTAGATGCTGCAGAGGCTAAAAACAATAGAAGAAATTGTCCAATTTGGTTCTCATTAGTCGCCTCTGAAGACCAGTAGGTTACTTCTTACTACAATCAGAGCATGTGCTTTATCTTTTCTATCCTTTTATTCAGAGAGGAACTGCTGATGTCCTTTCTGTTGTTACTTACTTTCTGGTGATTACTTCAGGAAAGGAGATACTTCCTTGCCGCAAATATCTGCATGCTACTTGAGACTTAAGTAAGTTTTTTTTAGTGTCGTTACCTACAAGATGTATCTGCTATGTCTATCATTGAGGCCACGCCATTTATATCTATATCTTGTGCAATTGTGTCGTCCCAGTGGTCCCATCCTTGCTTTGTCACATACAACCACCAACGTGGAGGCAAAAAATGAGATTTAGCTGGAAGGGAAATTTTTTGTAATATTTTCTTTACCTAACACAACCGTGGCCATTAATATAATATTGTCAGACCTGGAATCTATCTTTGAAGTCCCTTGAACTAGGATGATTCTCCCATTATTCAGATGTTTTTCAAACTATCAAGTTTATTGAGAAAAATCAAGTTTTGAATTTGGATGGGTATTATAAATATAATTAGAATTCCCCCATACGGTAAAGAAGATAAGCTATTGGGGTTTTCTTGAGAAAAAGAAAAAGATATCAAGTGGTAGCTTCAATGTTTTAACATAATGTAACACTATTTGTAGTGAAATAATTCATTCCTTAGAATCTGATAATTTTTATGAGTAGCTTTGGCTATCTGCCATGGTTTAATTAGCTCTAATATTTATAGCTATTAAGTAAGTTGGTTGAGGTGCTTTTATTGCTATCTTTACTCTGTTTGGTATCACTTGTATTATTTGGAAATGAAACTCCCATTGGATGCCATTTTACAATATCATGGTTTTCTCACTTTTGCTGGGGAAGGTATACTTGGATATTTAAATGTTTGCTTCTGAATGATGGAGCCCACTAAATGTTTCTAGAATTTCCACAGTTCCATACTTTGTAGATGGCATCCTTAACCATCTCATGTGTAATTGATATCTTAATCATTTCACAGGGATGCTAAAATGCCTGTCTCCTTTATCCAAAAGTACCTTGTAAAGAAGCTAGATCTTAGTAGCGAGGCTGAGGTGAGATTGCTCATTTTGATTTCATGAAGATGAGATTGAATGGGATGTTTCTCAAAGAAAATTTTCTTTAGAATCTCTTAACCAGCTTGTTTCTGTAGATCGAATACATTTTCTTGCTTGCCATATGCATACAAGTTTGTGATGTAAGCAAAATAGCCGTCTCTCAACAGCACACGTGCATGTACACATTTGAAACCTGCAACTTAGATGTCTGTTTTATGAAGATTAATGGGATATTCACCTGAAAATTATTGATGTACAAAGGTAAGACAAGCAATAATTTTTCAGGGAAAGCCAAATAAATTATTTGTTGATTTTAAACCCCTTTTTGTCTGTTTTTTTTCCCAAACTGCTGGCACGTTTTATGTATGGGCATTAATATTGGCCCCTTTAAAAATGTATCAAAAGTAAAGTAGATTATCTCGAAAGTTTATAGTTTGCTTTCCGCCTTCTCCATGACTGACTATCTACCAGTGTAGTGGAAATTTGTTAACCTATAGCTGACTTTTTCATTTTGTAGGTGGAGATAATGTGCCGTGGACGACCTGTCCTTCCAACACAACAGTTACATAACTTGGTAGAATTTTGGTTTAGGACAACATCAACCTCCAAAAAAAAACCAGCATCAGTTGGTTCCTCTGCGAAGGACTTTGTCATGGTGCTATCATACTGCCGAAAAATGCAAGCGTCTTAAATGCCTTCTCTTCGGTTACCAAATGCATGTTAGTTTCTTTATGTATTCGATTTTATTTATTCTCTTGCTTAGAAGATTTAAAATAAAACTGCAACTGCATTGAATTTCTGGAACTTGGGATGCACTGAGCAGTTCTGCAGGGTCAACAGCTACATCTTTTTATGGACAAGGTAGGAGGCTATAAAGTGGATCAAATAATAACACTTTGTTTCTTATTCTCTTAAAAAACTAAGTTACCTCTAATATGCTAACGTTGACTGCCTATTTATGAGTGATCCATGATTATTTTACAAGACACCTCGTCTTGGATATTGTCTTAATGTTGAGAAATTAGGTAAAGGAAGAAAAGAAATAATTTTTTGAATGTTAAAATTACTGTAATTTGTACCTTGGACTTGCTTAAACATAAATGAAAACTTGTACTAAAATTTATTTTTTCTTGAACTCTCCAGGGATCTAATGGTTTGTAAAAGTCATAGTAGTGGTGTAAGTATTCAATCTTTAATGGTGTTGAGAATTCCCTAAGTGGTTACCAACAGTTTTATAATATGATTTCTATTTTTTGGTAATTTAGTTGAATATAAATTATGATTAATTAAGATTTAGTACTAAACATTAATTTTTATTTATCATATTTGATTTAAAATTTTTTCCAACCTTATAATGTTCTTAATTGTCAATGCAGAGGATTTTGTGTGATAAAACTCATATATCTTGTCTACGTATGTACACAAGGAGTCCTACCTAAATAAGAATATACAAAGGAGGAGATTTGTCAGCTCCTTTAATTTAGGTTTGACTATCTAAATAGGAAAGCATATAAAATACATTAATTACATTAACACATAAGGTAACTAAATCGGCAAGTTGGCAAATGATTGATTAACTTAATCTTTTATCATCCCCCTTCAAATTGATGCTGGTAAGTTGACAAGCATCAATTTTCCATAAAAAAATATTATGTCGCTAACGTGTCATGGATTTGGTTAAAATATTAGCTATTTGTAGGTTGGTACTAATGTGGGGCAAGGTAATAACATGATGATCATAAGCCGCTCGGATGAAATGACAGTCAATCTTTATATGTTTGATATGCTTATGGTAGACGAGATTAGCAGGAATTTGAATAGCACTAGTGTTGTCAGCATGTAAAGGAGTTGGTTGAAGTTGTGGAAAACCAAGTTTAGTGAAAATACCACGTAGCCAAATGATCTAAGAACAAGCAGCAGACATGGTATGGTATTTTGCCTCAGTGGATGACTTTGAGGCATAGTTTTGTTTCTTGAATTTCTAAGAGATAAGAGCATTACCAAGAAACACACACCAACTAGTAGTGGGTTTCCTCATGTCAACCAGCTCAGTCCACATCGTTGTAGGCTTACAATTGTGGTGAAGAATCAGTGGGAAAAAACAAGCTACAATTAGGCGTGCCAAGTAGATATTGGATGATGCGTCGGACAACAAATAAGTGAAACTGTCGAGGAGATTGCATGAACTTACTAATGGTATGAACAACATAAGAGATGTTTGGCCGAGTTATGGTCAAATAAATAAGACTACCAACTAACTTACGATATAAAGTAGGATCCTTAAGAAGCTCCCTTTCATCACATTGATATTTCATGTTGACTTCCATTGGAGTGCCAACAGAAGCACTACCTGTAAGTCCTGCCAACTGAACTAGATCTTAAATATACTTGTGTTGATTCAAGAAAATACCTTGGGGACAATGATGAACTTCCAACCCCAAGAAGTAGGTAATTGGGCTAAGGTCTTTCATGTGGAAAGTGGTGTGTAGCATTTTTTGAAGATTAAAGATGGCCTCTGAATTAGAACTAGTGATGATGATGTCATCTATATAAACAAGAAGAACAACTATGCCTTTAGATGTCCATTGAAGAAACATAGAAGAGTCATATTGGCTCTGAGTAAAGGAGAAACCAAGAAGAGTGGATCTGAATTTTTCAAACCATACCCACGGTGCCTGCTTCAAGCTATACAAGGAGTGTTTTAGTTTGCAAACATCATTAGGAGAAGAAGTGGGCATACCAGATGAAAGTTTTATGTAGACTTCTTCCTTGAGATGACCATGTAAAAACGTGTTCTTATCATCCATCTGAAGTAAAGGCCATGATTGAAATACTGTAAGGGCTAAGATGGTTTGCATTGTGGTCATTTTAGCTACCGATGCAAAGATCTCTTCATAGTTTAGACCATACTCTTGTTTATTCCCAAAAACCACTAACCGAGCCTTGTAGCGATTGATAGATCCATTAGAATGAAGTTTGATGGAAAGCACAAATTTGCTGCCAAGTGGTTTGATAGAGGAAGGTTGTGGTACAACATCCCAAGTTTGGTTACCTTCAAGAGCAAGAAGTTCTGTTTCAATAGCCTTACGCCAACACTTATGTTCCATTGCCTGCTTATAAGATGAGGTAATAGTAATAGGAGACAAAGTGACTGTCAAAGAGACATGATTAGAAAAACCATACTTATCTGGTGGTTCACTAACCGTGTACTGCGTTTGGGAATGTCGGATTCGGTTGGTGCGAGAGAACCAACAGCAAGGAAAGGAGCTTGAGGGGGCATATCAAAAGGTGGATCTATCGTAGTTTTGGAACGTCTTTGATATACCAAAAGTCGTTTATAATTTTCTTGATCTGTAGTATAGTTAGGAAAAATAGGCAATATAGAGAATGAAAGAGAAAGAGGGTCTTGATGATTGGAAAAGAAACACTGATTTTCTAAAAAAATACATTTCTAGAAATGCGAACATGACGCAGATTAGGATCATAACCAAGAAACCCTTTGTGATGCACGGAATATCCTAGAAAAGCACATTTAACATATTGGGCTGTGAATTTTATGCGTTCTTACACAGGAAGATGTACATAACATACACAACCAAAGGTACGAAGATTAGAATAATTGGGGAATGACCAAATAACCTATAGAAAGGAGATACATGATTCAATGAAGGAGAAGGTAACCTGTTAATAAGATAAACAGCTGTGAAGATAGCCTCACACCAAAACTGAGTAGGCACTAAGGATTCTATTAAAAGGGCTTGAACAACATTAAGGAGGTGACCGTTTTTTCTTTCGGCCACCCAATTTTGTTGTGGGGTTTTAGGGCAGGATCTTTGAGATATTATTCTATTAGCTTGTAGAAAATCTTGGAACAAATTAGACATATATTCACCCCCATTGTCTAAACATAAGATTTTAATTTTAACAGAAAATTGGGTTTGGACATACGCATGAAAAAGTTTAAACGTAGAGAACACTTCATCTTTAGAATGTAAGAAATAAATCCAAGTGAAATGACTATAGTCGTCAATGAGTGTGATAAAGTACTTGTAATTAACATGAGATATAATTGGTGCCATACCCCACAATTCACTATGTATCATTTCAAAAGGTTGGACAGGATTGGGCATGTGAGTCGGAAATGGCAAAGTTTTACTCTTACCAAGCTTACAAGAATCACAATCAAATTGAACATCATCAATGGAAAAATATTTTTTATTCCCAGGTAAACTAGAATTTAGCAAATTATGAAGTACACTAGAGTTTGGATGTCCAAGACATTTGTGCCATGCTCGATAATCAACTTGAGCGAGATTACAAGTGACAAAAGGAAATGAAAGACACGGTGACAAAGGAAATTAGAGTGAAAAAACACGTCCTACTTTAGGCCCCCTTACAATCATCTTCCCCGACTGTTGATCCTGCACAACATAAACAGATTTGAAAATTCTACTACAAAGTTATTGTCAACCAACTGGCCAACTGAAACAAGGTTAGTGGCAAGGTTTGGAGAGACAAAAACATCAGTTAAAGGAGAAATATCAACAGTGGTTGTAATGGGTAATAAATTTCCATTTGCAGTATGAATTTCAAGGTTTCCAGAATATTTCTTTACATTGGTTAAGATTTGAGCATTATTTGTCATATGATTGGATGCCCCGAAATCACAAAACCAAGTGGATGAAGTAGATAAGGGTTTACCGGAGAGTCCTAGGCTAGACTTGTAGAGAGAATCATCTGTACCATCTCAGGTGTTATGGTTTGAGCAGGAGCAGGAACATTTTATGTTGAGGAGGCTGTATCCATTAAACCACCAGCATTAGAAGATCTAACTGAGGCAATAAATGTTGTTTCAGATTTCCTGGGAGGTCGGATTGGGCATTCCTTAATAATATGGCCATCTCTTTTGCAATAGATGCAAAATTTTTTGGGATAATTCGAGGCATAATGACCAAATCCTTTGCAGCAGAAACATTAAATAGCCCTTGGATCCTTACCTCTTGGCTTCCCTTAGGCTGCATAAGCTATTGAAACTAATGTGGATCTTTGTTGTTCCATGGTTGCTTGAGTGACAATTCGTTGCTCCTCTCGTAGTAGATCACTAAGGCATACATCCAAGGAGGGAACCAGATCTCGGTTCATAAGATTGGACTTGATTCCCTCAAATTCATATCTCAATTTCATGAGAAATTGATCCCTTTTGGCAAATTCATGAACAGATTGGACAACAATGAGACCTTCAGCAGGTAAGGTAGCATAGATTATATCAGTATATTTAGCTCAAAGATTCATAAAGCTAGAGTAAAAATCAGAAATAGAGAGATTATCCTGATGAATCATGGATAATTCATGTTCAAGTTGGAATCTACGAGTCGCGTTTTATTGCCTGTAGATTTTCTTGAGCTAATTCCACATTTCAGCTACGGTCTTAGAGGGTCGAAGATTCAAAACAATGTTAGGTTCTATAGATCCCAGAATCCATGCCATAATTTGTGCATCCCTGACCTCTCACGTAGCATATTTATCCGTACCTTATTTAGGAGTAGGTTTGCTGCCATCAACATAACCCCATAGGTCTTTTCCTTTGACATATATCTTGAAGTGGAATGCCCAAGCTAAGTAGTTTTTACCATTAAAACGAATCAAGGATTCCCTGTCTGAAGACATGAGGCTGCTAGAGAACTAGGAACTAGGAACTGAAAAAAAAATAGACCAGGAACAAGAAACTAGAAGCTGAAAAAAACTGGAAAATGATTGTGTAGAGATAAAGGGATCTGATACCATGCTACCTTATTTATTGATGTAATTAATGTATTTTATATGCTTTCCTATTTAGATAGTCAAACCTAAATTAAAGGAGCTGACATGATTATGGTTCTTTCTTGGGTTTTATCTCCGATTCTTCAGCTCAGGTTTTATGCTCATCCTAGAATTCTTTTTCATTACTCCTTAAGCTACTTTTCCTTTTGCTACTCCCTTTCCTAATGTTGGTTCCAAGTTGTTTCCTATTCCATCCTTCTTATGCTTTGATTAAGGGTATTTTGGAGATTCTACTTTCATTATGCCTTGCTGTTTGGTGAATGACTTTTAAAACTTTCTCCTAAACAACTGCGTCTGTTCCTAATTTCTTTAACGACAGGTGACACCATTGATGCTTGTCTAGCTCTTATCTCCACCTTATTTTATGAATTCCCCTTTTTACCCTCTTGTCTTTCCCCTTCCTTGAGCTCCACTATCCTTTCCCCCTTGGTTCAATTTCCTAGTTCCTCTTTTGCTCTCACGCACCATCCTAACCTATTCCAGTTTAGCAGTCTCAATAGCTTAGTGCTTCCTTCTCCTCTCATCCTCTAGTTGTTCCCCAGCTTTACCCCTATGAACATGCAGCCAACCACAAGCCTATAAACTAGAAGTTTATGCTTAGAGACTCATCTTCATCCTCTCTTCAATACCTCCCTATAGTTATTAAAGAGGGCATCTCATTGGTATCACCTCCACTAGAGGTCTTGAAGGAAAGGGCTAGAGCTTGAGCCTCTACCATGGTCAAGTTCTTTATGGGAAAGAGACAAGCTTTCTCCCTCCTCAAGACTTGGGCTATGAAACTGTGGGTTGAAGTGCTATTAATTAAATATCAATTAATCCTATTTAAATTTGCTTATAAGGAGAAAGCTTTATAGGTCAATGAAGAAAATCCCTGACACTTTAATAGTTAGCCTAAATGTGAAAACCAATGATCAAATTGGAGGATATAAAGGAGAAGTAGATCCTTTTATGGGTGAATTTTCACCAAATTTCTCTAAAGTGTTTAGATCTAAGATAATTCATTAATTCAATGACGAAGAAAATCTATTTGTCCTTTTAACCTTATTCTTTTCTTAGAAACAAAAAATTGGACTGGTCCCTTCTTTCACCACCCCCATTGCCAAGGGATTAAGCTTGTTGTCAAGTTTCGTAGGTAATCCAATCTGTATGGATGAAGCCACCTCCACTACGAAAAGAGTTGGTTATGCTAGGTGTTAAGCAAGTTTTATATTTAATAAACCTCTCAATACACAACAAGTATACTGATTATATCTTATAGTATAAGATGATTATGCAAGAGTTAACAATTCAAATCCTAACTTTCTCTAAGCTAGTAAGAAATTGATTTTAATAAAAGTAAATAACAAAAATTAAAACATAATAGTAAAACAAAACAAATAAACAATTGAACAATGAGCTACCAATAAAATTGTGATTTTGACCAAGATTGAATACTTAGGACTTGTTCTTTCCTTTTTTTGTTTCCTTTAATCTTGTTAATTATGTGTTTGATCTTAGATTTCCTAAGGTATTGATTATTCTCTCTCAAGATCTAATCAGTTAATCCTAATTGAATTCGAAAATTCTAGATTTGCAACCTCTCAATTCACAAAACTGTTAGTAACTTTTTCAATTAAATCTGAAGTTAGCTATTGGATAATTAATTTCTCAAACAAGATCTCTCTTCGAATGATTATTAATTTGATAATTATAGGTCTATTAAGTTGCCAACTCTTGTTGCACAATCTAACACTAATTACTTTTGGTCACTCTCCCTATTTGTTGTCAAGTTTAAACATAAACTATTATCACAAACATCCAATATGTATTGAAATCAACAATAATCAAAGTCATAAAATAAATCTAGAATAAATCCTAATCTAAAATTTAGAACTTCATAAACATGTTTAACATCTTAAAATTCAGATTACATATCAAGAATAATGAAAGAACTAAAGGAAAAGAAGAAAAACTCTATTTGCTCTTTGATCTGGAAATTTAGAATTCTTGGATGTTCTTTTTAATCTCCTACTTTTGATTGGCTTTTAATTGTGGCTGCTACAGTTTTTGAGTGTATTCAATGTTCTTAAATAGTGCTTTAGGGTTTAACGAGTGTAACTAGGCTTTTCCCACTTTGTTTGGTTTCAAAAATACCCCCAAACCCTAAAATAGATGAAATTTTTTTTCCTGGAAACTCTTTGTCACAATCTTACTCTTGGTGTTATCTTCTCTGTCATGATCGAGCTTTTTGAGGCACGATCATGACAGAGGCCATACAGCCCTATGCACGCTTGTCATGATGGTGCTCCTTGAGGCACAATCATGATAGAGGCCATGCAACTTTATGCATGCCTGTCACGATCGTACTCCTCATACACGATTGTGACACCTTTTATGTGGCTTCCATCTTCCTTGTTATTCAATTATTTGATTTCCAATACTCATAAACAAATTAAAAACCTCATGAAACAGAAATTAAGAATGAAATCATGCTCTAAACCATACAAGCACTTAGAATATAAACAAACACTCACACTAATACAATTCTAAACCTATATATGCGATAATCATCTAATAAACACCTAAAAATACACTAAAAAATCTAGAAAAAGATAGTATAAATTATACCTATCACTAGGTTATGTATAAGTTTGGATTTAAACAAGGTACTTTCAGATGAAATTGTTATCCTTAGGTTGAGAGATGGTGACACTTTGATCCATGACAATGTCAAAGTTTCATACCATTGACATTCCTCGTTGCTTCAGCAGGGGAAAGCCTAGGTCCCTACAAGTAAGAAGTTTAAAACTGGATCTTATGGAGAAGTAATGAACCATGGTAGCTTAACTGCTTATATCTTACATGAATTAGTGAATCAAATAGATTAAGTTATGAGGTAGCTTTGTCCACTAATAATGCTCCAATTGTTGATGCACGTGAAACACACTAGAAAATAGTACTTAACTCTACACAACTAAATTTGTAGTAGTGGTGAGAAACGATCATATCCAAAACGAGTGTGTGATTAGCTTTTATAACGAACCAATCAATATATAGGATTGAGGGAGGAGGTTTGGTTGGATTCAATTAAGAAAATAAAACTATGAAAGAGAAATTAAATTAAACTATACAAAATTGCTTGGATTAATCAATGAGTTCTAAATCTAGTTTTTTTAAAAACTAATAACTGTAGATTAACAACAAGATTTGTTAATTCTAGCTTTCCCATAGGTTATATCTAATTTAAACAAGCTCTTTAATTAGGTTTGGCTATTATACAACTTAAAGTAAACTCTCTAGATTTAGTGTGGTAGATGCATTACGAAATATGAAAACATGTTATTCTAAGATATATTATCCTTAATGATAAACGACCATTAGTTTACCACAAATGAATCAGAGTTACAACGATTACATATTGCAATCTAGATTTTAGCAATGAGTTCATACATGAATAATCTATTTGGAGTATCTAAATCATTCAAACATAAATCCCATAACATTAATTATTAAATAACATAATCAATTCTAAAAGAGAGTTAATAACATCACTTGATTAATTAATGCCCAAACATGTTTGTTGGCCTTGATATCCCCTTTAAACCAGACAAATGAACTTTAGCTTCTCATAACTATCAAAAGGGAAGGGAATCTGCCTCCTTTTTAGTCT
The DNA here is from genome assembly GCA_025629805.1 of Erythroxylum baracoense. Lineage (NCBI taxonomy): Eukaryota > Viridiplantae > Streptophyta > Magnoliopsida > Malpighiales > Erythroxylaceae > Erythroxylum > Erythroxylum baracoense. Next base: position 14,471,809 of record JAOTAY010000189.1, read on the forward strand.
ATAATCTCTTTATACCCTTTTGGCCTCTTAAATGCCTTTTTATAGTGCAAAATTAGGGTAGTATGGTTATACACGATTAGCTATAGGGGCATGTAAATGACTGTGTATGTTAATTATGTAGAAATCACAGAGTTATACGATCCTAGTGAGAGCTATACAGCCAATATACACAATCACGTAAGTCTCCACATGGGCATATAGGTCTAAGATTTGCTTGAAATAACGTCTTTAAGTTCATACATGTTTTAAGTAAGTTATGCATATAAGTCACATTAACTCTAATTCTTCCATTCTTTATCCAGTCTTCACCTTAATTCATCTCCTTCTTGCTCTATGAGCAAACATCTAGCATTGATATAATGACACTAAGGATGTGAATTTAGCTCATTTTAGTTCTTATTCCTCCAACTTATACCTAAAGCTAAATATGAACTAAAGTAAGTATCTTAAGTGCAATATAACACTAGATAATAAGCATTAGGGAATAAATATATCATTAATCAAGCATTTTTCAATTTCTCCCATACTTAGTTTTTGACTATCCTGGAGAAAAACTATCAAAATCAAAATCAAAACACTTCCTCGTTAACCATATTTCTTAAGAATAGGCAGTTATAAGAAAAGAGGAATAACTTTTAGATCCATGGTCAGAACTAATCATTCAACGTTTTCTTACTCATAATCAGTCAACAACCATTACCTTCAAAAACTGAGCAGTCTAGGGGAAGACTTTGACAAGTTGTGTTTAAAAGTAAGATCAATCTATAGGTACATTCAAACACCTTTCATGATCAAGACCTTTCATTACTTTGCATATTATTTCAGTTTTCCACCACTAAAGATTCAAATGCATAACATAGATCGAAGGACTTTTCAAGATTCTAATGGGGCCAAAGGTTAAGGTGAGAAATATTTTGGTCATGTAGTTCAAAAGTCATCAAAACTAATCAATCATGAAGAACATTCAATTGAGTATCTAGTGTAACAGTTATCATCCACTCAATACTTGGTACCATCGGCTATGATGAGTACAGAAACTCTATTCTATAGCTTAGATTCAAGAATTATGATGAACAATCCAATATAACCATAAGGAGTGATCCTTCAGAACAAATTCTCCCTTACCTACATAAAGACTAATATGAGTTATTTTGCAAAACAAATGAATTTCCTCTTTGATAACTTCTTTTCTTGTATTTTTTTAAAATAAAGACAAAATTTGAGAGAAACTACATCAACAATGGAACTCATTAATAAGAGATAAAAAATCACATTCCATCAACTATAACTAACCTGCATATATGAATGCTCATACACTTATTCTCTCATGCATCAACAATTATGCATGCTCCCCTAGTTTTAAGGCGTAGGTAAGAGATTTTGTTAAGTTAAAGGCTCCAAATGTGGTTAACACAAAAAAAGCCTAATAAAGCTCAAGAGGTTTGATAATAGGATAACCATGTCATTGGGTAGTTTATTTGGCTAATGTAGCTTACAAAACAAAGAATGCCTATGTCATTTCCGTGTTAATCCATGTGATAAAAATGTGTTCTCAAATAGAAAATCAAGGAAAAGTCAAGATATATATGTTATGAAGGTTACATATGAACAAAAGATAATGGAATTGAAGTGGATGTGTCAGTCTAAGAGGCTAAAAATCTCACTAGCATATGTTTACCCACTAGTCACTACTTTTCTAAAGGAAATGTACATTACCCAACCATAAGAGTAAAAATACATGGCAAGTTTTCATGATTTTTTCAGATAATTCTACTATCTAATCACAACTATATAATCCTAGAAGTAATAGAAAAAGAGAGAATGTTTGTTTTTTTTAAGAAGCAAAAGAACTTAAAACATATCCCTACCACCACACTTTAAACTTGTATTATCCCTAATGTAATGTTAAATGTAAGAAATGGATCATTTAACAATAATTATGAAAATGTAAAAGAAAAAGGAACAAACTCCCCTTGGGTTGCCTCCCAAGCAACCCTTTTGTTGATTGTGGTTAGCTCGACTTTATTATTTTCTTCATTGTATGATGTCATTTGGGTCTTCAAGTATCATTACTTCCATATTCTTTATTGGGAATCCTTCATAGCACAACTTTAGGTGATGATCATTCACCTTAAATATCTTTATGATTTTCAAGCTTTGTATCTCCATTGCACCATATGGAAGGCATTAGAAACCAAAAAAGGGCTAACCTAATTAAATTCAACTTACTTGGGAATAATTTAAGTCTAGAATGATAAATAAGCACTTTTTGACTAATAACAATGCTTTTCCTCTAGATCATCTTATCATGGAAAGCTTTGGTCATTTACTTGTATATCATTGCATTCTTATACGAGTCGTTTTGTATCTCTTACAATTATAGCTTTTTATGAACTCCTATCTCATCAAGATTCATGTTGCAACACTTGATTACCCAATGTGCCTTATATTGTAGCTCCACAAGAAGATGATGTGACTTCCCAAACAGTAATCTATATGGGGACATACCAATTGGTGTTTTGTAGGCTGTCCTGTAAGCCCATTGTGCATCTTCCATACTTAATCTGCAATCCTTTTGGTGACTGTCAAATCAACCAAAAATAATTAGCCTACTCCGAATATTAACGTAGCACAGTGGAGTAAGGTCGTCTCCTCAGGGAATGGTGGCTTATCTCTTTTAAACAATTAAGAAAAAAAGGAGTTTGGAAATTATGTTAAAACGCAATACTAAAAATAAAAAAATGAATTGATTTGAAATTCAATGAAATAGACTTCTAGTTAAAGGAATTTACGCCCACCTTGATTCATTCAATTGATCATTGATGTAAAAGCAATTCAATACATTCATGAATAAATTGGTTTTAGTTATCAAGAACAAATCTATAATAACCAATCTTTCCTTACCTTGTACGGTAATCACGAACAGATCGAATAATTACTCCCTAATCAAAAAACAACCCTAGAGGAAACTAATAAGATTTAATGTTTCGACAACCTTAAAATCTAGAAAGACCCAATTCTAACCAACAAACTCAACAGATGGTTTATTGCAATTAGATTAATTAATTCCACGACATATATTAAACTTCTTAACGAGGAAATGAAATTATGTCAATTTTCATTTATTAAAATCAACAAACAATTACGGATTTGTCGTTTTAATTAGTGGTATATTATTTTAGGATTATTAAACTATTCAATAAAACCCAAAACCATCATAAAATCAGTGAAATTCAAGAATTAATTAAATATCCATGCACAATTGAATTCAATAAAACTATTCGATCTCACAATCGATTTAGAATCAAGGTTTCAATATAATCCTCTAACTAGAATAAAAAAATTAGTTACAAGCCATAGAAAAGAAAGAACACATGAAAATTATTCATCTAACTAGAATAAAAAAATTAGTTACAAGCCATAGAAAAGAAAGAACACATGAAAATTATTCAAAAATAAATTATCTTATGGAAGAAGTTTAGAGAAAAGAAAAATGTTGGAAAACTCCAGGTGTAAAACTCCACAACCTTTGTGTACGTACGAAGAAGTTTAGAGTAACACCTAATGCTATTGCGCTATTTTTATTGAAAAAGTCCACGCATCAAAAACCTTATTGCTGCTTCTCACCACATCTGCATTTTGCTGGCCAAACGATGACGTTTCTTCTTTACCAAATGTCCTCCATCTGCTGCGTGTTGATCCCATCTGCGCTGGTTGCATCTTCTGCTGTTATGTTGTTTCTCATCTACTACGTAACCTACGTTTGATCTTGATTGTGCTACGTTTTGGTCTCCCTGCAGCTGGTTTATGCACTACCGTATTGCTTTTAATTCCTGCTACATGTTTTTGCTACTTTTCTCCAAAATAGCTCCATATTTCTTAACCTCCAAAAATAATGTAAAAAAATACCATAATCTGCAAAATATTTATCCAATATACTCAAAAAAATTGATATGTAAATTAATAACCTATTAAATTCTCTCCCAGCTAAACAATGCTTATCCCTAAGCATTCAAAAGACTTGAAAACATAACAAACCTAAATAAATATGTTTACATCTCTTTTGAAAAATTTAGCCAACATGTATTATCTTACCGAACCAAGATCACAATCAAGTCACACGCATTTCATAGGATTCAACTCTAAAACAACCGTCACAATTTCCGATGACCTTTTCAAACTCAAAATGCACTAGATTTGACCTCACATGAAGATTCACTCAATGCACTCAAGAAGTGTTTATAGGACATTTCACTCTTATTCGCACAATAGAATGACATTACCATACACTACAAGAAAATAGTGAATTACAGACGAAAATTACTGACGGAATCGACAAATATACCGTCGGTATACCACATTACCGACGATCAAAAACGTCAGAGATTCGGCCGTAGCTAAATTCACCGACGGAAAGTTTTCATACCGTCGGTAAAATTACCGACCGAAAAGATAAACGTCGGTAACATCAACGAAAAAGTTACCGACCGTCCGATTTATTCCATCGCTAACTTTACCGACCGGTGGCTTATCCGTATGTAAATTTAGCATCGGAATGTTTCTAATACAGTCGGTAAACTTACGGACGGTAAGATTGTCCGTCGATAAATAAGTCAATATTACCGACGGAAAATACTTTCTGTCGGTATCGAATTTAGATAATTACCGACGGAAATATTGCATAGTTCCTTCGGTAAAATTTTGTATTAAATTTTTTTAAAAATATATATTTCCATTATATTTAAATTATAATCGTCTTACAATTTT
>JAOTAY010000189.1:14484935-14498066 GCA_025629805.1 Erythroxylum baracoense
TATGCATGAGCATGAAAAATGCATTTCTAAGCTCTCATTTATCACTCATATTTACTATTCTAACCTCCCAAAGGTAATGGATTGTTACATCATATGTACTGAAATTTCGGGTCCTAACCCTTAATATGAGAATGGGACGTTACAGTTCTGATATGTCTTGTATTGATAAAAATATTTACAACCGAAGTATCAAATATAAAATGATAACCGTCTTTATCCAAAACTGATGTAGAGATCAAGTTTCGTCTAAAAGACGGTAAATAAAACGTGTCTCATAAAACTAAAACAAACCTTGGATCGAGGTTTAAGCTTACATCTCTTACAACCTAAACATCCACCTCTTTATTATTGTCGACCATCAGATTCTCCTCTCCTTTAGTCGGCCTTCTCCTAGATGTAAATCCCTGCATTATGGAAGCAACATGATTAGAAGCTCCACTGTCTAACCACCAAGAACTTGATGTGGTTATAGCTACGTTGGATTCATGAATCATATAGGTCGAGGAGTTACCTGACAATTCCTGCTTAACCTTTCATAGCTTATACTTCGGGCAATCGGCCTTTTTATGCCCCTTCTTCTTACAGAAGAAACACCTCATACCCTTTACATCATGTGGGCCCTTATCAATGTTGGACTGTCCAATTTGAATTGGTGGAGAGGGTTTGGGTTTCTTACCCTTACCCTTAGGCTATTGGGGTATAGCCTTCCCCTTACCTTTGGCAGCTGCATACAAGGCTGTATAAGGAGAACTCTTAATCTTCTCCTCAGCCGCAACACACTAGGAAATCAAGGCATTGATACCCCAGTTCTCATCTTGAGAGATGTAGAAGGTAGCCAACATCTCAAACTCTCGAGGGAGAGTATTTAGTGCCTGATGTACTATGAGCACGTCAAAAATAGGTATGTCTAGTGCCTTCAGCCTACTTTAAAGGTGCCCCATCCTGATAATATACTCTCTTACGCCTCCTTTTCTATTATACCTCATGGAGAACAACTCTTTAATTAAGGCGTTTTGCTTTTCATGAGAAGACACCTTGTACCTTTGAGAAATGTTATCCATAAACTCCTTCATTATGTTCGTGTCTGATAATCTACTGAGCAAATGATCTAGGATCAACTTCTTGATGGTAAAATATCACATCCTATTAACCGCTCCCAGGTTCCCATTACTGTCTTTTCAGTTTTTGAGTTGACATTAGTAAGTGGAGGAGGCCTCACGATATGCATTGCCATGTTGGCATCAGCCATCTCCAATGCAAACTTAACATCCTTCATCCGCTTCTTGAAATTGAAACCATTTAAGGCCTCAACGGTGATAGCATTGTTGTTTACAAAAAAGGTGACTGAAAAATAGAAAAGAAAATGTAAAGATCAGTATAAATGCAAGATAATAGTGTTACTTAAAACATTAAAGCAGTATCTATTCCGAGAATCCGGTCGCTCATATTATGAAACAACTATAGACTAAATACATAATATGAAACAACTATGGACTGAATACATAATATATGCAATTAGACCTCTATAAGAAAGCGATCAGAGTACAAATCATCAACTCTCATGACACTACCACTTGTGGGTGAGTAGATCATTCAAGCAACAGCTTTCCTCCATCTAATGCCTTTATGTACATCTCAAAATCTCATATAAAGTCAACACCTATAGGTAGAATAACCAAACATGAGACCAGAGATATCCCCTACATGCAAGCAGTACAATTCAAATATCGACTTGAAAGGTCACTATAGTGACTGCAATCTTACTAGTACTCAAAAAGACCACAAACACAAGGGATACATCTTTATGTCATCCTCAAATTCTATATAGGCATAATGTATGTGAAAATTAGCTATAAATGCACAGTCAAATAATCACATACTAGTACTAAAAACATCATCTTTAAACTTTATTTGAGAATTTATTTAAAAAATTCCCAATGAGAATGACTATCATGCTTTTCTAAAGGTGTCTCCCTTATGTGCAATTTGGAGTGTGAAAATGCACTCCAAATAGCTTTAAAAAGCTTTTAAAACTTTTTTGGAATCCAATTATCAATGTAATAAATCCAGAAAAATTGAAAAATCACTTTAAAAACTCCCCTTACTCAGAAACTGACCCAAAAAGACCTTAGGCAACTTTATATGAATTTCTGAAAATTTTCTTTTTTAATTTCTGGTGTTGATGTTAGTATGACGTCAGCATCATTATAGTACTGACGTCAATAGGCATCAGCCTGCGCATGGGTAAAGGGCGTGCATGCAACTGACGCTCGCTAAATGCGTCTAGCGCACTCATACACGTGCATTTACTGTATGATGCGTGCCTTGCACTGGCCACCACATGTCTGAATCCCCGCCATCCATATGTCAGAACCAATGTGGGCATGTGTGCTGCACGCGTCAGCAATTTCCTTGTTCATGGGAGCACACGCGTAACACGCGTCCCTCAACGCATGGAGCCACTTGGCGACACGTGTCGTCTTTACTGTCAAATTTGTTTCTGAGGCCAAAACGATCTCTAATCACCCGAGACCTTCACAACAAATGATCACCGACACGTGGTTAACATCTTTCTACAGTTTTTTCAAAACGTAAGCGCTCTTAACGGGTCATAGGATCTATATGCTTATAAATGATATGAACAACTGTAGGAGATCTTAACCTATATATATAGCTTTCATATTGAGTTTTCCCATCACAAGCCTGATATGGGTCTGGTCTACACTAATTGGGATCCATTTTTCTCCTGGTCAACCATTGATTTAAATCATTTATTGGGCCACTTTATTACCCTCATCTGGATCAAATTAGGTAACTTAACTGATAATTTATTGAAAAGTCTAAAAACACAATTAATACTTGTCCATTTAATGGAAAAGGACAAAATTGTCCTACAGCGTTGCCAAACAAACTCTTGTTCTAAATTGAGAATACCTTATTCCCAACCTAGAATAAGCTTGACCTTATGACCAAACACTCGTCATCTTCTATTTTTTCAAAAACCCTAATCTCAAAGAACCCTAACTGCCACCTTCTTCCAAGGTTGTCACCGCAACTCGATGTTCTAACCATCACTAGACATGGTCACTGCAATGACCACCAGTATGCATAAGTATGAAACTTTCGCCGTCTCTATACATTTATCGTCGACTTTTGGCTTGTCCTAACTACCAACAACAACATAGACCAAGTATTCACTCCTCTTCCAATGCCACTACCCCTGCTTCATCCAGCCTCCAACCATCTTCACCAAGCCACCTTTTTCAATTTTAATTGCATTATTTAGGATCACATCAAAAACCCAACAGTCACCAGCTTCCTCACTTTAGGTGATTTTAAATCAAATTAAAACTAAAGATGTCAATGGGTCAAGTCAGGTCAGGCTAGGCCTAATCTTGACTCTTAGGTTAAGCGGTCTATGGCCTAACAGGCCAAAGTTGATCGGTGGCCCATCTTTAATATGTTTTCAAAAAAATAAAAACAACAACATTTTTGTTGTTCCAGTCAGGCCACGAGATGGGTCAGGTCGGTTCGTGCTCAACTTGTGGCCCGATTGAACTGAACAATGTTAGCCCGTGATCCAGTTAACCCTGTTAGGCCAAAATTGACATTCCTAATTAGAACTCTAGGACAACTTAACAAGGGGCAATTGTTATTCAACAACTATTACCAAAATATCCTATAGTTTTTAAGATTCTCAGATCTTATTGAATTTCCTAGACTTTGTAAATTTTTCAAATTTCTTTATCTTGTACGATGTAGCTTTATAAAAAGTTTTGATTTCTTAAAACTTTAAATCTAATTGAAGTTTTTAATTAGCCTTTATTCAAGTTTCAATATGAACTTTTCGTATTTTAAAATTATTATCAAACCCAAATATGACTTATAGGGTTTTTAATTAAAGGATTTTAATATGACCATTTCATATTTTAATAAGTAGATTTAATTTGCACATTTTTTTCAATTTAATTTCAAAATTATAATCAATAATAATTAAACAATTTTGATTAAGTAACAGAATTAAAGATGACCTAATACCCCTATTGGGAAGTTAAGACATGATTTGATCTAGTTTATAATAAAATAAATACAAACTTTTTTATTTGATTTCTCAAAAGCTAAGATCACTTTAATTTCTTTCGTATGATTAACATATAAAACATAATAGAGTATGAATCATAATTTGTACCTTATAGTATAGCTTAATCCTTTTTCTGTCGTTTTCTTCAAACTATTTCTAAAATTGACTCATCTTCTTAACTACTGTAATTGCACATATGTCTAGCCTCTAACGGCATCTAAAGAATGTATTAAGAGAACTTTATAAGTGGTTTTATGAATTTTTTTGCAGAAATACCCCTGAAAATTTTAAAATTTTCGGTACTGGCCGGTATATGCACTACAAGAGTTAAGACGTTTAGTGACAATCTTTTTGTGACTAACTATTGTTTCGTCACAAATACGAGGTTTTTTGTGACAATATAATTGATTGACACAATTGTTTGGATTATCTGTGATGCTTTATATTTTTGTCACTAATACAATGGTAATTATGACAATTTAGTTTCTTTCACAATTAAATTGTCACTATTAATATAATAATAGTGTTAAAATTTATTTTATCACTAAGTTTTGTCACTAAAAGCCTATGAAATTTGGCGCCAAAATAATTTTGGCGGGAATTAATTGTAATTGTGACAAAACATATGTTGGTAACTAATATTTTCTATTTGTTGTGACAAAACAAGCGTGGTCAATAATATTTTTTTCTTGTGGTGACTAAATAGTTTATCGTCACACAATATTTTGACTGTTGTGACAAAACTTTTTGTCAATAAATATTTAATTAATTAGTGTCTACTACATATTGTCACAATAACCGAACTATAACTATGGTCACTACTATTACTAATTTAATAACAATTTTTTGTGACTAACTATTTTTGTCATCACAAATACGAGTTTTTTTAGTGATTAGACAATTAATTGACACTATTGGTTAGATTATCTATGATGATTTAAAATTTTGTCACTAATACAATAGTAATTGTGGCTATTTAGTTTCTTCCACAATTAAATTCTCACTATTAAGTGTTAAATTTTATTATATCATTAAGTTTTGTTACTAAAAGCCTATGAAATTTGCAACTAAAATAATTTTGGCGGGAATTAATTGTAATTGTTATAAAACATATGTTGGTAACTATTATTTTCTATTTATTGTGAAAAAATAGTGTGGTCACTAATATTTTTTTCTTGTAGTGACAAAATAGTTTATCATCACACAATTTTTGGACTATTATGATAAAACATTTTGTTAATAAATTTTCAATTTTCTACTACATATTATCACAATAACCTAACTATAATTATGGTCACTACTATTTGTAATTTAGTGACAATTTTTGTGACTAATTATTTTTGTCATAAAACATACGAGATTTTTTACTGACTAGACAATTGATTGATACTATTGTTTAGATTATCTATAATGATTTATATTTTTGTCCCTAATACAATAGTAATGGTGGCAATTTAGTTTCTTTCACAATTAAATTGTCACTATTAATATATTAATAGTGTTAAAATTTATTTTATCACTAAGTTTTGTCACTAAAGCCTATGAAATTTGGCGCCTAAATAATTTTGGCGGGAATTAATTGTAATTGTGACAAAACATATGTTGGCAACTTGATCAACTTTTTGTTACAAAAGTTATTGTAAATATAATCGTAACAAATTAATGATAAATATTTGTTATTACATATTTTTTAAATATGACTCGACATGTTGGGACTATCTTATTAAAAATGTAAATTTCTATTTTTTCTCTTAATAAAATTTAAAACTTTTGCAAAGTTAAGAACTTGCTATAAATATGAAAATATTTTGTATTTGACACCCTTATAATCAAACTTCTGTCATGTCTAATTGTTGACACTAATAATAATAATTTATGATAATGATTTATCCATTTAAAGGCCCAATCACACTACTAAAATCCTCTGTCCAATATTAAGATGACTGTTAGATAGTCTCTAAAATGTTTAAAACGATATCGTTTTGAGTATTGAGCAAGGTTAGACAAAGTAATATTGGACAGAGAATCCAAACTCAAATCACACATTTACAATTGAATGACACTAATTTTATGTATATTTGTACATAATAAAAAGCTCTAAAAGACAAACTCAACTTATTTCAAATAGACAACTATACTTAACAGGGATGACATCTTAGCCCATATTTAGTTTAATCCGATTCGAAGTCAATAAATTTAATTCAAATTGATCGAGCTTAAAGTTGAGTTTGGAAATTAAAATTTTGGGCTATGGGTTATTCTATCAGGTCCAATTTGGAATCCAAAATTTTCAAATTAAAACCACCTAATTTTGAATAAAACAAGTAATTTAAAAATTTTTTAAATAAAAAATAATTAAATTCGGTTAGTCAAAACATAATCAGGATTTAAAATCATAAAATCCAATCAAATTCAGATTTGGACCCAAGCATAAATTTTTAAGAATCGGATCCAGTTAGACACCAATCCGCACCAATTTTTTTTATTCTGCCAAAATTTGATTTTAGCTTAAAAATAAAACGCACAAAACAGAGCAATCTCATTGGTTCAACTATCAAAACACAGTTCGCCATCCAAACTACTTTCTCTAAATAGCTAATGACTGTAGATTTAATTTAAATATACGGCTCAGATTCTTCCCATCTAAATGCTCAAAGTTCCCAGCAATTACTTTGCCTCCCGCCTCTCATCTACAAAACAATCCCATCATTTTCTCCTACTCACCATAGATTTTCCTTCGCTTTCTTGCACTTTCTTGGCATCCAAAAATGTCTCTTAACTTAATTCTCATTTCTTCCAATGGCTCGTACGAAACAAAAAGCAAGAAAATCCACTAGTGGCAAGGCTCCAAGGAAGCAACTTGCCACTAAGGCTGCGATGTAGTCGGCTCCGGCCACCGGAGGTGTGAAGAAGCCCCACAGATTCAGACTAGGAATTGTGGCCCTAAGAGAGATTAGGAAGTAACAGAAGAGCACGGAGCTGTTGATGAGGAAGCTCCCATTCCAAAGACTGGTTAGGGAAATCACCCAAGACTTCAAAACTGATTTGAGATTCCAGAGCAGCACCATTGCGGCTCTTCGGGAGGCAGCTAAGGTGTACCTTTTTGGGTTGTTTGAGGACACCAATTTGTGTGCAATTCATGCCAAGAGAGTTACTATAATGCCTAAGGATATTCAGCTTGCTCAAAGGATAAGAGGCGAAAGGGCTTAATTCTTGGGTTGTTTTGGGGGTTTCAATCTCTGCCCTATATCTCTTCCTTTCAGATATTTACTTTGTATCTTAACTTTTTAAAAGTTTTTTAGGTTAGTACATGTTGTTAAGAGCGTTTTAACGCGAAAACCAATGGAAATGTAGTGGTTTGTTGTGCATTTGGTAACTCACCTTATATGTTTGTCAAAAGTCCTCTTGATTAGTGCATCTTTCCAAGTTTCAATATCTCATGACCCAAATTCTTCTAAAACCTAAATCTATCATAATTTGAATAGTTTATGATGACCAATCTAATCCTTGCAATTAGTAGTATCCTGATTAAAATTAAAATTAAATTGTTAAATTTAATAATATTATTTGTGACAAAATAGTATCATGATTAAATTAAAATTAAATTTTTATATTTAATTAATAATATTATTTGTGACAAACATATTAGTGATAAATTAATTGTAACATATATTCTTTATTTAGTGACAACATTATTGTAACATATAACTTTCATATTTGTGATGAAATTTGTTAGATAATATAGCCACTGATGCAAATTTCTTTTACAACTAATGTAATTTTGTTGATGAATTGATAGTTTTATTTGTGATAATAATAAATACATTAGTGACAATACTTTTTGTAAGAACCAATTTTCAATTTTTGTGATGAAATGATGTTGACGCTTTCTTATTAAAATATTAGTGACCAAGAAGTAATGGACACTGATTAAAAAATTATTAGTGACAAATATTTTGTCACTATTATTAATTATTTTAGTGGCGATACTGTTGTAACAATAAAATGAAGTACTGTTACGACTATATTTGTCACTACTTTATATTATTTATGTCAACAAACTTGTCATAAATATATAAAGTTACTATGAACATAGATTGTTGTCACTCATTTCATAGGTTTTAGTGTCGGCACTTTTGCCACAATATAATTAAGTTTTGTTATGACTTAATTTGTCATTACTTTATATTATTTGTGACGATAAACTTGTGATAAATATGTAAAGTTATTGTGATCATATAGTTTTGTCACAAATTTCACAAGTTTTAGTTATAGTATTTGTGCCACAAATTTGTTGCATAATTGTGACCATTTCTTAAATTAGTCACTAATAAAATTAGTGACGGAGGTATTTGTGACGGGAGGTGACGACTTCAAAGATTGGACACTATTAATAATAGTGACTAATATCACTGCTTTTAGTGACAACTTTTACTTTCACTGAAAATACAATTTCTTGTAGTGATTCTATACGAACCATATGACAAGAAAGTTATACCAACATGTTTTGCATTAAACACAACTGTACAACAGAAGTATTAAATACAAAATGTCTACTTTCTTTATCCAAAAATGATCCAAAGATCATAAATAAAATGTGTCGTGTAAGAAACCAAAATGAATCTTGGAACAAGATTCAGTACACACATTCCCTATAGATATTACTTCCACTTCTTTATTGCTGTCAACCATTAGTTCCTCCTTCTCTTTATTTGACTTTATCCTGGATATGAACCCTTGCACTGTGAAAGCACCTCAATCAGATACTCCACTATATAGCCACTAAGTACTTAATGCGATTATCGCAAATCAGATTCATAAATTGACAAGCCAAGAAGTTATCTGATGATTACCGTCTTTACTTCTAGGTCTTATACTGCTAGCTTCTTTATGTCCCTAGGACCTTCACCAGTACGGAATTGACCAACATCAATATGTGGAGAAGATTTGGTCTTTTTACCTTTAATCTTAGTGTGTTTCATCTTTTCCTTCCATTTAGTTTCATCAAGGGCTATAGGAGTAACAAACTTGAGTTTCTCCTCCTCAGCAACGCAATAGGCAATCAAAGCATTGAAGTCCCATTCCTTGTTGGGTCCTAAATTTTTGTTTTTTATTATTTTATTAAGCATGATCTAAATAAATTTTATGGTCCTATTAGATAAACCATTTTATTTGGAGTTTAATTATTATGTCAAGTTTGGGAGGATTTATTTCATGGATTGATGGAATTAAAGTATCAATGTTGTAAGGTGATATAAGGGCATTTTTGGAAGACCACTTAAGTTTAAATGGACATTAGGTATGAATGGAAGGGCAAATTGGAACTTTCACACTCATTAAAGGTAAAGAGGGGAAGAAGTAATTGTAGTATTGTATTTTTAGGGAAGCAAAAATCGTAAGTGGAAGAAGAGAAAAAGAGAAGTGGAGAAAAGAAGAAAAAAAAGCTAGGGTTTTGGAGATTCTTAAAGAGCTTAAAGAGTTTTAGGCTAAAACAAGTAAGTATGAGCATTAACCCTTCTTGATTGTTAGATGAAGCATATTTAGGGATGGTTAAAAGTGAAAATAAAATGAATATGTGTAGGTAGTTGTTGGTGAAATTATGTAAATGCTTTAGGTGTTTGGTTAATGATCAAAAGTAGATTATGAATTTGTTGTGAATGATTTTGGGTTTGAATGACATTGAAAATGAAGTAGAAGAGATGGTTTAGGGTTAAGATGAGTTTATGTAAAAGGTGGGAAGTTAAAAATTGGAAAAAGTCGCAGAACATGTCTTCGGACCATGTTTCTGGACAAGTTCGCCGCGGCGAACTTCTGGGTTTCGCCGTGGCTAACTCAATTTTTCCTACACAAACATGCTTTGTTATTTTGTTCATAACTTTTGGTGTAGGTATCCAAATGGACTATTTTTTAAATTTTTGTAAACTAGAGACATAGGGCTACAAATTGTATGAAGGAATTGAGTCTAAATTCAGTCTTTAAGAATTAAAATTTTGGTATGGAATCTGAATATAGAAATTTATTTCAGCATGAGAAATAGCTTAAATTGTTGAGGTACGTCTTTCTGATTTCTAAACCAAATTGAATGGAATTTTGGTTATTGTTAAAGGAAATCAAGAAGGTGATCAAGAGAGGTAAGACGAGCAAGAGGAAGGGCATCCTTAAGCCACTTTTATAACCAAGGATTTCAAGGGGGTTACACTTTTATAATTAAGTAATAAGCCCCTAATGTTTCTTCCAAACCAAGAAAGTTTGAAATGTTTTCAATTATGTTATAAATGTTCCGTTAAGGCTTCTTGAATGCTTTGATAATGTGCCATATGTTTGTATACGAATTGTGTTATTGGTTTATGAAATGAATGATGAAAGTGATTTTTAAAAGGATATTGATTTTGAAACGATATTATAGTTATGAAATCAAGTTTCGGAAAAAGGCCATTGAGGCAATATGTTTACGAATTGTGAAATGCATGATTATATAGGTTTGTGGTAGTCCCCTAAGTTAAGTCAAGTGCACTTTGACAAAAGGCTTCTCCCGCCTACCCGTTAGTGGCATGGAGCTCCTTCATGGACTCCCATAAGTTCACGGCTACGTAAGATTATTAAGTGGGATTGCGATAGTACGTTTTGTTCACAGCTACACTGGACCCTTATAGGAAATATGTAGTACGTTCTGTTTTGGATCCACCCAAACCATTTTGGATGTGCCTATATGTTTATGATTTGTGAACAAGTTGATGAATGTATAGATCGTGTTATTTGTGAATTAGTTTGCATGAAGAAAATTTTGAGAAAAATGTGCTTACAATTCAATGTAAATTATTTCAATGGTTTTGCTTTTTACTAGTTATAAATTTGTTACCCACGAGCTTTAAGCTCACCCCATTCTCCTTCCCCTATTCAGATGATGAGCAAAAGATTGAGTAAGTCAAAAGTTATGGCATCACTCCAAATTGGCACACTTTTGTATTTTTAAGTTAGATTTTTGAGAATTCAAGGCTTTAGCCGCATTTAAAGTTCTGCTAGTTCAAATGTATTTTGCATTATTGGTTTTCGAACTCAACTGATGTATTATGGCTTGAAATGCCATTAAAGCTTTGTAAAACTTATGCCTTTTGTTATAAATGAAATTTGTGTTGGGATTTGTCTATGATTTTTCTGGTGTTTGCAAAGTATCCAATTATGGAAATGAGATTAAGTTTTTAAGAACTTGTTTGTGGTTAGGTTCTTATCCATTTTGTTTTTGGGTTGAATTGATGAAGGTGGTTGAAGGTTTTTAAGTTGACATGTAGTAAGATAGGACATTTTGGGTTGTGGGTTCTGCCATAGGGGTTTTCGCTGCGGCAAAGCCAAGAGTTCACCTCTGCGTAATTAACCCGAAGTTCCTTATTTTTGTTGGCGTGGTGAGTTCACCGCGGAGAGACCAAATGGTTGCGACGATGAAGATAAAATTTCAGGCTTGCCGCGGTAAATTTCAATCACTCGCCACGGCGTAAAATTCCCCAAGGTTCTAGGGGATTTTCCAATATGTTCGCCGCGGCAAAACCACAGTTCACCTCGGCAAAGCTGGCTTTTGCTTCCGAAGGATTTTTTTTTAATTTCCAGATTCTAAGCCTTCCTCCATGCTCAAGCTTCATGATCCCATAGCCGATGTTGGGCTCCGGAAACGGGGTCCAACAAATCATGCCAAAATTTTTAATTTTAATAGGATAAAAATATCATAAATTTAAGTTAAAAACTATTCTTAATCATTAACATTTATTAACAATTTATAAAATTATTGGAATGGTAGAAATATAATATAATGATATATGGTAAGTAGTACAAGATTTTAAATAGAAGTTTAACAATTCTTACAAACGTACAACAACAACAATAATAATAACAACACCCAGTATGAATCCTGTTGATGCATGAGGATTTGGGAGGTCCAATAAGATGCAGCCTTACTCCTAACTAGTAGAGAGGTTGTTTCCAAAACTTTTATAGGCAGAAAAATAAATAATTTTTCACACTGATTCCAGCGAAAAGGAAATGAAATATTTTTTTATTCCAAGTGACAAGAGAGTCAGTAAAGGTAAATGAGTTCCTTATGTTTGGATTTCTAAGAAAGGTCCTTGCATGTTCCAAGGTATCAATTGAAAAAGTCAAAGATCTTCCCTCAGGTGTTGGGTTATTAACACCCTCTTCCAATAACTTCTTGGCTATAACTAAACTAACAAAAGATACAATGAACGAATCCTCAGATGCAGTATGGGTCACTAAATGAGATGAACTACCAATACGATGCGTTTCACCTAAGACACAATCAGTATAAAACTTAGATAGCTAGTTTAGTTAAATTGTATAAGGAACCCAAATTGGAACACATAAATACCTGATTGAATAAGCATAGTAATTGGAATCAACGATTTTCCTAATCCTTTAGGAATTATCGTGACATTGCCACCACCTCCATTTCCATTTATGTTCTTTTAAAGATTCAAGGAAGCTTTACACAACAAATAGCATATACAATCAAATGTTCATATATATAATAGCTTCATAACAGGAAATGAGATCCAGATAATAAAGTGAGGTAGTTCGAATGATAGTAAAAACCTTGAAGAAGAAGATCGGCCATGGAAGGCAAGTGGATATTAGTGTATGGAGAGGTATTTATTATACATTTATTTTTCTTCATTAGGGACAATTTTGCCATATTCCTCCCAGTGGAATTCATTTCACCGTTGAAAACTAGTCTCCACGTTGACATTTCTCGATGACTTAATGTTAAGAGTTATATTATGAAAAGACAATTTAGCATAAAACTCATTATGTTAAATTAAATTCTCACTGATAAGTCAAAGTACTACAATTTAGTAGTTATACATCTTCAATATGCCTATATATTGAGATGAAAGTTACCCTTATTGAAATGAAAATTATCCATTTACCCTTTATATTATATCTAAATTTTAGAATTTAAAGTAGAGTACACATGACCATGTTCTTTATGTATAGAAATATAGTATTTTCTATATAAGGTTATATTACTATTATAATAAAAATGT
>JAOTAY010000189.1:14498166-14536252 GCA_025629805.1 Erythroxylum baracoense
AAAATAGCTATTATTTTATTAAAACTAGAATATATTTTATAAATACTTTTGATATGTTTTTATAAATTATTTATTTTATTACTTTCGAAAATAGTTATTTTTATAACTTATTTATTTTATTACTTTTGAAAATAATTATTTTACTTTTTTCTAAAATCATTATCTAATTAATCTAAATTTATATTCATAATTTTTCTCTTATAATTCTAATATTAAAAGATTCATTCCTAAGTCACTCTAATTAAAAGTTTATTAAGAGTAATTCCTTAGATCTTTAATCAAAACCTTGAAATAAGATATAAGACTTCTCATGCTTAGAATGTTATAAGAATATCATATTTCATAAAATTTATAAAATTCTCATCTTTTTTCTTTTTAATATATATATTATGTCACAACTTTAAATTATAACAACATATAATTATGATATAATAAAGTTATTAATTTTATAGAATATTAAATTACAAAATATTTATATCTTTTTATTTAAACCACTTAATATTTCATTTGATCAAAACTATATGTCATTAAATGAAAGCGTAACATCATTTGGATAAAACTATAAGTCATTAAATGAAAGCGTAACATCACTGACTTCTTAATGTTTAAGTAATATTTTAGGTATAATGAGCTAAATATTAACACAATTTATGTTAAAAGTCATTAAGTCAGGTTTATACTGAAGGGTGCTTTATACATTTGCATATCATTAATGAGAAAATAAATTCTAAAATTAAAATCTTGAGATGTATTTATTGGTATGATTAAATAGGAATTTTAATTCAATTTATTAGAAATTTGTATGAAAAGTCATTAAGTTAAAAGTTATAGTTAAGAATTTCAATTCAATTAATTGCGAATTTTAAATTTACTTAAGTAATTTATTAATTATTATAAGAGAGAACGATAAAATCAAATTCATTAATTATAGAAAATTGTGTTATATATGAATGATTATTTAAATCATTTTACAAGAAATAATACAATTTACAAAATTAAGATAATATCATGCTAGATAAACTAGAGAGTGGAGACTGAGAGAGCATTATCTAATTGACTAATTGTACCTGTTGGTTAGATCGTCAACAGTTTGGGTTCAGTCATCTTTATGTACAAACATTATATTTAGTAATATACTATTAAAATAAAATAATATTTAGTAATGTACTATTAAATAAAAAGAAAATTAAAAATACCTTCATCTTCATCTATTTGATCAAAATAACCTTCAATTGGTCGATTAATTCCACTAGTCCCCTCTGTATTAATACCTGTGGTTGTGGGAAAATAAAAACACAATATTAGATAAGATAATATAAAGATAGATAAAATAGATATATTAAAAGAAAATAATTTACCATAAATATCTTCATTATTTAGCCAACTTTGAGCACACATAAGGGCTTCCACAGTGCAATAATGAAGTCAACTACGATGAGGAGTAATGACCTGACCACTAGTACTAAATACAGACTCTGAAGCAACGGTTGATGATGGAATAACTAATAAGTTTCGTGCAAAGGTTTGCAAGATCGGATAATTATATGCTGACATCTTCCACCATGATAATATATCAAACAACTCACCTTCTATTTCTGGAACATAATTTGTGGAAAGATATTTATGTAACTTTATCGTATCGAAAGAAATTCTAGCCCTTTTCTCTTTCAAAAAATTTGAAAAAGAATCTATCAATAATAGGTTAGAAGAAAAGGTCGAACTTGAAACTGAAGTCAGAGTTGAACTGCTTGCAGCACTACTAAGATCCCAATCATGAGTTTGCTACATTCTGACTTCATAACCATTAAACAATTGATACTATAATTGTTTCATGGTATGTGGATGCTCTTGAGCTTCACCACTGTACAATGTATTATAAATATATTCAACCCCGTTCATCTTGTATATCAAGTCCAACACATATAATACTGCAACAATATCTCCAACCGTAGACCAATAAGAATTAAACTTTTCCACTATCCACTCCGCCATAGTCCGAATCAATGCATTGGAGTCAAACATCCATAATGATAAAATATGCTTTGTATTGGACATAGTGCTAAAGATACAATGCAAAGTTGGATATTTTGTTCCTGAGAATAATTCAGTCCAATTATTGAATAATTTCAACTTCATAAAAAGTTCTCTAGCCAAGTGCAATAGATACTCTGATGGTATGCAAGTATACTGAGAATCCCTTTCAGCTAGTTTAATAAATAGCCGAGCATATAGGATTACTGACTCTAACATCTTAAAGGTTGAGTTCCATCTGGTAGGACAATCCAAAACCAACTTTTTTGAATTTGGAATGCATAAAATTTGTGCACCATCTTCAAAAGTTTCAACTCTTTTAGGAGTTGCACTCCAATATAAAACACTATTCTGAATACACTCTATTGCTTCCTTTATCGTCTCCAACCCATCCTTTACAATCAAGTTAAGAATATGTGTAAAACAACGCATATGAAATAACTTACCTCCAACCAATAAGCTCCTAACTCGCATCTTACCCTTCAACTTCTTAATCATAGCATCATTTGTGCTACAATTATTGACTGTGATGGAGGATACTTTGTTGCTGATGTCCAAATTCTTCAAACATTTTTTCAACACGTTTACCAATTTTCACTTGTATGCGATGTCGACATATAATGAACCTATCATAAAAAAGCATACCAACATGAATCATAAATTCATAAAATAATGAAAAAGTAAATGATAACAATATTAAAGCCTATAAATTACCTCAAAATTCTATTACATGACTTCCAGTCATTATCAATATAATGTGTCGTCACCGCCATACAACCCTTTTTTTGTTATCGGCTGTGCACATATCCATTGTTATGGCAATTCATCCTTAAATACTCGGCAATGCTCTTAATGTTTCTCTCTTCTTTTCCTTATAAATTTTGAAAATATCATTCCTCAATGTATTTTGACTTGGAACCTTGAAATTCAGTTTGTGTTAATTAAGAAATATCCTGAATCTTTTGCTTTCAACCATAGACAATGGTTGTTCATCTCCAATAATCATATTAGCCATCAAAATTATTGATCTATGGTTTTCAAAAGTTGTTACGTTCATTTCATTGCTTGACCTCCTAAACTCATCTTCCTTCTAGTACATGATCCCATATGGCTCTTTAAATGAGACGTTCCATTTTTTAAACCATTTGAATACAAATTTTGACAATAATTGCGCTATGCTTTTTCAATTATATCGGTCGATATAGTCTTCTTAAAGTGATTCAAAACTTCACTTTTATATTGAGTAACTTGAGTTCTAATTGAACTTCTATCCTCACTTGGTGTTGGAATAAAAGTATCCACTTCTACCTCCAGTACTGGATTAAAACTCTCAACTGAAGGAATATGCTCATCCATTTGACAAAAAGCATATAAATACTTGATGTTATAAATAAGAATGTATTAGGAAATGACACATTCTTAATCAAAATACTTTGCCTACATTATAGTTAAAATATTCCATATAAAATAAAATGTTCAAGAAAATCAAAGAATGTCCAAACTTCGAATATGCTAGAATGTCCAAGTAAGTTAGGTTGGTCATTTAGAGGTGTAATGGTAAGTTACTGCATCAAGTGTTCTTGATAATATTCTTCATCTTTTCCTTTGGAAGGACTAATAGTATTGCTTTTGCTCAAGTGCAATTATATTCACTACTAAACTTGTCTGCAAGAATATCTCACTTTGGAAGGATCACTGACTCATTTCCATTCAAATTATTTTCACAAGATGAAGACTAACATTATGTTTTCTACATTTCCATCACTTTGAACTATAACATATTAACAAGTTTTGATAACTGTGTACAAGTTAAGTATAAATCTATCTGTCACCATATTTTGTATAGGAAGAAGTGAGCATGCCCAAGGTCCAAGGCATTTATATGTATATATATAATTAGGTATTGGATGGAAACATGATTCATATGTGACTGATGATGTTATATCCAAAACCATAAAAGTTGCTGCAAAGAGAAAAAGACATAATAATGGGAAATGCTAGCATGGATAGGACGCAGACTTTGAGAAGCTTTGGCTGGCATAAAATTGCTTTCTTTTGAAGTGATGGAATACAACTAAAGTTGAACTAGGTGTTTGATTTACTATAAATTATAAAACCAACTCAAACATTAACCATATTTATCAATCTTACTGAAAGATACACCTTTCATTTTCATGTTCATAAAAAAAAGGGCATAAATGTTCCCTTGCAAGTATTGAAGTCCTTATCACACTCATTTCTCATTCGGAGAGTACAAATCTTTTATTAATATTATGAATTCTACTCACAGAACACCAACTACTCTATCTGTAATGAAAGCTTCCTTGTCACAACACTTCTAGTTAAAGAATAAGCCAAGAGACTGAAAAACATAAAAGAGCTTAAATTTTCAAATAATGCTTGTTTTAATTCTAATTTTCAACGAAGATACAAAATGAGTAAGGTGAATATTAAAACCTATATGTAAATGCTTATAACATGCATTCAAATTTCTACAAATGCACCTATTCTTGCTAATGTTAATTCGTATGAGTTATTCCATATCATCTTGTTGACCAAAAACAAGAGTAGACAATATTTTAAGAAGCGTATGAAGAAAAATAAATTAAACATGTTGGTTGAGAATTAATAAAATGGAATGCCAGAGGAATTGGGATTGAGATCACTTAGATGATTAATGATGATTTTACTAGTGGAAATTAAGCTAGGAAATGTTGGCAAAGCATGTGAATTGATTTGTGGAGAGTAACACAAATAATTAAATTTCTGTTTCGTTTGTTGGTGTTACAAACAACTAACAATCTCTGCAGCATTTCAGCAAACACATTACAACCATTATCTCATATTCTCAATACTAACATATAAAGTTCTCAAATTAGCCACATCAGTTCTCAAAACAACCAAAAAAAACTAAATTGACGAAGAGAGAATGAGAGATTACCGTATTAAGTACGTTGGACCGTTCTCCGTTGGTTATTTGAGTGTTGGTGACTTCGACGTGCACACGAAAGATGATTTATGAAGAAGAAGAACCAAAGAAGAACGCTAAATGAAGAAGAAGAACAGAGAAGTGAAAAGTGTTGTGTGAGTGAGTGAAACTGTGAAAGCAACTAGGTGAGACTGTGAGAGGTCAGGGATGAAGGGAGATGGAGGTAGGAGGCTAAACGGCCAGCGAGGGGAGGAGGCTGGCTACCTTTCGTTTAATAAGAGGCAAAACGACGTCATTTTTGCTTGCAACAAAACGAGACTATGAGAGGTCGGGGATGAATGGAGATGGAAGTAGGAAGCTGAGAGGCCAGTGAGGGGAGAAGGCTGGCTGGCTTTCATTTAATGAGAGGCAAAACGACATCATTTTTTCTTGCAACAAAACGACATCGTTTTGTCTTGTGTTTTATTAACTGTCTTAATAACTTAAACGATGTCGTTTTACTTTTAAAGCAAAATAGTATCGTTTTGTCGGTGGAAGAAATATTTTAAACATAAACAAAACGATGTCGTTTTGCAACAAACAAAATGTTGTTTTGTTTGTAGCCACAGGTCGGGCTGCTTAGTTCGGGCCACGGTCCGATCCTACCACTTTGATCTGTGGCCTGTGGCCTGTAGCCGTGACCCGTGACTCGTGGCCTTTGGCCTGTCCTAAATTTTCTCAGGTCATACCCATCTAACCCATGAGCCGATTTAACTAGGCCAAATCTGTTGATCCCGAGCCGAGCTAGGTTGGGCAATTTTTAACATCCCTATGTACAAGGTGGAATTGACTTAGACTGGTTCAAATGCCGAAATAATGAATTGACTTGGACATGTTTTTGGTTACTTGTTTCATTGTTTTGATTAGAGTCTTTTCAAAGTCTCTCGCAACTTTGAAGGCAACAACTATTGAAGGTGGGTTGTCATCGTCCTAAATAAACAATTATGACTAATGATGACAATAGACAATAGCTGATCAAGAATTCCACTAAAGGCCCAAAAAGCATATAAAGAAAATAATTCTTTTAGCACTAGTTTGTTTTTGAAGGAAAAAAGTAAAGCAAAAGGAGGAACTAAATGATCATTATATTTAGGCCATTCAATGAATGATAAGAGAGAAAGTAATGCTCTGAAGTAGCGGGAAATCAAGTGAAAGTCCTAGAAACGAGTGGACGAGCAAGACTTATTCTGCGCTCGAATATCGCACACCTGGCGTTTACGATATATGTGTTAGAAAGGAAATTTCATTGGAATTTATGATCTGTAAGTTGCTAGAAGTGAACACTTTCAAACTTGTTATATATGCCTTATTTTCTTATCGTTTATAGTAACTAATTTCTTTCCGTCTAATCCAGTAGTCATTGTCCATTTACAGAATAATGTACATTGCTAGCTTAATTGACGTTCAAGTATTATCTAGTTGTTTGCTTTAAAAAAGGTATTGCTACGATTAAAAAAGTATCTTTACGATGATGCGTGACATGCATATTTATTCTATAATTATTCTACACTAAAAAGATTGAGTGGAGAATTTCGGCTCCTCATCCGGTAAATAATGGTTATTAAATTACGTTGAGATTAGAAACGATTAAAAACCTCTTATTGCGTGATGCATTTATAGAAAGAAATATTGATGTTTTTTTTTTTCTTCTTCTGTGTAGTTTTGATTGCAGTTATTCACCTGATCAGTGATCACAATCTCAAATGACAGGGAAATTGTTGATTCTTCTGTACTCAGATTCCTCAAAAACGGAGTAAAACATGAAAAGAACACACAAAACTAATCTTTAAACGAAGCTTTGTGAGTTATAGTACTGATGTGGAGATTGGAGCCATTTTAAGGATCTTAATATGGGAATTTCTTATGGAAATTGTTCCCAATGATCCCAAAATACACCCAAAAATCAAAATGGAGCTTGATTGGTATTAAACTTAGTATGTTTTCTCGGTGTGAGAGTGTGTTTTAGTGTTTTCTTATATGATAATCATGTGTTTAGGACTAAGATTTATGTTCTTCTTAGTGTTTTGTTTGTTTAATTGATGTTTAAGGCAAGAGTTTGATCTTAATTGTATATTTTAATGATTGTTTGATGTGTTTAGTGATAAGTGGAGATAGGAAAAAGAGAAGTAAAGATGAAGAAAAATTGGAGAAATACATGCATGATTGTGCACAAGGAAGCAGCAAGCTGGAGAGCCTCTTGCAAGATCGTGCATGATAGGTGTAGATTATAGTAAGTTTTCTAGGTGTTTGAATTTGCTTTTAAGTGTTTTCATAGATGATAATCATGTGTTTAGGACTTAGAATTGTGTTATTGTTAATGTCTTATGTGTTTTAATTGTTTGATTGGTTTAAAACAATAATTTGATCTTAATTTTACTTTTCAAGGGGTGTTTGATGTATTTGTTAGTGAATGAAAACAAAAAAATAGAAGAAAACAGGAAGAATTTGAAGCATGGAAGGAATGCCACGATCGCTTTGTCACGAAGTATTTAAGGCAAAGAAAATACAAAAATGGAGGCCAAACATTGTAATTAAAGAGATTAAAGAGGAGACATCAAAAGCAACTCCAGAATTTCCAAGTTTGCAGATCAAGACACAAATTTTTTCTTTCTTTTCTCTTCATATATTTCATTATCTTGGATGTTGATTGAGATTTTTAGGATGTTAAACATGATTATAGGTTTCTAAATCCATATTAGGGATTGTTTTTTATTTGTTTTGTTACTTTATTCTTGTCGAAATCAATACATATGAATGCTTTATCATATTTTTTTATGCTTATACTTGGTAATAAATCAAGAGATTGAATTAAGTTATTTGTGTTAAGGTGCTCAATAAGAGTTTATAACTTAACAGACCTGTAAATATCACATTAATAAACAATTGAAGAGAGATGTTAATTGTGACCTAATTATCCTTAGGATTACTTCAAATTCAATTGAATAGTTAGTAATTTTGTGAATCGAGAGGTCACAATTTTATTGTTATCAAATTCAATTGTGATTACTTTATTAGATCTCTAGAGAGGGTAATTAAAACCTTAGGATATCTAAGATCAAGCATAATTAAATAAACAAAGTAAAGAGGATAGAAAACAAGGATAAAATAATTCCTAAGTTTCCATCATTGATTAACATTAATCTTATTGCTAGTCTCAATTATTCACTTATTTAATTGTTTTATTCTATTTTATTTTAATTTCAGTAAATTTATTTTAATTTAATCAATCTTTTAGTACTTTAAACAAAGTGCCTTTAAGTTTTTAAGTGTCTAATTAGTCCTCGTGGCAACGATACCTTTTATACTACAAATTACGATCCGTATATTTACGATATTGAAAGTTTTATATGTAAAACTTATCAACAAGTTTTTGGCACTATTGTCAAGAATTGATTTAGCATCTTATTCAATTTGAATTCTTTCGATTTAAGGATTGTAATACTTTTCTTATGTGATTATAGGTGCCTGAACATTAGAATAAAAAAAGAAAAAAATAGTGACTTCAAGATGAGCAAATTTCATATCTTTTCTTCTAACCCAATGCAGGCACTACAACATAAATGGGAGTTACTTAAACTCATATAATCATTGGTGGCAAAACTATCCAAATTATTCTTGGAATAACAATGTAGGAAACAACATAAGAGCATAAGGTCTACCAAGTTTCCAGTAGGATAGGCTTGGATCCTTAAAGCATATTTGGATAAATTAATAAATTTGCTAAGCTCCAAGTTTGATAGCCTAGATGAAAGTTAGGGGAGGATGAAAACCAAATTTGATTAAATAATAAAGAACTACTCCTCTTCCATTCATAACTTGGAGGTTTAAATGGAGTAAATTTCTAATGCAATGGTAACAAGGAATGTGAGGAGTCTTCCAAGTACCACGAAAGCACAATTGATATCCTTATCGTATTGTGACATTTATGGGGGTAACCATTACAATCATTAATGTAAGCCACTAGATTACGTGTGGCAGAATCTATATTGTATGCAAAAATGGCCAAAAAATACACCAGAGGAGACAAAGGTCGAATTCACAAATGAAGTTGCAATTCAATAAAAGAAAGAAGAACAGAGGAAAGAGGAGATAGAGGATTAAGAAGAGAAGGAAGTCCCTATTCAAAAAGAGAACGAAGAAGAGTGGACAAAGGTGATGCGAAAGAAGTAAAGCAGTTCATATTATTAGAGGAAAAATTGTTGCACTCAATTGATGATTTAGGGATTTTCATCATTTCGTATTTTACTGACATTTTGTTATGGAAAAGGGCATTAATGGAGGCAATTGGATTTCTTAATTTGTTAAATTATATCCTTCTTATTAACTTAAAACATGTCTTTTTTACAGGCTAATAAACTACAATGGGGAGAAATGACTGGAAGCAAGCCATTAATCATCGACCTAAGTTGATGGTAGACATAAAAGATACATCATGCTAATAACATTAATGAAGCTCTACTTAGGAGGCAACGCAAGAACTAGGATAAGCTTTAATTTTAATTTTATTTTTTTGGTGTTTTGTTATTTTTATTTTGTAGAGAGTTGAATTGATGGACGCTTATGGCATAAAGTGTCTTTAAGCTCTCTTTTCAACACCATTACCACCCAAATCACCATAAGCTTTCTTGATTTTAATTTTTGTTTATTGTTTTTTTTATTTTTTTTATTTTGTTTTCCACATTGAGGATAATGAATTGTTTAAGTTTGGGGACATTTATGAATTGACAATTTATTTTTTATGTGAAATTGGAATTTTTATTGTGTTGGTTTTGGTTAGGTTGGCATTATGTGAACATTTGGTTGCATGATATGTGCAATATGTGAATGTTCAATTGTATGAATTGACTGGGATTGACTTATTTTTTAACATGTTCATTTAAATCATAAAGGCATAATAACTTGTGAATTTTGTGTTTTAAGTGTCTTGAGGCTGCATATGCATGTTAATTAGGGTATGAAACATATTCTTTCACTTTATGACACTATTTTGTATAAATTTATAATTGCTTTCATTTAAATTGGTAGCCATCATTAGTACCTTTCATAAGAATGGTTGACTAAGAAGAAATGAGGTAGGACAAGAATGTGACAAAAATGTGTTAAACAAAATTCTTATTTTGTTGGCACTTTTTAAGAAAATTGAGTTAAGAATGGAGTTGGTAGCCAATTGCAAGTTGTGATATAATTTAGTAATAAGGGGTTATTCACGACAAAAAAAAATTTCATATCAAAAAATAGAATGACACTTTAAACAAGCTAAATTAAAAAGTAAATTAGTTGAGTAACTGGGGGAGATTTATGTCAAGGTGTTTGCTTTCCCGTTAGATTACTAGGTGATTGTTAAAGAAAATCTAAAATGATGGTGCTTATAATAAAATTAAGCTTATTGATGTTTTCAAAATTGCAATCACTTTTATGAAGGGTTGCTTAATGATTGTTTGCCTTTTTAATTGATCAATAATAATAAGTGCATGTTTACAAGTGCCATAGGTGTGTAAATAGGGTGTTAATATTTTGATTGATATGTGTATTCAAATCAAAGCAATTAAACATTAAATGATTTGAGGTTAAGTTAATTCCATGAGATTTGATGCCATTGTACAAATATTGTACGATCGTATGATTGAGTGTTTATGTGTTTTTATGTTTTGTTTAAGTTAGTGTTTTTAGCTTTACTTAAGGATAAGCATGGTTTAAGTATGGAGATGTTGATAGGTGTAGATTATAGTAAGTTTTTTAGGTGTTTAAGTGTGTTTTTAAGTGTTTTCTTAGATGATAATCACATTTTTAGGACTTAGAATTGTGTCAATGTTAGTGTTTTCATGTGTTTTAATTGATTGATTGGTTTAGAACAAGAATTTGATCTTAATTTTATGTTTCACGAGGGTTGATGTGCTTGTTAGTGAATGGAAATAGGAAAAGTGAAGAAAAGAGGATGAATTTGAAGCATGGAAGGAATTGTGGCACCTCCTACATTCAAGGTAGGCAATAATGCAACCTCCCTGTCACGATCGTGGCAGAGTGCTTTCTAGCACGCAAATTTTTTATACTTTTAATATTTTGGTGCTATTTTTGGAACTAAATTAAACTAGAAACCCCTAGAAGCCTCAAGAAGTATTTAAGTCAAAGGTCCATAGGAGTCTCCATAGTCTAATAAATCAATAAAACAATTGAGTAATAAAAGCCCAATATGTTAAGGGTTTAGGAGGATTCAAAACGTGAATACTAATTATTTGATATTGATAATTTTCTAAGTGAATTTTTAATTCTCTGATCAATATCATTGCCTATTTTATTTTACTTGCTTTAGTTTGTTTATTAAAATGCAAAATTAATTTGTATGCTAGATAATAGGAAAAAGGTAATTACTAATAGTCAATATCTTCATGGAATCATCCTGTACTTGTAAGTACTAACTATAGCTACATCGTTCACTTGCGGTTATTACATAATTGACCAACTCATGAAATAGGTCATTAAGGATAAAGATATAAGTAGAAAGGTGACTGGTGCAAAAGGATGGATTACAATATAAAGGTTAGAAGGGGAGAAAAGGAGGGGAGGGGGCTGACATAAGTGAGAGAAAGAAGAAGATATAGAAAATAGTATAACAAACACAAAGCAAATTGCAAGATGTTCTAAGGGGACCAAATCAGTAAAATGAGGATGGACAAGATGAACAGTGATTTTTTAATCTTTTTTAATAATTCTTATTGACTGACATCATGATTTTTTAAAATATTTCTAAATTACTTTTGGTCATTATAGATTATTGAATTGAATTAGTGTGCAAAAGACTGAAAGTTAGAATATACTTGCTTTTATAAGTCATATTTTTAGTAATTATTGAGGTAATTAATTTGAATGAATTTGCATAATATTTACACATAAGGATTTTTTTTAGAACTTTTATGCCTAAGAGCAAATACATCATTATTTAAAGCTCTTTTATTTTTTCATGTGTGTTATCATACGAGTTGGATAATTTTAGAACTTGCTTTCATTATCCATGTTTTGATCATATTGTTAAATTAGAAGAATTAAAATGATAAAAGCATTTAGATTCAACCTTTTATTTTAGCTTATTTTCTTGATTATTATTCTACCATATGTTAACCTTAGTAGTAACCACTTTTGAGACTTATCCTTTGCATTGATTATTACCATATTAACCTTTATCTGATTTTTCTTGAAAGTTATTTTATTATGCTTAAACCCTAAAGGATTTACCTTTACTTGATTGCTTGAAATTTGGATTATATTAAAGAATTTTAAGTAGTTCCAACATTTCTTAGATTGTTGGTACATAGTGAATGCTCAAAAAATAAAAAAAATATGTGTTTCATAATAAAAAAAGTAATGCTAAAATAATTTTACCAATAGAATTATGATGTAAAGGACCTATATAGTGAAGAACTAAGTTTCATGGAATTTTCTAATGTAAATTTCCTTCAATTTTATCACCTTTTTTATTATCCCTATTATACCTTTACCTAAGCTTCATTAAAACCTTGTAACAAGACCATTTGATTTTTGTTTCTAGCTTACTTCTAAGTGGTGAAGATATGAGTTTATTATAAGCTTGTGGCTAAGAATCCTTCTCTGTATTGATTTAAGAATTCCTACAATTTTCACCCTGACCACTTTGAATGCATTGATTGAATGCTTAATAAATGTGTAAACCTTTATGCTTTTAATTACAAAAAGGTTATCTATTAGTTACTATTGATATTGATTTTTGAAGGTTGGTTTTAAGATAATTTGAATCTAATTGTATATTAATTTGATTGATATAATATTATGATTTGGAGTGTAGATGGATATGTTGAGGTTAATAAGGGATGAACATTTGTAACTTTGATGATTTGGATTATGATTGTTTAAGGACAAGCAAAGATTTAAGTGTAGAGATGTTTGATAAATGATTAATTGTCTATATTTATAGTCCCATATTTAACATTTTTGCTTATTATATAAGAGTTTTATAGTATTTTTGGCATTTATTGTGCTTTAAGTATTTTTTAGGTGATAATTGCCTTCGTGAACTAAAAGGAGAAGAATTTGGGTGAAATTGTGGCACAAAATGAAGAATTGAAGTAACTTAAGAGATATACGACCATGTATAGTGACTGTGTAAGTCGCTACAAACGTGTGCAACTTTAACACCACTTTTTATACCCATATAAAGATATATGTCACCCGTGAAAGCTTTTTCAACCATGTATATTCACGAATTGAGGTTTTTTAAGATAAACGGTCACTTACACAAACCTTAGTTTGTACTATAAAGGGATATTATTAAAGGCTACACAAAAGGGAGGTAGATTTTAAAGTTTGTGCAGACACCAAAAGAAGAAAGAAAATGTCAAAAAAAAAAGACTGTACATTAAAAATAAAAGTCATAAAGTAAAAACATCAAGCTTAACTTCACATTTCTAGATTTTCTAGAGTTGATTTCATTCTCTTCTCTTTCGCTACTTCATTGCCTTATATGCTAAATCTAAATAATTGTATTTAAACATGATTATGGATTGCTAAATCTATATTAAGGTGTTCTTCTTGAATTGTTTTGTATATTTTTTAGCTTGTTGAATTTAATATATTACTGTTATGTTATATTTGTTGTGTTCATACTTGATTTGAATTGAGAGATTTTATCAATTTACTATTGTGTTATATTTTTTGTGTTCATACTTGATTTGAATTGAGAGATTGTATCAATTTATTTGTTTTAAGTTGCACATCAAGAGTTAGTACCCTAATAGAATTATAAATATCAAGTTAACAAGTAATTGAAGAGGGATCTTAATTGTTAGTTAATTATCTTTAAGATTGCTTCAAGTCCAATTGAGTGGTTAGGAGTAGTTTTGAGAAATCGAGAGATTGCAAATCAAAATTTATCTATTTCAATTGGGATTACTTGATTAGATCTCGAGAGAGGTAATCAAAACCTTTAGATATATATGATCAAGCATTGTTGATTTCATAAGGTGAAGGGAAGACAAAACAAGGATTTAGTAATCCCTAAGTTTCCATCATTGAGTAACTTTGATTTTGTTGTTATCTTTTATTTGTTCAATCATCAAATTTTGTTAGTTTACTTTAATTTTCAATTAAGTCAATCTTTTATTACCTTATACACGGTGTAATCCAAATTCTTAGGATACTATATTTAGTCTTTGTGGTATCTATATCAGTTGTACTACAATATACGACTCGTATACTTACAACATAGCATAAAACAAACAAACAGAGGAGGTTTGTTGAGGAATTTCAACATTGCAATCACTTTAGATGTATTCCATGAACATTTCTTTTGGCCTAACGTGACATTGAAAGATTTTGTAAGAACATGTAAACTAGCCAATTATAAAGTTAAA
This sequence comes from Erythroxylum baracoense, assembly GCA_025629805.1. Classification (NCBI taxonomy): domain Eukaryota; kingdom Viridiplantae; phylum Streptophyta; class Magnoliopsida; order Malpighiales; family Erythroxylaceae; genus Erythroxylum; species Erythroxylum baracoense. Next base: position 14,512,546 of record JAOTAY010000189.1, read on the forward strand.
CTTCAAGAGTTGTATACTCTTTTTCCTATACCTAAACATCCTTGGACAAATATTTCTATGGATTTTAGAATTATTTTACCTATGTCTAAAAGAGTTAATGATTCTATATAGGTGGCTACTGATAGGTTTTTTAAGTTGATACATTACATTCATTATCATCCCATAATTATGATTTGTTTTGTAAAGAGGTTGTAAGATTGCATGGCATGCCTAAAATTTTTTTGACCATAATGGTAAGTTTCTAAGTTACTTTTGGATAACTTTGTGGAATAAATTAGGAAGAAAGATTTTATTTTCAAAAGCATGTCACCCTTATATGGATGGGTAAAATGAAGTAGTTAATAGGAGTTTGTCTACTTTGTTACATGTTGTAATTCAAAAGAACTTGAAAATTTATGTATGGTTTTAATCCACTCACTCCTTTGGATTTATCGCCTTTTCCCATTTATTAACATGTAAATTTAGATGGTTAAAAGAAGGAATATTTTTTCAAGAAAATTTACGATAAAGCAAGGAAAAATTTTTGAAAAGTGAATAGAGCAATATGCTAAGTAGTCAAATAAAGGTTGAAAACAAGTTGTTTTTTACAATAATGATTTGGTTTAATTACATATGTACAAGTAGAGATTTCCAATTTACATTTGATTTAAATAGCATCCAAGTGGAGATGATCCTTTTTAAATGATTGCAAGGATCAATGATAATGCATATAAGCTAGATTTACCTAGTGAGCATAGTGTGCATACCATTTCTAATATTGCAAACTTATCTCCTTTTCATAAAGGTGACATTTTAAGGATAAATCCTTTTAAGAAGAGAGGGAATGATGATAATCCAAAAAGAATTAAAAGTATAAAACTAGTGATCCATTGAGCATTGGAGGTCCAATCACATAGGTAAGAGTGAAGAAGGTTACATAAGCTTTAAATGGGCTAATTAGAGGCATATTTGCATTTTGAACAATTAAACCATTCCTCAAATTCAATACTAGTTAACTTAACTGAGCAAATAGTGTAGCAAAATATTTTCTTCAAGATTTTAAGAAGATTATAGAATTCTAAGTTACCTAAAACTACAAATTCTATAAGATGCTTTCATATTTCCAATAAATCAAGATTCACGTCATTGGGACTCTTTAGCTCATGTTATGGCTCTCAAAAGTTGACTATTTGACACAAACACGAGAATGACAAGGAAACTTTAACTATTGGACTTGTTTTATTATTTTGGGCAAATTTCTAGCCAATTCAGATTTGTAGTTTCCTTTTCCTTATTCTTTGCGTATCTTTTGTACTTACTTTCCTATTTCAAGATCGAAATTAATGAATTAATTTTATTTTTGAATCTTTTTTATTTTAAGCAAGCTAAATATTTGTAAATTCAAATTAAAATTGGATTTAAGTTTGGTTTTTAAGGTTTTAGCCTTTTCTCTATATAAAGTTACGCTTTATGCTTTTCTAGGACATAAATCATAATTATCATTAATAATTTTTTAGAGAACATTATCTCATAATTCAAGCTTATCACTCACCTTCTCATCTTTATCTTTGAGTGTGGCATCTACAACTTTTCTTACAACTTAGGTTCTTATTTGATCAGACAATCAATGGTCTAAGTTCATTTCATAAATAAGATTTCTTAGGTGGTCCTAGGGAAAAGTCATTAATTTCGATTATTAATTCTTACTACTCTTAGTAAGGTTGACAATAAAGAGATAGCTTGAAAAGTGTTGCTATACTTCTTACCATTGAATGCCTTAAGGTTATTTTTCAACCGTTGAAACTTTCTCATACAAATGTAAAGGTTATGCCTTTGAAAAATTGTATTGTGTCCTTCAAGTCCCTCAATCTTAACTAAAAATTTGTTAAATATAAATGGAAATATACTCGTGTGATAAAGATATTTTTTACTAAAATAGGAGTATGGTCAAAAAACAGTAAGTTAGTGAAAATAGCTTTTTAATAAAGTGCCCTCTATTTTCAAAGTAGTTGCTTGAATATAGTTGGTATTATTGAGAAGTCTTCAAAATAGTTCATAAGGCTAAAATTATCTTCTTCTTCTAATCTAACATATTACTGACGGTTCCAAATATTAATAGAAGATCGTTCTCCTTTAATGTGCTCCACAATAATAATCGTGTTCAATAGTAATTTAAGCTGTGAAAGTAATTTTTTAAAATTTTAATTTAAAATATTGAAAATTTGAGTCAATAAAAGTAATTATAGCTTATATAAGAATCACTTAAATGAATTTCATTGTTTAATTCTATATAACAAATTATTAAATTGGTGTAGTAGTTTGACTAAGCATTAATAAGATATACACTGTTTACACGTTTTCCGAAAAGCAAGAGGTCCGGGGTCTACCCACCGTCACGCCTGACGATAAGCCTCTGCTTCCTTAAAGTCAATGAGACCTCTGACATTTTTGTTTCACGGTTTTAATTGCAGGCCTTTTATAGTCTTTAGAGTTTGAAACTCACCCCCAAAAAAAAAAAAAAAACAGGATAATGTATGCGGATTTTCTTCAAGATATATCCCATCCACATGCGGATTTGCTTCAGGATAGGTAATCTCTCCCACTTTTCTGATTTGTATATAGTTGTAAACTGCTTGTGTAAGTTACACACGGAAATACAATATGCGCAGACCTTAGGCAATTGAAGTTAAAATGAGATTGAATGAAAAGAACCTGCTTGGGAGTTATTTAAGGGCATAGAATAGAACCGGTCAAATGAGTTTAAAGGTATAAGAATAAAGTAACCCTTGTGGATAAGGGAGCCATTGGTGTCCATAATCGGAGATTGTTTAATTACGTATGTGCAGAATCTGGTTGAAAGCTTGTTGATACAAGTTTTCACTTTACGTCATCCCCTCAATCTTGCATCTTTCACATCAATCTCAGGCTAAAAGAATCAATACGTATTCTATGGTCGACAAAGCATTAATTAATCGGTTGTTTATGCGTAAGAGAAGCCAATATGATATCAAAGAATATATATGTCCGTGACACAGGATATTGTTCTATTATAAAGTATTGTTAATCTTCTGGATCGAGCTTGTTTGCTCTCTAATCTTTTTCACTAACATTTGATATTTGTTAGGTTAGAAGGATATTGAAGTTTCTTATGACTTTGGACGTGGAATAACTGCTTTCTCAGACTAAAACCCTTTCAAATTCCTTATCTATAATTAGCCAAATTAATAATCCATGGAGTAATATAAATATTTTTTTCTCGGACTATTATAAGTGTTTAATTTTTCCTTCATTTATAGTCATTAAGTTAGTTTGAAATAAAAATAACAATATCCATATGTTATAGGATATTTGATTTGGTTTCTTGAACCGAAGACAAAATTATTATAGCACATATGACCCTCTTCTAAATGAAGTTATTTCGTTAGTACTCTTACTAGAATTATAACCTACAAATATTCTTCTACAGTGGTAGTGTTAATGATTAAAAAAAAAATTCCTTTAAGACCCTAATTACTTTATGCTCTACATTTTTCCTACCTTGTTTTAAATTCCAAAATACCAATAACTAGTGGCTTTTCTTGTATAAAAAAATCCTTGAAAATTTACTACTTTGTTGGGTAGTTTGTCCTTTTTACATTCTATATTAAAATTACCATTTGGAAGAGGAATTACCTTTTGATCCCTTAATTAGATCCTCTCAATTTGCTAATTTTCTACTACACACCCTTAAAACCATCTCTTCCATATCTTCCACTATTGTACTGGACATGGAGAGCTTTTTAGAACGTTCTGATTGAGTTGTTATGTGATGTTATTAGGTTCAAGCATAGTTTCACCATCACTTAATCTCTTTGTTGACTCCTCCCTAGCTGGTTTCGAGGGAGAAATGTTGTCCTCATAATTAGTAGCACCTTCTCTTAAATTTTCTATCTATTTCTTCTATATTTTTAGGTTGTAGCATTAGATGTTTCATCATCTAAGCTACTCCTCTCTTTTGTGTTGTTCTCATTGTCTACTCCCACTATCTCTTTGTAGGTTTATTTATTGAATAACTTCCTTATAATCTTTCAAAATCTTGCTTGCGCTTTAAGTGAGGTATCCCCTAATAGGTTACTAATATTGAGTTTTTATTGAGTGATTTCTACGAGCCTATTCTTATTAGTGGTATGTTATCTAAGAGCTCTTTAACAAGCTCAATACTTATACATATTCTTATAAACCTTACTCTCTTCTTCTTTGTTATCATGTCATCCATGAATAGTATTTTGCGCAAGTAACTAGCTAGCAGGCATAAACCCTCAGTTTTCTAATACTAAAGAGAAACATTATGCATATTCATCCATACTAGAACGTTTTCATGCTTCACTTTGTTAAGACTTATGCTTGGTTACCAATTTCGCAGAAAAATGGGTAGTTGATAAAAGTGCTAAGGTCCCTCCTCTTTTTTTTAGCTTTTCCTTGGAAGAAAAGCTAAAGAGAACATCCTATAAGCCCCTGCTTTTGAAGTTTCTACGACCCCAACTTGAGATTGTGGGAAATGGAGGTCTATGACTAATGAATATGTCAACCAATGTGACTTCCTAGCTTTATGCTCCCTCTTGGAGAATCTCCATTCCTAGTGGTACTATAGGATAACCTTCATCTATTTTTGGTGAATAGTAGGGTTTGATGGCTGAGTTTATACTGACTTCTTACCATTTCAAATTAGAACAAGAGCAAGATAAGAGGATGTTGAAGGCAAGATGGATATATTGAAGCATAGGAAGCCATCTTTAGAGCTTAGGTTTCGCATGTTGACATTTTAGTCTTTTAACGCGAAAACAAACATTTATGATGAATGTCCCCGTTTAATTAGTTATATCATTACTCACAACTAGCTACTATCTCTATTCTTAACCTTACAAGTCAGCGAAATAGTTATTTATTCAAAACACACATTTTTTTCTTTTTTCACATTTTTTAACCTACTTCATTTCCTTTATAGACAATTATTTACGGGAGAGGTAGCTAGGATTATTTACCTATTTAAATGACTTCTAATGATAAAGACATGAAATAGAGCGAAATAGAGTGTAAAACAAGTTGCCATATCCTAATTAACATACATGTTTATATTAAAGACACTTAATACATAACTTCAGAAGCTAACATATTTTCACAAGTTAAACAATTTTGTTCAAAAATAAGCTAATTCTCATTAAAATTTCAGCCATTACCTATTCCAATAGTCAAGCATATGTAAACCAAATAAGAAAAAGAAAAAATTATAAAAAATCATATAAAAATGCACATTATACAAACATGGGGAGTCATATATACAATCAACATGCAATTGCATACCACTCCCTGACACGTGAATGACATATTGTCCTTCATGTATGAAGGTGATATGTAATGGGAAAATAAAATATATAGCACAAATAGCAAAAACAAATAAAATGAATAAAAATTAAAGGCAAGAGAATGCTTATGGAAATTATGGCAGTGAAGGTGTCGATGACGGCACGTGTACTCCTTGAAGTTTGAAAATTTTAAGGAGTTCTTAGTCTAATAATGTTGTTGGTGCTCTATTTTTGCCAACTATGCCTTAATCTCTCTTTTCTAAAACAAGCAAAGAAAAACTTGTAAATTGTTAATTAAGCAAAGGACACAAACATAAAGAGAATAAATGTATATACAAACCAATGCTAGGTTTAAAGTCATTAGTGGGACTTCTTTATCATGCTCAGATTACTTAAGTCGGGCAGAAAGAAAGCACTTCCTAATCCTAGGGCAAATTTCCTCTGAAATAAGACTTAAACTGGTGGTCATTGAATTTGAATGTCTCACCTTTGTCATTGGTCAACTCCAATACACCATGCGAGAAAACCTTAGTGACTTGAAATGGGCCACTACATCTTGATTTTAGCTTAGTAGGAAATAATCAAAGGTGAGAGTTGAACAATAAGACCATATCTTTGACCTCAAAGTCCTTATTTTTTAGATGAGCATCGTGTCATTTCTCGGTTCGTTCCTTATACAATTTGGTATTCTCATGGGCATGCAATCTTCTCTCGCCTAATACTTTTAAGTCAAAGTTCAATGATTTGATTGCCCAATATGCCTTTCAATCTAACTCCACTAGTAAATGACAAGCCTTGCCATAAACTAATTGGTAGGACGTGGTGCCAATGGTTATCTTAAAGGCTGTTCGATAGGCCCAAATTGCATAATCTAACTTGATTGTCCAATCTTTTTTCAAACTGTTACCAATCCTCTCCAAGATCTTTTTTAGCTTTCTATTCACTATTTCTACTTGTCCACTTATCTGGGGGTGGTAAAGTGTTGCGACTAGATGTTGCACCCTATATCTTTTCAACAGAGCCTCAAATGGTTTTTTTTACAAAAATGTGTACCTTTGTCACTGACTATGACCCATAGCACTTCAAACCTATTAAATATTCTCTTTATAAATCTTTGAACTACTCAACCATCATTTGTTGGAGTTTCCATAACCTTGGCTCATTTTGATACATATTCAACACTCACCAGGATATAAGTATTTTTGAAAGAGGATGGAAATGAACCGATAAAGTTTAGCCCCCAAGCATTAAAGATTTTAACTTCCAAGATTGTCAATAGTGGCATCTCATCTCTTTTTGAAATGTTTGCGACTCTCTAGCATATACAACAACTTTTCAAAAAATCCTATGCATCCTTGAAAAATGTTGGCAGAAAGAATCCGCACTTCAACACTCTAGCTACTGTCTTGTTGACCTTATAATGTCCTTCATACAAATAACTATAACAGTGAGTTAAAACAACATGAAATTTATTGTCTAGAACATATCGGCTAATTAATCCATTACCATAATTTTTGTACAAAATCGATTCCTCCCATATATATTGCGCACAATCATGTAAAAATCTCTTTCTCTGTTAGTAAAAAAAAATGAGGCAGAAGGATACCATCGGTGATGTAGTTCGCGATGTCTGCAAACCATGGAATACTTGATTCAATTTCTGAGAATAACGTCTCATCGAGGAATTGTTCATTAATTTCTACTTGTGGGTGTAAATACCCTCCTTCTAACCTTGAAAAATGATCAGCTACCATATTTTCTGCTCCTTTTTTATCCTTAAACTTAATATCAAATTCTTATAGGAGTACTATCCACCAGATCAATCAAGGCTTCACGTCTTTCTTGGTAAAAAGATACCATGGTAGTGCATGATATGTAAAAACAATAACTTTGGAACCAAATAAGTAAAAAACAAAACTTGTCACATGTAAAAACTACAGCTAACAGTTCTTTTTATGTGGTTGTATAGTTAAGTTGATGTCTTATTAAAGTTCTGCTATCGTAGTAGATGGCATGTAACCTTTTGTTCTTATGTTGCCCCAATGAACATCCAATTGCATAATCACTAGCACCAAACATGAATTCAAATGGTAAACTCTAGTCTAGCAGCTGTAAAATAGGTGTTGATTTCAATGCTACCCTTTAACCTACCAAAAGTAAGTAAACAATCATTATCAAAAACAAAAGGTACATATTTTTCTAATAAAAGAGTAAAGATTTTCGAAATTAATGAAAAATCTTTTATAAATCATCGATACAATCTAAAATGCCCTATAAAATCTCTGACCCCTTAGACATTGCTTGGTAGTGAAAACTTATCGATGACTTCGATCTTCACTTTATCCACTTCAATACCATTACATGATATCTTATATCCTAATATAACTCCTTCCTGAACCTTTAAGTGGCATTTCTCCCAGTTTAAGATTAAATATGACTCTTCATAATGTTGGAGAACTTTGTCTAAATTTGTTAAAAACTACTCGAAAGAATCTCCAAATATTGAAAATCATCCATAAATACTTCCAAAAAATCCTCAATCATGTCTACAAAAATTGCCATCATACAATGTTGATATATAGCTGGTGCATTTCAAAGTCCAAATGGCATCTGTCGGTACATAAAAGTGTCATATAGGCATGTAAACGTTGTCTTCTCCTAATCATATGGATATATAAATACCTAATTGTAGCCAGGATACCCATCTAAAAAGCAATAAAAAGCATCTCTAGTAACTCACTTTATCATCTATTCAATAAAAGGTAATATAAGACTTGAGCTTCCTGTAATCTACACAGACCTGCCATCTAATAACTATTCAGGTTGATATCAGCTCATCCTTCTCATTTTCCACCACTATTGTCTCATCTTTCTTAGGTACAAACTGTACTGTACTCACCCATTTGTTGTCTAATGTTGGGTATATAATTCCTACATCCAGAAGTTTGATAATCCCCTTTTTAACAACTTCCTGCATGTTTGGATTCAATCATTGCTACATATCCCTTACTGGCTTACATCCATACTCGGGATTTATTCTGTGCATAACAATACTGTGACTTATATCTCAGATGTATGACATTTTCCACCCCTTAGCTCTCCTTCTTCTCTTTATAATCTCAACCACTTTATTTTCCTGTTTCCTCATTCAACTAATTTTAAAAAATTATTGGTAGTGTATGATCCTTACTGAGAAATATGTACCTTAAATGCACTAGTAGTGGTTTGCGCTCAATGGTTGGTGGTTTCTTGTAAAAAGGTGGGGTGTAACTCTATTCTCGCTAGGGGTCCTGCTTTTGATTGTCATCTAACTCCCTTTTTCTATACCTATCTCATAGTCATCTACTTCACTTTTCTACACAATCATTGCTCTCTACTATTTCTCCACATAATCATCCACCACATCAACTTTTGTACAAATGTTTCGCTTAGCCTTGCTTTCCAATGTCCTATTCATGTTAAATTCAACCTTTTTATCACCAATTTGCAGAATTAGGATCCCATTACTATCATCAATGAGTGACCACTCAATGTTCATATATGGATGTCCTATAATGAGTGGACACTGTCTTCTACAATATCAAGAATTACAAAGTCAACATGAATAACAAATTTGTCAACCTTTATCAGAACATCTTCCACAACCCCAAATGCTTTCTTTATCGATTGATCTACTAACTAAATTGTTATTGAGGTTGGCTTTATATCATCCAACTTCAATTTGCTAAAAAATAGACAATGGCATAGGATTAATACTTATGCCATGATCACACAAATATTTAGAAAATTGCACAGCATTTACAATGCAAAGAATAGTGAAATTGCCTGGATCTTTTAATTTTAATGGCATGTAGTTGGTGATCATCAAACTACAACTCGCTGTTTGCTATTGTTTGCTTCGAATCCTAATTTTGCTTACAAAAAAGTAGTTCCTTTAATAATTTTTGTATACTTTGTAATATTTTCAAGCAATTCTTAAAGTGAAAAACTCAAATGTAGCTTTTTAAACATTTCCAAAAATTTTGCAAATTAGGTCTCATAGGATTTTGACTTATTCTTTGTGGAAATGGTAACTTAAGTACATGTGATGGAGGTGTAATGAAGGGGATTCCTCATCTTTTTTTATCTTTTATTTGCTTTTCTACTGGCTTGTCTCACCCTTATCTGTGGCTTCCTTCTAAACTAGTTTTGCCAACTACTTTCCATTTCTTAAATGCATTGCTTTCACTTGCTCCTTTAGGTTGGATCTAGTAGTACTGAGAAGGTTAACTGAATTTTCTGACTATCAATGTAGTGGCAAATAGCACACCTGTACCTTTAGGTTGTGAATGGAAGATGTATGATTCTTAAGCATCAATTCATTCCTTGCTTGCATCTTAATCTATTCTTCATCCATACTATTAACCTTAAAGCCTATTGGCAATACATCATAACTGATAGTTGTAGATTGCATCGTGTTTTTGTGGATAGTTTAGTTTGTATTTAGTTGTTAATTTGACTGTTTAGTTTGTGTTTAGGTTAGAATTGTGTTAGTTAGTAGATATTTTTGTTTTCAGTATTTTATGGGTTAAAGTATGCTTTTGAGCCTCAATATTATATATTTAAGATGCTTTGATGAGTATGCTAGTGTTTCAGGGTAAGTAGTAAAGAATGGAGAAGATTCGAAGAAGGGTCGGACCCAGAACTAGGACCTAGGCCACAATCATGACATAACTGGATGCAAAGGGTCTCATGATCATGATAGAGAGTCAAACAAGGGGGCCACAATCATGGCCTGTGTGACAGAACACGTGCACAACCTTCCCAACTTGAGTCCTTAAGGGACATTTAGACCTTTTAGACCTGGAAAAGACCCTAGGTTTACCCTAGTTGGAAAGATTATATAAGGAAAAGAGATGTAACCCTAAAGAGAGCTTCATTTTCTGCACATTTTTAAAGCTTCAAAGAGAGAGATAAAGAAGAGAGAGATAAAGTAGAGAGAGAGAAGAAGAGGAAGAAGAAGCGGGTGGGTTTTTTGACACTGTTGTCTTCCTCGATAATTAGGTCTCCCGACGCTGCTGGCTTCCTGGACTATCTGATCCAAGTTCTTTCTCCTTTCTATTTTCATTTTTATTCATTTAATGTATAAGATTGAAATGGATTATATGATGATGGATTTTTTATTGTTCATTATGTTCTAGCTATTTTTTTAGGATTTACCTGGATTTAATGCTAACATAGTCATTTTTGTGTTCTATTGAATGGGTGTTACGATCAATTATGGTATTTGCATATTTTGATAATAACTTGAGAGGGTGAATAGGATAAAAATGATTGGATTGGACTGATGACAATTAGACAATTCAATAGATCACGGGATTAATCTTATCGGGTTTTTGTGTTTTATTGAATGGGTGTTACGATCAATTGTGGTATTTGTATATTTCGATAATAACTTGAGAGGGTGAATAAGATAAAAATGATTGGATTGGACTGATGAGAGTTAGAAAATTCAATAGGTCACGCGATTAATCTTATCGGGTTTTATGAGGAGACAGATCCTGTATGAGTCCCAGTAGTTTATTAGAGGGCTTAAGATCTAATTACAATTGTGAGTCTTTTGTCAAATTGAGAGATTGTAAACTCCATAATTCAATTAGTGTTTAACGATTATAAGTTGAGGAGAGTAATCGACCCTTTGATAGTCTAGAATTGACACCATAATAATGTGTAAATGGCTAGGTTAACATTAAATCCTGCCTCTCATAACTTGGTAATTTCTCTTGAGTGATTTTCATTGTGACCTGTGTGTTGCTCAATTTCCCTTATTTGTGTCTTAATTTCACAATTAAATTCTTGCCAATCAAATTCCCGAATTTGCTTTTTTTTGCATTTTTATTTTTATTGTATTTATTTTCTAGCCGTAGATTAGTTCACCCTCCTCGTGGGATCGACTTTTCACTTGCTACAATTCATGACCTGTGCTCTTGCAGTAATTAAAGGCTATAAATTGTAAGACTTGGTAATCTTGATCAAGTTTTTGGCACTGTTGTCAAGGAGTGTAACATTAGTCTAATTCTTTTAGTCTAACAATTAGAAAAAAAAAGCGAGAGAAGGATGATTGGGTGCAGAGTAGAAGACACATCAATTTGAACATCACTAGGCAACTATGAGGAGTCCAAAACGTTAAATGATGGAGGAAATAAATTATAGGAATCAAAGGACTCTTGTAAACTTCAATGAGGAGCAATTTGGTTGGGGAAGTCATCATTCTTATTAGAAATATACAATCCAAGGTGGCAAAACCACCCAGCTTTCTGTTGGTCTAATAATATAAGGACTCACTTGGGACATCAAGACCTATCAGGATTTCAGCTAAATGAGTCCAGTTTATGGGATTTTAAACTTGATAAGATCATGGATAAGCTTATGAACATGGAAGAGGCTCAGAAGAGATTGGAAGAGAAGCTTGAGCAAATAACGGAAGACTATGCCTCTTCTATTTACAACCTAGAGGTTTGAATGGGCCAACTTTCGAAGGAATTTTGTAAGTAAAGTGTGGAAATTAGTCTGCACAATATGAAAGTAAATTCAAAAGAGCAATGTAAAACTAACACACTTAGGAGTGGGAAAGAGTTAGGAGAACCAACGGATAGTCCAGCTAAAACCCATTTTGTAGAAGACTAAAAGAAGTAGAAAAAGGATGCAGAAAAGAATGAGGACCATTCCTATGTTCCTCCTTCCCCTTTCCCGTTAAGCATACCATTTGTGCAAATTAATGTAGTCGCATCTTTAAAAGAGCAAGATCAGGATAAACAAATGACAACGATGGTAAAGTTTCAAAAAGATATAGACATGTTAGTTCGCAAATAGCAGAGGAGACACAGGTGATTGAGGAAGAAAGCAAACAATTCACCTTCTTACCGAACAAATTGTTAGATTCAATGAAATATTAAGCGAGTTTCATTATTCCCTATTTTTTTGACAGTTTTCACTAAAAAGGACATTACTAAGCTTATTAAGTTTCCTTACTTTGATAGATTATGTCCTTTTTATTATCTTCCATATGTAGCTTATCTACAAGCTATGAAGCTGACGTTGAACAAGAATAGTGAAAGCATACTGATCATAATTGATCCCGGTTGAGTTTCCAAGGTTGTAAGGCCAAGCTAATGACCATAAATTAGCACTTTTAGTTGTTAGATTTAAATCATTTGTATTTAGATTACTTTAAATTCTAAAAAATAAGTTTGCATGACTTGGAAGTTATTAGCATTAATTGTAAAAAATAAGTTTGCATGACTTTAAATTCTAAAAAATTCTAAATGGCTAATTAGCATTAATGATAGGAAAATCTCCTCTCTCATAACTTGGTAATTTCTCTGGAGTGATTTTCATTATGACTTGTGAGTTGCTCAATTTCCCTAATTTGTGTCTCAATTTCCCAAATTAAATCCTTGCCAATCAAATTCTCATATTTACTTTTCTGTGCATTTTATTTTTTATTTTATTTTCATTTTATTAATTTTCTAGCATTAGATAACCTACGATTATATTAGTTCACGCTCCTCGTGGGATCGACCCTTCACTTGCTACAATTCACAACCCGTGCTCTTGTAGTAATTGAAGGCTATAGATTGTAAGACTTGACACCTTCGATCAGTAACACTACACAAAATAACTAAACATAAAACTATAGCTAGTGATAAGTCTAGATCGATCCCATGGAGAGTGCATGTAAAGCTTTTAGAATGAAAAGAATTGGTGTTTAGGATAATTGGGGGTTGTTGGTTTTTTAATAAAAATAAAATGAAATTAAACTAACGAAGGCAGATTAAAGCAAAAAATCAAAAAGTGACAAAAATGATGAATGCGTTAAGGATCCGGTCTTCGGTTCAATCTTGGCCTAATGAATAAACATATTTCATTGTTTTGTTATTCACATATGCCTCTTAGTAACTATTGATTGTAGATTAACAACAAGCTCTATTAATCCCAAATTTTCTTTAGGTTATATTTAATTAAAACAAGCTCTTTAATTAAACCTAGCTATCAGGCAACCTAGAACAAGTTCTCAAGACTTAGTTGGACAACCATATTATGAATAAGGAAAACAAATAAATCTAGGTAACAACCACACAAGCTTAGATCATTTAACCTATGTTATGTTATCCCTAATTATTTAATATCATTTGTTGCCACAAATGACTCCAAACATAACGATTATATATTGTACTCAAGATTTTAACAATGGGTTTATACATAAACAATCTAACAATAATGAAAATGACAATCATCCATACATGAATACCTAAATCAATGAAGCAAAGGATAACCTAAACAATCCCTAGAGAGAGAAAGAACAACAAACATAATGTAGATACACCCGATTGTGTTCTTTAGCATTGATTTCACCTCCTAATTGGGTTCGAGAAGCTTAGCCCTCCATGGGTCTCCCAAAATATTTGTGCTCTGTGCCTTATTTCTATCGTAAAATAATTTATGTTATGTTTAGCTGCTCAAATGTCCTTTTATATTAAGAGGTAGGGTTTTTGGGAGTCACATTGTGTATATCATGAAAAATGCCCAAATCTAGAACTTAAACGACCGTGTAAGTAGATACATGACTGCATATCTCCCAGACCATCTTAATAGCTTCATTTCCTTGGATTTTCTTGTCCCATCTTCACCCTAATCCATCTCCTTCTTGTTCCACAATGACAATTGGGTTTCAAGATTAATGGCTCAAAGAATGTGCCTTTAACTTATTTTAACTCTTATGCTTCTAAATTATACCTAAAACCAAATATGAACTAAAATGAGTTTCTTAAACATTTTATAGAATTAATTACTAAGTGTTATAGAATATATGTATAATCAATTAAGCATATATCAATTTCCACCATACTTAGATTTTGAATGTCCTAGGGAAAAGCATCAAAATCAAATTAACAAACCAGAACACTTATTCACTTTCCATATTTCCAAAGAATAAATAATCATTAGAAAAGAGGAATAACTTTCAAAACTATAACAAGAAATAAACATTTAATGCCTCTCTACTCATGACCAATCAACAATCATTTTCCCTTTAGAAACTGAGCAATCTAGAGGTAGACTTTGACAAAATGAGTTTAAGAATAAGATAGATCTATAGATACACTCAAACACTATTCATGATCATGACATTTCACGATTTTGCATATCATTTCATTTCATCACCACTAAGATTCACATACATAATCATTAATCAAAGGACTTTTTAAGGATGTAATATGGGCAAAGGTTAAAGTGAGATGTATTACTAATGTAGCATAAAAACCATCAAAGCTAGTGAAGCAAGTAAAACACTCAATTTAACATCACGTGTAAAAGTGAACATTCACTCAAAACTAGGTACCATCAGCTATAATGAATGCAAAAACTATGTCTTACAGCTCAAATTCATGCTCTCACACTATAAACCACATAAAGCATAACAAATTATAAAAGGTCACTCGTAAAAATCGATGATAACAATACATTGAAACTTTAAGGGGTGACCCTTTAAAACGACATTTACCTCAAATACATCATATAAAAATCACCCATTCCATACAACTTTAGGAGGAGAAATTAATTATGAATAACTTTTCATAATAATTGCATTTCGTCCTTGATGCTTTTGTTTAAACATATTTTTCTTTCTTTTTTATTTTATTTTCTGTTGTTTTTCTCTTTTTCTTTCTTCTTTTTTCTTTTTTCAAAAAATTGAAAGAAGCTATAATAACAATGGAATTAATTGATAAGACATAAAATAAAATTCTATAAATTATAACCAACCGACATACATGCACACCTCCACACTTACACTTTTGCACATCCACAAACATCAACAATTATTAACTGTTCCACCAGCTTTAAAGCTTAGGTAGGACATTTGGCTAGGTTTAAAGCGATAATATGGTTAGAACAAAAAGAAAAGACAAATAAAGCTTAAAGGGGCTTATCAAAAGGAAAAATCATATCAATAGATAGGCTATTTGGCTAATGTAGCTTATGAAACAATGAATGCCTATATCATTTCCACATTAATACATCTGATAAAAATGTGGTCGTTAATAGAAAATCAAAGCAAAGTTAGGATATACATGTTATGAAGGTCATATTTAAATAAAAGACAATGAGATTAATAAGGATATGTTAGTCTATAAAGGCTTAAAATCTCACTGACTTGTGTCTACAAATAATCACTCTCTTCTAATACATATTATCCAATCACAAGAGTAAAGTACATGCTCAAGTTGCTATGAATTTTTCTAGTCAATTCAACCTCTAATTATGACTATATAGTCATAAAAGGAATAGAAAAAGAGAAATTGATTGTTTGTTTGTATTGATTCTCTCTCTTTTAGTTCTAAAACTTAAAAAAACACATAAGAAATGTTCGTTTGATTTGTAAGCTTACAATTTATAGCCTTCAAATACTGCAAGCACAGGGGACATGATTTGTAATAAGTGAAGGGTCGATCCTACGAGGATGGTGATCTAATCTAATCCTATCTTAACTAAGACTCAGAAAAATTAATAAAATGAAAAATAAAAATGATAACAGAATGTAAATACGAGAATTTGATTTCAAGAAATTAATTCAGAAATTAACGCGAAAGGAAATTAAAATTGAGCAACAAAAAAAACTCATTATGGAAATCAATCAAGAGAAATTACTAAGTTATGAGAAAGAGGATTTTCCCTATCATTAATGCTAACTTAGCCATTTATGTATTAATAGGTGACGATTCTAGACTATCATAGAGTTGATTACTCTCTCTCGAGTTATAACTATTAGACCTTAAGTCATAAACCCTAATTGAATTATTGAAATTGAAATCTCTCAATTAACAAAAGACCTATATCCCTAATTAGATCATAAGCTCTCTAATAAATTGTCGAGTCTCACATAGGATCTCTCTTTGCACAATAACATATATGATTAATCACAAAGTTTATTCGATCGCCTAACTCTTATGAACTTAATCTAATCATTTTTATCTAGTTCACCCTATCGGTTTATTATCGAAATATACTAGTATCGAAATTATTCACAACACCTAATCAATAAAACACAAAAATGACCATATTGACATTAAATCAAGGTAAAATCCCAAAGGAAGAGTTACAACATCATCAACAATCCAACATCTAGAATCATAGAATCCATTTTAATCTTATACATTGAATATACAAAAATGAAAATGGAAAGGAGGAAGAATTTAGATTGGATAATCCAAAAGGCAGCAGCATTAGGAGACCCCACTTATCTGAGAAGTCAACAGCATCAGAACACCTGCTTCTTCTCCTCTTCGTCCTCTTCCTCTTCCTCTTCTCTCTTCTTTCTCTCTCCTTTAGGATTTTCCAAACGTGGTAGAAGTGAAGCTTCCTTTAAGGTTTCATTCTTAAGCCTTTTATAGGCTTTTCCAATTATGACAACCCTAGGGTCTTTTCTAGGTTAGAAAGGTCCGAAAAGTCTCTCGAAAACTTAAAATTAGAAGCATCCCTACATCTGTCTGCACGCACGATTGTGGTAGATTGCACCATAATCGTGGCACCTCCATCATCCTTCTAACTCCGAGTCTTCTCCGAATCTTCTCCCTTTTTCACTCTTTGCCCTAAAACATTAGCAAACAAATCAAAGCACCTCAAAAATATAAAATTTAAGGTCAAAAGCACGCTCTAAGCTATAAAATACTTAAAACAAAAATATCTACTAATTAACTCAATTCTAACCTAAATAGGCACTAAACAATCAAATTAACAACTAAATACAAACTAAAATAGCCACAAAAACATGATGCAATCTACATCTATCAACATCCCGACACTTAAACGTTTGCTTGTCTTAAAAAAACAAAAAAACAACAAAAATAAAAACACAAAGCACGCACATGCAATATTGAGACGATGGCTTCAACTTCAAGAAACAAATTTAACTATAAAAACAATCCTTTAAGTTGTTCTAACTTATTAACTTGAAAATCCACACCTAAGTACTTTGGACTAAATATAGAAACTAATTAAGACATTAATGTTAAGTTTATTCACCCTTATCACTTATACACACACATTGATAATCATTTGGTCAATCAAACTTGTAACTATTCCTAGCTACTTACAAGTTTGGTAGGTTTTTATTTGACAAAAATTCTTTTTATTAAATTTTTTATAAACTTATACCTTTTTATGCAGAGGCACTAAATCATATTTTTATTAGACAACTTAGTTGGAATGTCATTATAGCCTTTTTACATGAAGGAAAACATTTGTGATGAATGTTAATTCGGTTACTCGGCTACATCACATTCTTAGCTAGCAACTAGTTCTATTCATAACCCAAAAGCCAACGAAATAATTATTTAATTGAAATGTATACATTTTTAATACATTACCTACCTTATTGTTTTTGCTAGTCATTCTCATGAAAATATACTAGCAATGCTACTTATTCCATTGGCCCAAAATTATAAATGAATGTGAAAACTTCCAAGGGTGAATAAACTAACATTGTATCCTAATTAAACTGCATATTTAGCTAAAGTAACCTAGGTCACCAATTTCCCAAGTTAATAAAATTTTCCAACCTAGAAGACTATGTTTAAGGCTAAATCTATCCCGTTAAGTCCTAGCAATTGACACATACGCACAAATCACATCATGCAGACCTAAACAAACTATCATATAATATGCAAAATTCACTCTCAAAGCAAAAACACATAACCCTCCCCATACTTGAACAAAACATTGTCCCCAATGTGAAAAGGGTACACAAATCCACTATGGAGGAAATGAGAACCACAATATAAGAAGAAAATACTAACAATAATGAAAAGAGAAGGGTTAGAATATGAAATCGTCAAGGTGACTGAGGTAATGATGGTGTCGGAGATAGAGAGCCAATGCTTTTGAAACCAATATGGGTTCCCTTTCTTATAATTGATTCAAAGAAAATAAGAGAGTTAGCAATCCAACCACTCCACAATTAACAGATTATTTTAAAATTTAAAACAAACCTAACTACACAGCAATTTAAATCTAAGTACGAAACATGCTAAGTTATGGTCATTAGCTTGACCTTTATCCTTTAGAACTCATCCAGGATCAATTATGAGTGGCTTGCATCCACCCATGATGCCCAATTTTAGTTTTTTAGCCTGTAAACAAAATGATTAGAAGGAAAATATTGATAAAGTTAAGAAAACTAATTAATTTAAGCAATGTCATTTTCACTAACAGAATATTAGTAAAATAGGGAATAACAAAACTCCTTGAATCTTCTATTAGGTCTGATAATTTGTTTGGTAAAAGGGTGAGTAATTGGGATTTGGTTATCGTGTGTAATTTTTAATTATTAACCCTCAATAATCTGTAAGTGCATGGTTCGTTAATGTAGTACTAAAGGTGTCAATCCTATAAGGAGGGAACTAATATAATCTTAAAATCTAAGGCCAAAACAAATAATAGAACTTCAAGATGCAACGAAATTAACATGAGAATTTAATTCAATCAATTAAATCAAAAATCAAACATGAAAAAACTAATTATTAAGCAATTTGGAACACAGCCAAGAATCAACCGAAGGAAATTACCAATTGAGCCAATGGGAATTTTACCTATTGTTAATGCTAACCTAACTGATTATGAATTATTAGATTGTTAGTTCTAGACTATCCTAGGATTGATTACTCTCTCTCGAGTTATAACCATTAACCCTAAATCATAAACCCTAATCAGATTATAAAGGTTACCATCTCTCAATTCACAACCTATCCAAAACCCTAATTAGTTCTAAAGTTCTCTTATTAAACTATCAGAAACTTATACAAGATCTCTCTCTGAACAAATTATCAACTTGATTCAATTCTGGTTTCTATTAAATCATCTAACTCTTATTAGTCTAATTTAATCATTTTTTATTCGATTCACCCTCTTAGTTTATTATCGAATTATGTAATCACCGAATTAAACCACAACAATATCCAATAAACATATAAACAATCAGATTCTCATTAATTCGAGAATAAAATTTCGAAGGTGAGTTTAGAACATCCTAACATTCTGGATCCTATCATCAACTGTTCAATCTAATTCTATACAATAATAAAAATAAAAAGAACAGGAAATAAAATTTAAAATGGATGACAAGAGGCAGTAATGTTTGGAAACCTCCTGATTCGGGAAGTACTTCGAGTCAGCTTCTTCTCCTCTTCTCTCTTCCTTCTTTTCTTCCACTTTCTCTCGTTGATCTCTCTCTAGGATTTTTCAAGGTAGGTCATGCAAAAAGCTCCTTTCTCTACCTTTTTTTGTTCTTTTTATATCCTCTTGTGTTTTGGTTAACCCTAGGATTTTTCAAGGTAGGTCATGCAAAAAGCTCCTTTCTCTACCTTTTTTTGTTTTTTTTATATCCTCTTGTGTTTTGGTTAACCCTAGGATTTTTCTAGGGTCCGAAAGGCCTAAAAAATCCCTAAAAACTTGATGTTCACGAGTGTCTGCTCTGCCCAACATAGGCCACGACCGTACTAACCCATAAAACACTTAAAACATAAATAATTAACCAGACAACACAATTCTAACCTAAATACATACTAAATGATTGAATTAACTGCTAAATATATGTCAAACTATGCCCTAAAAGATGATGTAATTTACACTTATCAACATCTCCACGCAAAAACGTTTTCTTGTCCTCAAACAAACAAAAATAATCAACCTAATCAAGAAAACACAAAACATGCATATGTAATAATGAGACAATGGCTTAAACATAGCAAAGAAAATTTAACAGTAAACACAATACTTCAAGTCGTTCTAACTTATTAATAAACAAAATTTGCATCTAAGCACTTTAAACTCATTATAAAACCTAATCAAAATTTTAATGTTGAGTCTATTCACTCCTATCACTTGCATACACATATTAATAGTCATTCAGTCAAAACAAAAGTGTAGTTATTCCTCAGTAGGTTTTCATGAAAAATCAAGCTACTAACAAGTTTAGTAGTTTTTATTTGAAAATGTTCTTTTTGTTGATTTTTCTTTAAGGACATAAACCTAGTCTTTTTATGTGAAGGCACACATTTGTGATGTGTGTCGATCTGGCTACTTAACTAAGTCATGTTGTTATTAAGCTGCTTGGTTGGAATGTCATTATAACCTTTTTACATGAAGGCGCACAGTTATGATATGTATCAATCGGATTACTCGGCTGTATCACATTATCAACTAGCTACTAGCTCTATTCATAACCCGAAGGCCAACGAAATAGTTATTTAAGTTAAAACTTATACAACTTTTTTTACACAAAAATTTGCTTACCTTATTGCTTTAGATAATCATTCTTATGAAAATGTACTAATCATGCCACTTATTTGATTGGCCTAAAATTATAAATAAATATAGAAAATTCCTAGAGTGAATGGACTAACATCGTATCCTAATTAACCATCATATTTAGCCCTAAGTAACTTAGGTCACTAATTTCATAAGCTAATAAATCTTTGCAACCTAAAAGGCTATATTTAAGGCTAAATATATCTCGTAAAGTCCTAGTCATTGATGCATTCACATAATTCACATCATGCAATGATCAAATATTTGATGTGTGTAAGTTTTAATAAATACCCTCAATAATCGGCAAATGTACAGTTCGTTCGTGTAGTATATAAGGTGTCGATCCCACGAGGGGGGATAATCTAATCCTAAAATCTAATGCCAAAACAAATAGCAAAAATTTAAAATATAATGAAACTAAAACAAGAATTTAATTTAATCAATCAAATCAAATCAAATAAAAAATCAATCACGAAAATATTAATAAATCAACAATTGCAACACACATCCAAGAATCATACTAAGGGAGTTACCAATTAAGAGAAAGGGAAATTTACTTGTCCTTAATACTAACCTAATCGATTATGAATTACTAGTTTATTGATTCTAGACGGCCCTAGGGTTAATTACTCTCTCTTGAGTTATAACCATTAACCCTAAATCAAAACCCTAATCAGATTATGAAAATTACAATCTCTTAATTAACAACCTATCCAAAATCCTAATTAGCTCTGAAGTTGTCTACTAAACTATCAGAAACCTATGCAAGATCTCTCTTCACACAATTTACTGATCTTGCATAATTTAATTATTTTTCATTCGATTCACCCTCTCAGTTTATTATCAAATTATGCACGTCCAAAATTAAACCATAACATTTCCAATAATATATAAACAATGAAGTATCATTAATTCAAAGACAAAACTCCGAAGGTGAGCTTAGAACATCTCAAAATTCAAAGTCTTATCGTCGAACTGTTATTCCCAATTCTATACAATAATAAAATGGAAAATAAATAGGAAATACAATTTGAATGAATGATAGGAGACAACGATGTTGAGAAACTCTTTATTTGAGAAATACATTAAGTTAGCTTCTTCTCCACTTCTCTCTTGCTTCTTCTCTTTCTCAATCTCTTGATGAATTCTCTCTAGGGTTTCTTCAAGGTGGCTGATGTCAGAAAGCCTCTTTTTATTCCTTCTCCTATTGTTCTTTAAATAGCCTCTTATGTTTTGGGTCACCTTAGGGTTTTTCTGGGGTCTGAAAGGTCCAAAAACTCCCTCAAAACTTGACGTTTATGAGTGTCTATGCGTTTGCTCGATGCAGGCCATGATCATGGCCTACATCTAAACATTTTGTTATGATCGTGGCCATAATTATGGGTAGTTGTTTCGACCCGAATGCCTTTCAAAACTCCTCTATTTTTTGATATTGACCTTGAAAAACTAGCAAACACATCAAGGTACCTTAAAATAATAATATTTAAGCTCAAAAGCTTGTACTGACCCATAAGACACTTAAAACACAAATAATTAACAAACTACCACAATTCTAACCTAAACACATACTAAATGATCAGATTAAAGGATAAACAAATATCAAATTATGACTTAAAATGTAATTTACATTTAAAACACATTTATGATGCGCGTCGACCTGACTACTCAACTAATTCATATTGTTATTAAGCTGCTTGGTTGGAATGTCATTATAAACTTTTTACGTGAAGGCACACATTTATGATGCTTGTCGATCCGGTTACTCAGCTATATCACATTATCAACTGGCTATTAGGTCTATTTATAACATGAATGCCAGCGGAATAGTTACTTAAGTTAAAATTTATACAATTTTTTTACACAAAATTTTGCCTACCTTATTGTTTTAACTAATCATTCTCATAAAAATATACTAATAATGCCACATATTTAATTGGCCTAAAATTATAAATGAGTATGGCAAATTCCTAGGGTGAATAGACTAACATCGTATCCTAATTAACTAACATATTTATCCCTAAGTAACTTAGGTCATTAATTTCACAAGCTAATAAATCTGCATAACCTAAAAGGCTATGTTTAAGGTTAAATCTATCCTGTTAAGTCCTAGCCATTGACGAATTCACACAATTCACATCATGCAGTGTAAACAAACTATCATATAATATACAAAATTTACACTCAAGGTAAAAACACACAACCCTCCCTACATTTGAACAACATATTTTCCTCAATGTGAGAAGGGTACATAAACACACCAAGTGAAAATAAAACACAATATACAAAAAACATAAGAAGAAAATACTAACAAAAATGAAAAGAAAAGGGTTAGAACATGATTGAGCCTAAGTTTATTATCTAAATTGGCAACACTTTCATGGCCTTTACTATACTTTTTGACCCCTAATTCTTGATTTTGTGCTTAAATTAATCCTTGAGTGTGCACTTCTATTTTATGCAATTTGATAGTAAAAATTGTCACAATTGGTATGAATTGCATTTCTTAAGTTTCCTAAGAACAATTGATACTGCAAATTGCTATTTTTGATTGTAGGATCCTCAAGGAGAAGGGAGTCAACATACTAAATTGAAGTCAACAGGAGATTATGGCCTTCGGGAAAAGTTCGCCGTAGTGAGCCCATCTATTGCCGCGGTGAAAAATGATAAATCCAGGCTGAACTTTCGGGAGAAGTTCGCAGCAGCGAAGATTAATTCTTTTGTCGCGGCGAAGGAGCCAGCGAAGAACAAATCCTTTCGGTTCACCGCGGCGAGAGTCTATATTAAAACATGTCAAATTTGGTTATCCGGAGACTTCGACATTATTGGGAAGAAGGGAGAAGTTCTCTCATCAATTTTTCCGACACTTCATCTCTCACTCTCGATCCATCACCCGTTTTTCACTTCTAATCGTCGCTCTCTGCTGCTGCCATGGATGTTGTCGGTGTACCTACAGTTGTGAGTGCTCCCGGAGAGATGCTTGGCTAAGCACCATTTTCTCTTGAAGATGTAGCGATGGCTTGAGTTCAATGGGCTTCAAAGGGGAG
>JAOTAY010000189.1:14536352-14551169 GCA_025629805.1 Erythroxylum baracoense
AACTTAATTTTCTTCCAGTTACAATATTGTAATGAAAATATTTATTATTAATGAAACAAAAGAGTTTGGTTTTATTTGTATGAGCATAATATAGCTAGTCATCAAGTACCAAGGTTTTTTTGTAAGTAATATATATATATATATACATGGAGATGTATGGGAAACATGTATATTATTAGAATTTAAATTAATTGATTCACAGTCGAATAATTAAGTTAGTCACTTGATTATGGTTTATACTGTAGTGTTGCGATTTACCTTCGTGTAAGTAAGGGAGTTTACTTTAAGGGAATGATAAGTTTTAAATCATGATAGTAGTTGACTATCGATAATGGAACTATTAAATGAATTTGGAATTGAGTATGTTTTTAAAGAATAAAGTAGGTCATTACTTTAATGTTAAAATATACATCTTAGCATTCGTTTATTACGAATCACAATCTTGATGAGTGGTGAACTTATGTGTGTTTTGTTATAATTCTTGATATGATCAGAATGGATTTTTATAGGGTATCAATCCAGTGTCCTTATGTTGGAATTATTAATTGAAGCATGCATCAGGGAACATTCACTCAAATAAAGAGTTTATAGTGGCATCATCACTTCTAGATGTTTTATAGAGATTGTGATTAAACTGGCGCTAGTAGTTTGATGGACTAGCTACCCATCAAGTCTTAACACCAAGACTATATCTTGTATGTTAATCACGATGTAGAGTGAAATAGGAAATCTAGAAGGAAAAACCAATACAAGGGCAATATGATAATTTTACCCTTTGTTGTGCGGATGGCTATAATATGGTTTATAATAGAGTTTGCAATTGGACATGAAATTAATATTTTTAAAATAGGTTTTCTCATAATTTTAAGTAATTCAAGAGTTCATCCAATTGGCTTTAGTGGAATGACACTTAGTTAATAAGTCGAAATTAATTATAATGAGATTAAATTAATTCTGATCTTATTAGAGCTTAAATTATTTAATTCTAATTAGATTCCCCACTTGGCTTCTAGGAAGGTTATCAAGGAAAATATGAAAAATGAACAAAGGTTATCGGAAAGAAAATGAGACAGTTTGGAGAGAAATGGACAAATTGGATTTGGGCCAATAAGACTAGACCAATTTAATTAAGAGTTGATCAAATTGGGTTCTAAAACTATAATTAAATGTTGTATTTACACTAATTAATTGTTAATTATAAACCTAAAGGAACATTTAATATTAGGCTAGATTTTGGTTTGATTAATTAGATTAATTAAATTGAAACAAAATAAAAAAATTGACCAAAACCGAATTTTTACAAAGTTGTAGAATTTGGTCATGCTTCATATTCATTAAATGGTTTAATGGTTTATTAAAGAATGAAATGTGGTGGATAGAAAAAATGCAGCCATTCTTTTGATTAAAGAATGGATTGTTTCTAAATATGAGAAACATATAGCTCTTTTTAACATTCAAAATGAATGAAGTGGTTGTTTAATCTCCACTCTCTTCCAAAGCAAACCGTTTATGCTACTCTTCATTAAAAGGTTTAATGGTTGTTTTTTAAATGAATGTGAGCTGTCCAATAATGTGTTTCATAGTTGTCTTCACTCTCTTCCAAATATCCAAGTGTTGGACTTAGAGGGAGATAATTCATTTGGCTTTGATGCTAAAGAAGGGTACGGTTTTTGGAGCTCTCAATTAACATTTTTGATAGCTATCCATCTGTCTCTTCATTCTCTCAAAAACTAAAAAGTGTTGGACTTAGAAGGACAATTCATTTTGGCTTTGATTAACAAAATGAATGGTGTGTGAATTTGATCTTCTCTAATTCTCTCCCCAAAAACCGTAAAAGAGTTAGAGATTTTGGTTTTGTACAATTCATTTTTAGCTTTGATAAAAATGAAGATGTGAGAGGAGTGGCCTATCTAAGATCTCCACACATTCAGCCATAGCAAAAGGTTTGCTCTCCTACATTTTTCTTCTCCTTTCCCACTAAAGGATCTTGTTAACTAAGTGGTAGATTGGATTGGTTGAGGACACAACACCGAGGAGTCAAAGTTGTAGCAAGGAGTACGTAAAATTATGATCTTGTTCTTATTTTATTTATTTTCCTTATACCGTATCATGTATTAATTAAATGTATGTTGATTTGGGGTTTATGCTTCAGCTGTGTTTTGATTTTGGAAAAACTTTTTAAAATCTACCGTTTAGCTAAACCAAGCATGTTTTTGTTTTAAATCTAACAGGAAACCTGTGATGCAGCTCCCATAAGGCTTATCGTTGAAAAATTCCACAAGCATAGGAGTCACAGCGAGAATTTGCTTTCTTGATTAATAGGTGTAAACAATGCCACGCACCATAGGTGTAAATAATGCCACGTAACATAGTATTGAAATCAATTATTGGTGATTAATTCAAACATAAATACTTCAAATTTAATGTGATTAATTCAAACTTAGTATTAACCCAAAAAATTCATAGGTTTAATAGACATGACAGTTATTTGCATAATAAACCCCCTAAGATGGTATATTGGTTGGATCATATGGAAAAGGAGAATAGAGAATTGAAAGTGAAGTGTTTCAAGAAAATGTTTATAAAATAAATGCATTTATTACATATGACGAGAATGAACCTTTGAACGATCTAAATAATGAATATGTTAAAATTTCATCTAGAGAGCATGAAGAGGGCAAGAGCTCTGAATAGGAGTCTGAGTTTGATTATAATTCTTTCGAAAAAGAAGATGATGATGATTTTGATTTACAATTAAGTGCTAATAACGATTAATTTGTATTTGTAATAGATATTCAATAAATCAATAATGAATTAATAATATATTGAATTGAAATTGTTATATTTTTGAAATAATCAATAAAATATGAATTTTAGGTTAAAATATGACACTAAAGAGAAAACAGGATATGATGCGACTAAGGATTAGACCACGATTTGGAGCCAATTACATTATAGTTGAAGCATCACATTTTGCAACTACAACAGAATCAAATGTTGTACCTCTAGCTACCACACATGCAGATGAGGCACCACCTTCCGTACCTATTGCTACACCATCCAACAACTTTACACCATCGACCACTCCTATACTGATAAAGATATTAGGGGTAAACGTTGCGGATGAAGTAAGTGGCCTCCAGCATGGAGCTAACGGAGTTGATGGAAGAACTTACATCACAATTTTCAATAATCTATAAGCAAAAATACATGAAACATATTATGTTTATAATTAAGTTATAGGTTTAAATTTAAAAATTATATAAATTTGTTTTTATATTAGGTTGATTCTGTCTAAAACGTATTCAAGAAACATGACATCTAAGTTTAAGGAGAAGACTAATCTTGAGGGTTATATATGAAAGAATATCTTACAGGCGACAAAGGATTTTTATTATCAGCAGTTTGAGGTACAAAAACTATATTTTTTGTAATTAATTTTTATACATTAATTAGATAAATATTGTACGTTTTAAGTATTTATCGTATGTTTTTCCTTCTTTTCAGAAAGAATTATTTTGTGATTCCAAATTTGACGCTATTATTTATAAAGTATGGGAGAGATAAGCTCGTACACATTATAGAGACATTATTGGTGCGATACACAAGAGTAGTGTACAACCTCATTATATTTATGAAGAAATATAGCGTCGTTGGCAGCAGTATTGGACATAACCCGAGGCAATGTCCATTTTATAGTGTAATTCTACCAACAAACATGGAGGACTAAGGGGAGAGAGTATTCCCGTACACACTGGAGGATCTATTACCCATCACGAGCATGCAGAGAGACTTGTTAGTATCTATACACAGTTTACGCTTATATTCTGATTTTTTTACTTTGATGTATTTCAATTTAATTTAATGTATGAATTTTGGAATAAAAATATGTGTATTATGGAGAATGATACACTCACACTAAGCAACATGATGATGTGACCTTCGTCAACACCAAATGTAGAGAACTAAATATATATGAAATTTATTCTTTAATATTAATGCTTAATAATTATCACTTATTAATATAAACATTGCCTTTTGATAGGACAGAATACAAGAAAGCATTCAATGAAAGTCTCAGCAATTTGAAGATGTTGATGGGAGTCAAACATATTTTAATGCAATAGGTGGTAAGGACCGTTGTGGAAGGATTTTCGACTTAGGTTCATTTGTGAACACATGTTATTCGCAATCCTCCACATTCAGTACAACATCATGTAGTAGGTGATCTGCATCCGATGAAGTCCATGAACTTCGAAGTTCAGTATAGGTATTGGCAACTTAGTTGCAATAGTTAATGAAGTATATAACCCAACTTCGTTATGAGATGGAAAAGTTGAAGAGAAAGGGCAGCACTTCATCACAACATTCAAAGCATTCACATTCACTAAATGAATAGCATAGTTATAGTCATTTTGTATGAATTAAATAATTATTGTTGTAGATAATAAATTTTTTATTATCAATTAAGATAATTTTTACTTTATATTATCAATCAACTTTCTATTTTAAAAAATTAAATGTAGAAACAAATCAAAATATTATCAATAAATAATTGTTAACTGTATAAATTATACATCAATCATAAGATTATCATATAAAATTAAATGCAGGAAAAATATTAAAAAACAATATTAGTAAATTTATAGACAGAAAAACAAAATCTGTTGGCAAAATGCAATGAACTTTTTGACGAACCATTAAAATCTATTAGTAAAGTGCATTGAATTTATCGACTAATAACTAAGATCGATCGATAAGATTAGTCGTGAATTTATCGATAAATTTGGGAAATCTGTTAGTAAGGTTACCAATGGGGTAGCCTTGTTTGTCGCTACATTTACAAACAAAGGCAAACCTTTTGTCGCTAAATTAACTAATAGAATAAAAATTACCATAAATAAATATAACGACGGAACAAAAAAATCTGTCGATAACTTAGCAATAGAAAATTTGAACTCCATCATTAATTATTATCTACGACTGTTTCTCTGATGACTTATTGTGTCAGTAAATTCTGTCGCTAATGTAGCTTACCGATGGAAAACCTTCACATTCTGTCAGTAATTTTTGTTCCTAAACCTCAATTTTCTTGCAGTGTAGGATTAATTGTTTCTAGGAGAGGTTTGAGAACAACAAAGCATCAAAATATGTTTAATTAGGGTGTAGACCGAGATTAAATCAAAGAATCAGACTCTTAACAAATTCACCACTTTCATCATTTTTGCATGTTTTATTTAATTTATTTTGTTAGTTTAGCTTCTTTTTATTTTCTTTATTGATAAACTAACCAACCCTCCCATAACCTAAACACCAATTAATTTCAATTCATTAACTTTACACACACTCTCTATGGGATCAACCTAGACTCATCATTATTATTGTAGTAGTCTAATTTATTTTGACTAATGTTACGACAAGCTGTAAATTTTAGTGTCGTTGCTAGGGAGTGTAGTGCATTAGTATTGTTTTGGTGATTTTAGTTAGTGTTTTGTATATATTTGTTCATAATTAGTTTCTTTTCAATTATTTTATGATCTTTTCATTTTTTGTTTCATGTTTATGATTAAAAAAATTTGACATAGACGGAAGTAATTTCCTTTATAACTATTATTCTCAATCCTATAACCAAGGTTGGACTAATAAACCTAACTTTAGATATGGGTGGGATAATCAACATAATTACTTCTATGATAGTTAACAGGGTGCATAACAATTCTCTTACAGACTAGAAATTTCTTATGACGATTCAGGTACACCTCTGAAAGAATTGATTAATATTATGATTACTAATTCTTTACAATTCCAGCAGTTCCAACAGGATACATAGTAGTAGCTTTAACAGGGTATATAATACTTTGGCAGGATACAATATCTAGACTCCATAATGTGGCAAGCCAAATGGGTAAGATGGCAGTGAGGACTGACTACCTAGAACCATAAATGAAAGAGGAGCAACCATATCAACAAGAGGTATACCTAATGGAAGTTAGTGCAGAAACATTAGAAAGTGATGAGGAGCTTCAGAATCTTGAGTGTAATACTCAAGGAATTCCTTGTGTCGAAGAAGTGGAAGAGGAGCTCAAAGTTGAAAAGGATACATCTTTTAGCTCGGAGGTAAATTCTTAGTTCCAATTTATTGTTAAGACTGACTCTTTAATTTTACTTAGCATTTTAGTGAAATTGAATGAGAATGAACAAGGTGAAGCGTCATTCGAGATATTGCTTGAGAGCATAGACTCAGTAAAGATTGAGAGTTTGAAGATAGGGTATATGCTGAATATAACAAACTATTAACCAAGACCTTATCTTGAACTACCTCACGTGGAAGTGGCTCAACTATAACATATAAAGATCACAATTTTTTCATGTGAGGGAAGTGTGGTATCGAGCCAGCAACCAAGGGCTCTTCTTGGGAGGCAACCTAAGGGAAGTAAATTTCTTTTCCTTTACTTTTTCGCACTATTTAGATATGCATGTGTTTTTTTATGTTAGTTTGTTTCTTGTTTGTTTTAAGTTTTCAATCAAAATGAGAGAAAGAGTAAAATAAACAAATAAACATTTTCTTGTTTTCTATTGCTGTTATGATTATATAGTTATGAGTAGAGAATGAATTAACTAGAGAATTTCATGGCAACTTTAGTATGTACTTTTACTTTTGTTATTGGCCAATGTACATTATCTTTAAAAAAGTATTGACAAAGATAGTGAGATTTTGAGCCTTTATAAACTGACACATCCATATCAGTCTTATTATCTTTTGATAATGTGTGACCTTCATGACATGTGATAAGTGTAAATTGCATTATGTTTTAGGGCATAGTTTGATTTATATGTATTTAGTTGTTAATTTGATCATTTAGTATGTGTTTAGGTTAGAATCGTTAGTTTGTTAATTATTTGTGTTTTAACTGTTTTATGGGTTAGTACAAGGTTTTGAGCTTAAATATTATGTTTTTAAGGTGCCTTGATATATTTACTAGTGTTTTAAGGTCAATATTGAAGAACAGAGGAGTTTCAGAGGAAATCCAGGCTATAATACAGGGTTACGACAAAAGCTCTAGGTTTAGCCTATGATTATGGCCTGCATGCCATGATCGTGACATAAGCTCCAGGAATGGCCCACACTTGTGGCTTGCATGCCATGATCGTGATAGAAGTCTTAGATGAGAGCTATGATCGTGGCCTGCATCAGGCAGACATGTAGACACTTATGAACTTCACGTTTTGAGGGACTGTTTGGGCCTTTTAGACCCTAGAAAAACCATAGGGTTACCTAAACTAAAAAAACTAGTTAAAGATAAAATGAAAAGAAAAGAGAGCTCTTTCTTGCAGCCACACTTGAAACTCTAAAGAGAGAATACTAAGAGAGAGAAAAAAGAAGACAGAAGAGGAAGACGAAGTTGACTCTATGTGCTTCTCGAATCAGGAGGTTCTTCGACATCACTGCGTTCCATCGTCTATTCTAGGTCGTTATTTTGATTTTATTTATGTATGGAATTTAGATGGATAGTATAATGATAGGATTTGGAACATTGATGTTCTTCTAAACTCTCCTTTGGGATTTTATTTTGATTTTATGTTATCTGAGTTGATTTTGTGTTATTTGAATCGGGTATTGTGATTTGTTATGTTTCTTGCATAATTCGATAATAAACTAAGAGGGTGAATTGAATAAAAAAGAATGGATCGGATTAATTAGTATTGGGCGATTCAATAGAACCCGTAACTAATCAGATCGATAATTGTGCGAAGAGAGATCTCATGTAAGACCTGATAGTTTATTAGAGTGCTTTAGATCTAATTAGGATTGTGAGTCTTTTGTTAATTAAGAGATTACAAATTTCATAATCCAGTTAGGGTTTATAAATTAGGGCTTAATGGTTATAACTTGAGAGAGAGTAATTAGCCCTAGGATTGTCTAAAACTTTTGCCCCATTAACACATAATGGACTGGGTTAGCATTAATGATAAGTAAAATCCCCTTTCTCATAACTTGGTTAATTTCTCTTGATTGATTTCCATTGTGTTTCTGCAGTGTTAAAAATTTCATTTCTTTTTGTGTTAATTTCTAAACTACAACTCGTGGCAATAAATTTCTCGAATTTACTTTTCTTGTGAACTTTATTTTTGGTATTTTAATTTGCTTAGCCTTAGATAACATAGAATTAAATTAGTCCCCCTCCTTATGGGATTGACACTTCTTATACTATAATTGTGACCTGTGCACTTACGGTATTTGAGGGCTTATAAGTTTTAAAGCTCGAACAACATGAACAACATATACATCCTGACTTTGCTTTGATTTTCTATTCAAGACCACATTTTTACATATGCATTAATGTGGAAATGGTTAGGCGTTCTTTTTTTTTTTGGGAACAACATTAGCCAAATAGCCTACCCATTATATGATTTTCCTTTTTGATAAGCCCCATTAAGTTTTATTAGCCTTTCTTTTATAGTAACCACTTAAATGCTTTAAACTTAACGAAATGTCTGACCTAAGCCTTAAAGCTTGTGAAGCATTTGTTGATTGTTAAGTTTGTGAATTTATAAAAGTATAAGTGTGGGGTGTACGTATGTATGGGTTGGTTAAAATTATGGGAAGCTATTTTATGTCTTATCCTTGAAATTCCCATGTTGATTAAGTTTCTTTTAATTTTCATAAGAGAAAAAGAAAAATAAGAGAAAAGAGAGAAAAGGAAAAGAAAAAAGAAAAAAGTTTAGATAAATGTATTAAGGAGGAAGTGCATATGTGTTAAAAAGTTGTTTATGATTAATGCATCTTCCTAAAGTTGTATTGAATGGTTATTAGAGTATGTTGAATATGAGGTAGATGATGGCCTGGAAGGTTCACTCTTTGTGGTTTCAATGTATTTTCATCAGTTATATGAGTAATTCTTTTAGATTGGTATATGCTTCATGTGGTTTGTATGTAGGAGCTTGGATTTGAGTTCTGAAACATAGTTTTTGCATTCATCATAGTTGATGTACAAAATTGCGAGTGAATTTGGATTTTTCATTTGATAAAATTTTGATTGTTGCTTTTGTTTCACTAGCTTTAATGGCTTTCATTCTACTTGGCCCAAATACATCTCACCACCCAAATACATCTCACCTTACCTTGACCCACATTACAACCTTGAAAAGTCCTTTGATTCATGATTATACATGTGAAGTGCATATATGTTGAAAAGTTGTTTATGATTAATGCATCCTCCTAAAGTTGTATTTAATGGGTTATTAGAGTACATTGAATATGAGGTAGATGTTGGCTTGGAAGGTTCACTCTTTATGGTTTCAATGTATTGTCATCAATTGTATGAGTGATTCATTTGGATTGGTATATGCTTCATATAGTTTGTATATGAGAGCTTGGATTTGAGTTGTCAAACATCACTTTTGCATTCAACATAGTTGATGTACACAATTATGAGTGAATGTTGGTTTTTTCACTTGATAGTATGTTAAGTGTTGTTTTTGTTTCACTAGCTTTATTGACTTTCATTCTACTTGATCCAAATATATCTCACCTTACCTTTACCCATATTATAACCTTGAAAAGTCCTTTGATTAAGGATTATGCATCTGGATTTTAGTTGTGGAGAAATGAAATGATATGCAAAGTTGTGGAATGACATGATCATGAGTAGTGTTGAGTGTACCTATGAACATATCTTGTTTAAACACATTTTCCAAGTCTACCATTAGATTGCTAAGTTTTTAAAGGTATTGAACGTTGATTGATCACGAGTATAATTTTGGAATGTTAAATTCTTGAAATATTTTTGAAAGTCAACCAACTTTGCTTATGATTATGTATTCTTGGAATTGAATAAATGTTTTGGGTCTATTAGCATAATTTTGATGTTTTACTCGAGGACGGTGAAAGGCTAAGTGTGGGGGAAGTTGATATGTGCTTAATTATTGATACATTTAACCTTTTACACTTAGTGATTAATTATATGAAAATGCTTAAGATACTCACTATGGTTCTTATATGGATTAGGTCAATTTGGAAGAAAAAAAACTAAAGTGAGTCGAAAACACAATCTTTGAGCTGTCCTTTTAAGATTCACACTCACTTGTCTCTATGGAATAAGAAGAAGGATTAAAGTAAGAGGAAACAAGAAAAGGCATGAAGATGAAGAGTTTACATTGTAGAAAATCAAGTGAAGTTATGTCATGGCCGTAACTAATGATGCACGGGTATGACACAATATGTCATGGGCATAACTCACCTTACATGGGTGTGACTCAAATGGCCACGCCCATGAAACTATGTCATGGCCGTCACTTTAACATATATATGCCGCTCGAAACCCTAGTTTTTAATATAAATAGACATGTGACTTATGAAAGTTTTGAGTGTTTTCAGCTGAAAGAAGAGAGAGCTTCGGAAGCTTTGGGAGAGCACAAAGAGCGTGATAGAAGCTCTCCATCGTGAAAGACTTATAAAAAGGTAGCTTTCTGATGTCGATTGAGAGGTGACATCGACGCCGACAACCCGGTTAAGCATTCCTTCCTTGTATTTGTTGTTTCTTTCTCTCTTTACAAATTGATGTGAATGGATTTGGGTATTGTGAAAAGATGATTTTAATGTGTTCATTAGATCATTTTATTACAAACCCTTTTCTAGAATATTCAATGTAATTTGTAATTGTTATATTGAAATTCATTTGTAGCGACTAATGGTTCACAATCATTAGGAAACCATAACCTAAGTTAAGTGACACATTGTATGTAGTTGTTGCCTTAATTAATCAGTTTTCCTAATTCATAATGTGGTTTCCCAATTAAATCTAGAGATCGTATCCTAGGTTATTCAGTACCTAGGTTTAATTAATAATCGTATCTTAATGAAACACAACCTAAGGGAAAACTCAGGTTAATAGATTAACTTACGACTAATAGTTTCTAGGAGAGGTTTGAGAACGAAAAATCATTGAAATATGTTTAATTAAGGTGCAGGCTGAGATTGAACCAAAGAATCAGATTCCTAATGAATTCACCACTTCCATCATTTTTGCATGTTTTCTTTAATTTACTTTTGTTAGTTTAGCTTCATTTTATTTTTCTTGTTTGATAAACTAACCAACCCCCAATAACCTAAACACTGATTAATTTCATTTCAATAACTTTACACACACTCTTTGTGGGATCGACCTAGACTCACCACTGCTATAGTAGTAGTCTAGTTTATTTTGATTAGCATTACGATGTGCTCTCATAGTTCTGGAAACTAGACAGAAAAAAAATTGTTATGTTATCCTCACTATACTAAGTAGAAGTTGGAAAGCATTTTCTAATTTTGCAACTCAGCAAAATGGGAGAATTTTGATCTTTTACAACATTAATAAATTGCAACTCATCAATTCCATCATCTATGATCAAATGATCCACTTGAAAGTCAAAATATTTAGTAGGAATATCTATCTTTATATCTCCATATTCTATGCCTTGAATTATGCCTATTAGAGAACCTCTCTATAGAACAAGCTCATTAATATCCATTAAGGCATCAACAATTTATGGATTTTGCTAGGTGACTATAATTCAACAATCTATCTAGATAGGGCAAAGGGAACCATTCTAGTAAGCCTCTATGTGGGACTTAAAGAACCACATCAATTATATTGAAGTCACTGATCTCCTTAGAGGTGGTAATTTTTAGACTTAGAGCAATAAACATACAAACTCCACCTTCTTGAGGAAAAAACTGGATTGGGGCTTGTCCAGTCACTTATGGACCAAAGCATTTCCTAACTCTTATGCACATTTTCCCAATCCTAGCATCTCTAACCATGATGTTGTTTTGATTTATTTAGATTTATTATGGACACAAGTTAGGCATCCGTTCAGGCTCAACAATTATCTGATAAACATCCTTGGTTTTAAAGATGCTATTAAAAAAGGTATTTGATCCTTTTTGAAATGGTCTGCTCGAAAAGGCTTAGCTGCATTCGAGAAGAAATCAAAGACTTTCATAAAGTGATTGTTGGCAATCTACATCACTTACTAAACACTGTCAGGGGAACTCTTGAGAAAGCTCAAAATGCATCGTCTCTATACCCCACTAACCCTTCTCTTCAAGAAGTTAAAATATAAGCTTCTTCCAATTTCATTAAAGGCTGCTGAATTTGAGCATTCTCTATGGAAACAAAGGTTTAAGATTAGATGGTTAACAAATGGAGACAAAAATACCTCCTTCTTTCATAGAGCTATTCAGGTTATAAAAGCTTATAACAAAATTATTTCTTGGTATCAAATGACACTCAACTACAAATTTCAAGCTGAATTCATCTTTGAAGCTGAGAATTACTACACTTACTTGTTAAAAACTAGCTCATCAACAACATCCTCAACAAGAATTATTGAACAAATCATTTATTAGAAATTATCTTTAAGTGAAGTCGATCTCTCCTTGGAACTCCATCTAAAATAGAGAATGCTATCAAATCTCTAGCCCAATGTAAAGCTCCTACTCTAGATGGCTACAATGTTCTAATTTTCTATAAAAAAGGAGCATTTTGAGGCAAATAGTCATTGATACAGTCTAAGAATTCTTCAACAAGAGGATTCTTCTTAAAGAACTAAAAGGAAATTTCATAGCTCTGATCCCTAAGTGCAAAGACCATAAGTCCCTTAAACACTTCATACCAATTTCCTGCTATTCCTCTATTTATAGAAGGTGCTACGGGTCATAGATTTCTTTCCGAAATCAAAAGAGCAATTGACTTAAAAAATTCAAGGGATTCGAAAATCATTTCTAAGTTGATGTAGAAAGACTTAAAATCATTCTCCCTAGCCTGGTTGATTCTTTATAATGTTTCTACATTCTAAGGAGACACATAGGTGATAATATAGCAATTGTGAAAGAATTGTTCAAGTAGTATAATAAAAGAAATACCGGTAAGAATTATGTTCTTAAAATTGATTTCTAAAAGGCTTATGATTCTATGGATTTGAATTTCATCCTGAACATATTAAAGGCCTTTGGATTCCTAATAATCTTCATTGACTAAATTTCTCAATGTATCTCCTCAGTTTCATATAAAGTCTTAGTAAATGGTCAGATATCCACTTCCATTCAAGTAACTAAAGGAATTAAGTAAGAGGGTCCCATTTCTCCTTACCTGTTTGCATTAGCCTCTATAGTTCTAACCAGATTTCTCAAAAGAACTACCTTTAGAAATTCTTGCTATAAGTTTCATGTGAAGTACAAGAAACTTAACATAATGAGCCTTAGTTTTATAAATGATGTATTTATCTTTTTGAAAGTAGACATCAAATCTATTACCATCATCTCTAAGGTATACAAAATGTTCAGCTCACTCTTTGAATTATCTATAAATAATGATAAACCTAGCCTGTTTATCTTTGCAAGTGACTCTTACTTGGCTTTGAGGTTCTTTACTATCATAGACTTTAAAGTAGCTCAACTTTTGTTAAATATCTAGAAGTGCCTATCTCCTCCATTAAGCATACTTTCATTGCCTTTAAGCCTCTTATTTACAAAGTTAAATGCTTAATAGACAGTTGTAGCTCCAAAGCTTTTTAATTTGTAAGAAAATGCTAGTTAATAAATTCATTTATCATTTGTATAAAGATACCAGTTAATCAATTCATTCTGAATTCACTATCTTATTATTAGGCTTTGTATATTATCTATCCCACATTTGTTATTATAAAGCTGGAGAAAAGTTTTAAGATTTTTTTATAGAAAGGGAATGGAAGTGTAAGTTACAAAGTCAAATGGTCTAAGGTTTGCTCACCAAAGAATTATGGTGGACTAGGCATTCTTTCAATCAAAAGTCTTTGCTTATTTATACTCTCAAAGAGGCTTTAGAGACACCTTCCTATAGGTCAAATGGATTCACACTTACTACATCAAAGGTTAGAGTTTGTGGAATGTTAAAACACCTTCCAAATCTTCATCCCTATTGAACCATCTGCTTAAACTTAGAGGAGCTATCAGGAGCTATTGTAAGCACACAATTAATGATGGTAAAGACACTTTCTTTTGGCATAATCTTTAGACTCCCTTTGGATCTTTTGCCTCTATTTTGGATCGTAATTCCTTCCCTTTTACTCTTCACCTAAACATTATAGTGGCTGACGCTTTTCTAAAGCCAAATGGTTATATATCTCTTACTTTTTTTCTTTGACAAATTTTCTCTTATATGTTGTCTTAAATACCTCCAAACATGATGAAATCAACTAGCTACTCACTTCTTTAGGTACATCTTCCAATTCATCATGCTAGCTGTTTAGAAGCTCCGGCCAAAATGTTCCTTCGTACAAACTCATACGGTTTAAGCATAATTCCCCCCGCATATGTTGGGCCCCCGTCTCTTGTGAGACACGTGGCTGACGTCCTACGTGACATCTGGATGAGCATCACACAAGGGTGGAGTGCCCTCACTAGGACAAACCTTAACCTGAAACTTCATTTTGATCACTTCTTACTGCATGTCCCACGACTTATACTTGGTCTAAGTCTTTAACTGATTCTTGATCTTTGAGTAGTGAATTTTTTGTTTAATTCCAAGTAAGTGACTGCTCATTTATACTGACTTAACTTCATCTTTATATCGTCTGTGGTTAGCCCATCGTCTGTGCTTACTTATGGCCTAAGTTCTATCGTTTGAGTTTGACCGTCTATAGTTGACTTTCATCGTCTGGGTTGACCCTCTCCTATCGTCTGTCTTTCTACTGTCTGCCTTTCTATCATCGGCCTTTCTATCATCTGCCTTATGACGTTTCATCACAGACAATTCCTTATGTCTGTGCTATGATGTGAAATCTGTGTTAGAT
>JAOTAY010000189.1:14551269-14562845 GCA_025629805.1 Erythroxylum baracoense
ATTGCATATATATGGTCAGACAAACGAATAGGTCATGCCAGATTTGCAGTAGAACATAGAAAAGTTAGGCTTACTACACGTCTTGGTGGCATTAAGCCTACCCATTCCCTAGTGCCAACACGGCCTGGAAAGCGGGTCGTGTCAGTAGTAAGTGTTGGAGTAGGGATTGTTACCCCCTCCTCATCCATATTATGCTCCCATCTAGTTTACTTGCTTCTAATCGTCTTCCTTCATTAAGTAGTAATCCACGATATCATGGTCTAACTACCCACAAAGCTTACACTTTAAATGTACCGCCTTCACCAGAGCTAAGGATAATGACTTCATACTATTAAGCTGTTGTATCAAATTGTCGATC
Organism: Erythroxylum baracoense; assembly: GCA_025629805.1. Lineage (NCBI taxonomy): Eukaryota > Viridiplantae > Streptophyta > Magnoliopsida > Malpighiales > Erythroxylaceae > Erythroxylum > Erythroxylum baracoense. The sequence continues at coordinate 14,551,628 of JAOTAY010000189.1, forward strand.
TTTTCTTGCATCTCAGTCATTTGATCGACTGCGAAAATTCCCTTCTACTCTTTGAAAGTAGCAAGTTGCCTTATTCGTCTACAAATAATTGTTGCTTGCCATCTCCTCTATCAACTGCTTTGCTTTATCGACTGTCTTCCTCATTAAAGATCCTCCTGAAGCTACGTCGATTGTGCCTCTTATTAGTGGGTTAACTCCATTGTAAAAAGTTTGCAATAAGAACTCCTTGGGTAGGTTGTGGTGTGGCACTTCCTTTACAAGTCTTTATATCTCTCCCACGCTTCATAGATTGATTCCCTATCACCTTGTTGGAAATTGGTGATTTACTTTATAATCTTGCTGGTCTTCGTCAATGAGAAATACGTGTCCAAGAAAGCACACACAAGTAGATCTCATGTCGTGATGTTAACTAGGCTCAGTGAATGGTACCAAGTCTTCGCTATATCTCTAACAGTAAAAGGAAACAACATGATTCTAACCACATCCTTCGACATCTGATGATATCGAAATGTATCACAGATTTTGAGGAATAACTATGTCTGTATTTAAATCCTCGTTAGCCAATCCATAAAATTACACATCTTGCTGAAGCATCTTGAGAAGTGTAGGTTTAATCTCGAACGAAACTGCTTGAACACGCGGCCTAACTACTCCTTGGTTCACCGCTTTGAACCTTGGCCTCATGAAGTCTATTATGGTCTTCTGTTGCCATCCTTAGTTTGCTCTATGGTCCATATTTGGCTGAAACTCCTCGGCCATTATTGATTTTTCAATCTCTTCTTCTTCTTCTCCCTGAGCTTTCCTAAGGGTTCGTTCTAGTCGAGTGATATACAAATCTAAAGTTTCTGCCACATGACTTGAACCTCTCACGACTCTTGTGTTTATGCAAGAGCATAACTTCTAAAATAAAAATGAAAAAAAAATAAAAATAAAAAAACTAATTTAAATGCTTTAAACTATATAACTAAATTATCGCCTCCTCAGCAACGACGCTAAAAACTTGATCGACAGTTTACGTATACTCAGTTTTAATATTATAACCTCGATAATATCTCAAGCACAAAGGTTGTTCACATAGTACCTAATAGTTGTCAATTGCATTGTGTTTTAGAGTTTAATTTGTGATGTATTTAGAGTGAAATTGAGTGTTGAGTGTGTGTTTAGTGTGTTAATTGTGTTAGTTTATATTTTTAAGTGTTTTATGGGTTAGTATGACTCTTTGAGCTTAATTATTATATTTTTTAGGTACCTTGATGGGTTTATTAGTGTTTTAGGGTAAACGGTGAAGAACAGAGAAGATTCGAGGAGTTTTTGGGCCAAAGAAATAGCCCATAATCGTGGCACAACAGGCCATGATCATGACAGACAAGGAGGAGCCAGAGCAGCCAGACCACGATCGTGCACATGGGGGCACAGTTGTGACAGAGAGCTTACATCTAGGCCATGATAGTGCATATGGGGCCACGATCATGACAGAAAGGTTAAAGTGCTCGCCACGATCGCCACGATCGTGGCCCACGTTGGGCTGACAGAAAAACTCAAGTTTTGTAAGATTTTTTAGACCGTTTCAACCCTAACTTTGACCTAAAGTCTCAAAAGTATAAATAGAACATTACAAGTCAGAGGTAACAATCTTTGGAGAGCCTAAAGAGTCGTGTAAGAGAGATTTGATTCATCCAATTCTAAGAAAAAAACCTAGAGATAAATCATACGACTAAGAAAGGAGACAAAGGAAGAGTGACACAAAGATGAGCTAGATGTGACGTACTTCCCAGAACAGGTGGTTTCTTGCTGTTGCTGCCTCCCCAACTTCGTTCCCGACATATTTTCTATTTATTTCAATTTTATTCATGTATAGGATTGAAATAGGTGTTGAGAATTGTTTGTGTTGAATGTTGAGTTTATGTTTATACTCACTTTTAGATCCTGATTTTCTAGATTAATAAAAATCGATTGATTATGTTTTTATTAATTTAATTGTGATTTCAATTCTGCTCTTAATAACTTGGAAATAAATTGAAAGGGTGAGCCGGGTAAAAATAATCAATTTGGGCTAATGATAGTTAGGTGAATTGATAGGTTAAATTGAATCAAACTAATAGAATTGTGTAACGAGAGATCGAGCATAGATTCCCGGTAGGTTAATAGACATCTTAGAACTAATTTAAGTTTTGGGCCAATTGCGAATCGATAGATCGCAATTCCATAATTTAAATTAGAGATCGTCAATTAGGGTTAAGAATTATAACTCGAGAGAGAGTAATTCACTTTAGGATCGTCAGACTCGTTAAGTCAGTGATTGCATAATTGATTAGGTTTCCATTAATTAGAATCAAAATCCTCTTTCTCTCACTTGGTGATTTCTAGGTTAATTTTAGATTAGGTTGTGTGATTACTAATTTGTTTACGCTTTGTTACTTTAATTTCTCATAATTGATTGTTGATTGATTTAATTTCTACATTAGTTATTTGTTTAGAATTATTGTATTTTAGAATGACCTTAGATTTTAGGACTAGATTAGGCTTCCTCGTAGGATCGACACCTTAGGTACTACGCGAATGACCCGTGCGCTTGTGAAATTTACCAAGGTTATAAATAGTAAAACTTAGCACATGTAACCTTGCGAATACTACCTAAGGTATCGATCCCATTAGTGGTAATTTAATCCTAAAATCTAAGGCTTGACTCAAATTCACAAATAAATCAAAATAACAAACTAATGCAGAAAATTAATCAATCAAGCAATCAATCTCAAAAATTAAATTTAGAAATTATAAACAAGATAGCAATCTGCATAACCTAATCAAAAATCAACCTTGGAACTACTAATTGAGAGAAAGGGGGTTTTAATATGACTTTAATTAATGAAAATCTAATTGATTATGAAATTATCGAATTACTAGGTCTAGATGATCCTATGGTGGATTACTCTCTCTCGAGTTATAATCTTTAACCTTAATTAATAATCCCTAATTAGATTATAGAATTGCAATCTCTCAATTCACAATTTACCCAAAACCTATTTTAGTTCTGAAATTGTCTAATAACCTACCGGAAATCTATGTTTGATCTCTCGTTACACAATTTTACCAATTTGATTCAATTCTTAATCTATCAAACTACCTAACTCTCGTTAGCCCAATTTGATGGTTTTCACTCGGTTCACCCTTTCAGTTTATTACCGAATTATTAAGAATAGAAATTGAATCACAATAACTCAATAAAAACATAATAAATCAAACTTCATTAATCTCAAAGATAAAAATCCTGAAGGTGAGTTTAGAAAATATCCTCAACATTCAACAATCTATCATTTATGGCTATCTCAAATTCTATACAATTGGAAGAACGAAATAAACCAGAAATAGTTCGGAATGGGTGATGATGGAGGCAGCAACGGTATGAAACTACCTGTTTCGAGAAGTACTCCGCATCAAGCTTCTTCTCTGTGTCTCTCTTCCTTCGTCTCCTTCCTCAACTCTCTCGATAAGCTCTCTAGGATTTTGGAATTTGGATGATACAAAAAATTGCTTTCTCTGTTCTTTATGTTCCTTAAATACCTTGGAAGCCCTAGGGTTGGTTCGGAGTCAAAATGGTCCAAAATGTCCCTCAAAACTTAACATTTCCACCTATTTTCATGTCTTCCTGATGCAGGTTCTAGTCTCTCTGTCATGATTATGACTAGCCTGGATCCTGGTGGCTCACATCTTTCTGTCACAATCATGGCCTATTGTGGTTTAGAAGGCAACCAAAACTTCTAAGGTGATCATAAGATGGTGGTTTAAGAAAAAGAATTTCATATGGGGTTTTCCAAGAAAGTCTAATAGATGGCATATGATTGATTAAATAAGTGGAAGTAAGTATAGATTCTCCCCAAAACTTACTTGGAAAACGGGATTGAAACATCAAAGCTCTTGCTATCTGTAGCAAGTGTTTATGTTTTCTTTCTACTACCCCATTTTGTTGAGGGGTATGGACAAAAAATTGTTGGTGAATGATTCCATTATTAGTGAAAAGAAAGAAACAATCTTAATTCAAAAACTCTAAACCATTATCACTTTAGATGATTTGTACTTTGAGATTGAATTGGGCTTAGGTCATTTGGAAGAAAGACTGAAGAATGGAAGGCACTTGAGATTTACATTTGAGTAGAAATGTCCATGTACATTTGCTAAAATCATCAATAACAGTTAAGAAAAAATTAGAGCCACTGATTTTTTGAGGATGAATTGGATCCCATAAATCCACATGAATGAGTTTAAAACATCTAAATGTATGTATATCACTATTTATAAAAGAATGTCGCTGCATTTTTTACATAGGACAAATATCACAAGTAGTTGGGTGATCAAAATGAATTTTATTCATGGGTCAAATGTGAGTAGTTACAATGGTTAAAGGATTTCTAAGTCTATTATGCCATACTATCCCATCCATTACAGAAATTTGATTGATAAAAGAACAAGGAAAAACACTGGTGCTTTAACTTAAAACTCTATGATACACTAATCAAAAGATGAATGTTTAAGTATGTATAGTTTGCCTATTGTTTTCCCAACAACTAATATACCATCAATCTTCAGGTCCTGTAGAAGACAAAAAAAGGGATAAAAGATGAATTTGATATATGTTGTGGTTGTTAACTTGTTAACAGATAACAAGTCAAAACGAAAACTAGGTACATGTAAAACTTTGGTTAAGGTAAGATTATCTGTTAAATGTATATCTCCAGAGTGATGAACAAATATAACAGTCCCATATGGTAGATAAACAGGAGCTGGTTGAAAGGTTGGGTTAATAGTTTTTATTTTTGATACATCCATACACATATGATTAGAAGCTCCAGTGTCTACGATCCACGAGTCAGTTCCAATTAATTCAAGAGAACTAAAAGAATGGTATGCAATTGTACTTGAAAATTCTACAAAATTCACATTATTTCCTCTACTTATGTCATACGTTGTTATCCCTTTCATGAATCTTTCCACTTCTTATTGAATCAAGCTAGAAATGTTCATCGGCTAGTCATTGGTGCTGTTATAAATAGTTTCCATATGCAGCTTTTTTGTTTTCCCTATTTCTACCAAATTTGCCAAATTTTTCTTTGACATTTTCTGTTTATGCTTTTTTAACTCCTTATACCAATCTAGATAGCCATGAATTTTAAAACAACTATCCTTGGTATGTCTGGTCATTTTGTAAAAATCACACTTTAATTCAAAATTATGGATGGTATCTCTTCATTTATAATTCCCTTTCCCACCTTTATCGGTCTTAATTACTTATCCTCTAACAAACATTGCACTATTGTTATTGGGTTCAACTATCCCCAGATGAACTTCTTTCTGTCTCTCTACTATCAGAATGATTGAATATGCTTTGTCAATACTTGGTAATGGACCCATCACCAAAATTTGATTCTTAACCTGGTTGTAACTTTCATTCAACCCCATCAGAAATTGTATCAACTTATGACTTGAATTGATCACCTCCATTTTCTTTCCAGTTCCACATGTACACTGATTATATGAACACTTTGGCATTGGTAACAAATATCTTAACTCATATCATAGTTTCTTCAATATTGTAAAATACCTAACAACAAGCATATTTCCTTAGGTGATCGTACTGATTTCTTTTTGTAACTGATACAAAAGAGGACCATTACATCCTCCATGTCTCTTCTCTAATTCCTTCCAAAGCTCAAAAGCACTTGAGGCATATAAATAAGTATCAACAATATCTTTAGAAATCGAATTTAATATCCATGATGTAATCATACTATCAACTCAACACCATGAATCACAAACTAACGAATTTTAATCTAGTGTTGTGTATCTACCATCGATGAATCCTAGCTTCATTTCTTTCTTTTAGAGCTAACTTCATAGCATGACTCCATGAAAGGTAATTATTACCTATTAAAGGAGACGTTACCAACACCATTCTAGGATGATCAGATCCTTGCAACGTTAATGAATCATTCATAGTTTGAGTAACAAAATCCTCTGTCCTTGAACCAAAATCCTCCTCTGTTAAGTCAAGAGGACTTTACGATGATTGATTTTGATGACAATCAAATAATAATAATGTTAGAAACAAAAGAACGTTTTTGATAAGTGCGTTAAGTGTGCAGAAGGCAACATAGATGCAGAAGGAAACACAGATGCAAAGACCACACAGACGCAGACGTAAAGTCAGTATAGACGTAAAGTCAAAGTACAGACGTAGATGCGAAGTCAACACAGATGCAGATGCAAAGTCAAAGGACAGAACTCAGACGTGAAGTTAAAACACAGACATAGACGTGAAGTTAAAACACAGACATAGACGTGAAGTTAAAACATAGATGTAGACGCAAATGTAAAATCACAACACAAACACAAATATAACACAGACGCAGACGCAGACGCAGACGCAGATGCAGATGTGAAATCAAAACGTAGACCAAAGACAATGCAGACGTAAAGACATAGACGATACCATGAAGATACATTAGCACGTCAGACAGTTATTTTGTTAGAGTTAGTTATAGAACTTAACTAAAGAAGCGGTTATCAAGATTCAAAAAGCGATTTTCAAGGATCAAGAAGCAGTTACAGACAAAGGCTATAAATACTAGTCGTAGACGAAGATGTTACATTCTTAGACAAATTAAAGAAATCTTAGACAATTTGAGACAAAGTTAGAAAATCTTACGATTTAGAAAAGAGAGATTCTATAGTGTGATCCAAAGAGAGCTAACATTACTGTAACAAAAGCTCACAATCTTTTTCTACTGAGAGAAAGAAAAGGCTGATAGCCTGAAGGGGCTAAGATAGCTGAAAGAATACTTTGTAAGAGACCTCAAGAGCCTCTGGAAGGGAAGAAAGAATACTTGTAATTGTTTGGACTATAGTGAAACACTCAGACGAATTCTGAGGACTGGACGTAGTCCACGGTTTGGGGTGAACTAGTATAAAAATCGCAGTATCTATCCTCTATCCTTTACTTCAGTTTATTTTGTTATTAAACAATTATAAAGAAGTTATTTGCGATTTAACTAAGTAATAATTTTCGTATAAACTTTGTGATATCTTTTTAACAATAAAGAGAAGTTCTTTAGCAAGATTCTATATTCATAAAAAGGATACACCATTCAACCCCCCTTCTTGTGTGTCGAGTTTCTTGTACGTAAAGTCTATACTAACATGTGATTTACTTCAGAGTCACCCTCCTTCGGATTCTTTAATACATCATTCATATTGAATGTCACTTGGTCATTACTAATTCGAAGGATAATGTTCTCTTCATAGAGATCTAATAAAGCTTTTTCAATGTTGAAGCATGGTATATCAAGATCTAGTGGATAATATGGGAGGTTTTCATCATTTTCTTCATCCTTTTTCTTCATTTTTTGGTCTTATACAAGGAGGGGTTCAGCTTGATTTCATGTTTCATTCTTCTAGCTCTACCCCATTCCTAAGTATGATAGCCTGACATGGCTGTATTGAATTTACTTTCATACTGCGTAAACAATTTTCCACACTTCTCCTACAAAGCTCCCTGGAAAACTGGCCCATTTAAACCTCTAGGTTGTGAATAGAAGAGGCATGATCTTTTCTTACTTGCTCAAACTTCTCTTCTGTTCATTTCTGGGTCTCTTCCATGTTTGTGAGCTCTGGCTTGGAATTCAATGAATTAGACTCATCTTGCTAAAATCCTAGTAGGTCTTGATGTCTTATGGGATTCCTTACAATGATAGACCAAAAGAAATCTGGGTGGTTTAGCCACTACGTAGTGTACCTGTTCATATAAGGATGATAATTTTACTTGCTAAATTATGCCTCATTGAAGTCTGCAAGAGTTCCTTGCTCCCTATAATATATCTATTCTTCATCATTGTTCTTTCCATTTCTTCTGGGCATTTGACCTTCTTGATTCCATATAGTGGCCTTATGATGTCCAAAAGATATGCCTTCGACTTACGCCCAAACTTCCTTCCTTTTTTTTCTAATTTCTTAATCCTTAGACTAAAAGAATTAGAATAATCTTACACCTCCCCAGTAATGGTGCTAAAAACTTGTTAGTGATGATTTGCAAGCTTATAATTAATAGCCTTCAAATATCGTAAGTGCACGGTTCATGATTTGTATTAAGTAAAAGGTCAATCCCACGAGGAGGTGAACTAATATATTCTTATGATATCTAAGGCTTAAAAAATTAATAAAATGAAAAATAGAAATTGCAACAGAAAGTAAATACAAAAATTCGATTTCAAGAAATTAATTCAAAATTTAACACGAAAAAAAATTAAAATTCAGCAACAAAAAAAAAAGTCACAATGGAAATCAATCAAGAGAAATTACTAAGTTATGAGAAAGGGAATTTTCCCTATCAATAAAGCTAACCTAACCATTTATGTGTTAACTAGGTGTTAGTTCTAGACTGACTTAAAGTTGATTACTCTATCTCGAGTTATAACCATTAAACCGTATATCATACTACAACCCTAATTAGATCTTAAGTCCTCTAATAAATTATCGGATCTTACCCAGGATCTCTCTTTGCACAATAATCAATATGATTAATCATGTGGTCTATGATCGCCTAACTCTGATTAATCCAATCCAATCATTTTTATCTAGTTCACCCTCTCAATTTATTACCAAAATATGCAAGGATCGAAATTAATCACAACACTAAATCAATAAAACACAAAACGACTATATTAACATTAAATCAAGGTAAAATCCTAAAAGAAAAGTTAAAACATCATCAACAATCTAAAATCGATCATCATACAATCCACTTCAATTTTATACATTGAATGAACAAAAATGAAAATGGAAAGGAGGACAAACTTGGATTGGAAGGCAGCAGTATTGGGAGGCCCACTTATCTAGGAAGTCAACAGCCTCAGAAGATCAGCTTCTTCTCCTCTTCTTCCTCTTCCTCTTCTCTCTTCTTCCTCTCTCCTTTAGGGTTTTCCAAAAGGGGCAGAAGTGAAGCTCTCTTTAGGGTTTCAGCCTTTAGCCTTTTACAGGCCTTTCCAATTAGGCCAACCTTAAGGTCTTTTCTAGGTATGAAAGGTCTGAAAAATCTATTGAAAACCTAAAATTGGAAGCATCCCCACATTTGTCCGCATACGGGCCACCATTATAGCCCTCAGTGGCACGACTGTGGCCAAGATTTGGAATTTGCCATGATCGTGGCACCTCCATCATCCTTCTGTCACGATTGTGGTCAATACCCTGAGTTAGCTCCCAGGTCTTCTCTTGATCTTCCCCATTTTCCACTCCTTACCCTGAAACATTAGCAAACACATTAAGGCACCTTTAAAATATAAAATTGAAGCTTAAAGGCATACTCGAACTCATAAAACACTTAAAACACAAATATCTACTAAGTAACAAAATTCTAACCTAAAGATACCCTAAACAATCAAATTAGCAACTAAATACAAACTAAACTAGCCATAAAAACATGATGCAATCTACACCTATTAAGAAACAAACAAACTTAAAAACACATATGAATATAAGAAGCAAACAACTTAAAAAAACACATTATAAACCTAATTAATGTGAAAATGTAAAGAAAAAGAAACAAATTTGCCTTGGATTGCCTCCGAAAAAGCACTTTGTTTGTTACTGTTGGCTCGACTCCTTGTTTTCCTCATCATATGAACAAATTATAATCTTCAGGTGTCACATTTTACGATTTCTCCACTTGAGGCAATTTGGGATAACACCTAAATAACTAGCCCCTCAAGTTCAGTGCCTGCCCAATCTTCAAACTTTTAATCTTTACTGAGTCCCTGCACTTTTGAAATATCTCGAATATCTCTTCACCCTTTTCCTCCTTGTTTAATGTTTATAACTTATTAAGTAAAGGTGAAGGATTAGTGTCAACAACAATAGGGGACTTAGCACTTAACTTCGAGCTAAATGATATTTTTTTCTCCTTCGAGCATTTTCTCTACTTATTCTTCACAAGCAATCCCTTGATTAGTCCACTCAAGATTCTCAAGCTCTTTTTCACTCTATAAGGTTTCCACACTAATGTCCCTTAGGTATACCTCAAGTTGAGATGGTTGTTTCTCTTTAGTTTGTGATTCCAGGTGGTTCCGTTAATAATTCCTGCCATTTAACCCATCTTACATACCGAGTTTAGGAATTGAGACATTGCATCTTACTGGAACCATTTCACATCCAACTAAAATTGCAAAGTATTAATAGCAATAGCATTGACTAAGTCTTCCGTAGATGTATTTGAGTTTTGCTGGCCCTCCAAATTTTAGACGATAAACCTTGTATGCTGTGAAAATTTCCTTACATCAAGCTAGAAATGTAGGTATTAGAGGCAATAACATTAACTAATCTTTCCAAAAATGTATATGAGTTGGAATAAGAGACTGCTAGTCTATATAGGAATTATTGTACATCTTGTAGCTCATTTAGGAAGTAATCTTGCTAGCTATCCCCTCCATAACTAAAGTTTGTATGATCGCTCCAAACTTGGTTATAAGATTAGGAATATGGGTTATAGGAAAAATTTACGCCAACAGCATTGATAATATCCAACTGTGGCATACTCCCTTCCATATGTCCTTCGTACACATAAACACCAAACAAAAAGTGAAAAGATCAAGAAATAACTAAAAAAATAATTATAAACAAATATGTAAAAAGCACTAATTGAAACCAAAAACAAAAAATAAAGCACCACACTCCTTAGTAATGGTGTCAAAATTGGTAGCGTGTCGTAACACTACACAAAATAACTAAACATAAAATTATAGCTAGTGATAAGTCTAGGTCCATCCCACAGAAAGTGTGTGTAAAGCTTTTAAAATGAAAAGAATTGGTGTTTAGGATATTTTGGGGTTTTGTTGGTTTTCAAATAAACAAATAAAATGAAATTAAACTAAGGAAAGCAAATTAAAGCAAACAATCAAAAAGTTATAAAAATGATGAATGCGTTAGGGATCCAGCCTCTGGCTCAATCTCGGCCTACATAAGAATAAGCATAATTCATTGTGTTAGATTTATGTAAATATAGTGCCCTTGAAAGCAAGTGTATTTACATATAACTTAATTTTCTACCAGTTACTTTTGTAATGCAAATATTTATTGTTAGTAAAACAAAAGAGTTTGGGTTTATTTGTATGAGCATTATATATCTAGTCATAAGGTACCAAGATTCTTTTGTAAGTAATATACATATACATGGAGA